>JAYESD010000091.1:0-169030 GCA_036927565.1 Tuctoria greenei | reverse complement strand
GTTAGCCTTCGATTTTTGCTCAAAATGACGTTTTCGTCCATAGAATGACCGTAAATTCATTTTTCTTTGAGATCGAGTTTGTATTCCATGTTGTATATGCATTATGTAGGCATACGTAAGTTTTAGAGGATTTTTAAAAAATTCAAATTTTCGCTCAAATTCAAAGGGGGTTAGCCTTCGATTTTGCTCAAAACGTTGTTTTTTTCCATAGAATGACCGTAAATTCATTTTTCTTCGAGATAGAGCTTGTATTCCATGTTGTATATGCATTACATAGCCATACATAAGTTTTCGGGGATTTTTGAAAAATTCAAATTTTCGGTCATATTAAAAGGGGTTAGCCTTCGATTTTGCTCAAAACAACTTTTTTATCCATATAATGACTGTAATTCATTTTTCTTCGAGATCGAGCTTGTATTCCATGTTGTATATGTATTACGTAGCCATACGTAAGTTTTCGGGGATTTTAAAAATTTCAAATTTTCGCTCGAATTCAAAGGGGTTAGCCTTCGATTTTGCTCAAAACGACGTTTTCTTCCATAGAATGACCGTAAATTCATTTTTCATCGAGATCGAGCTTGTATTTCATGTTGTATATGCATTACGTTGCTATATGTAAGTTTTCGTGGATTTTTAAAAATTCAATTGTTCACTAGAATTCAAAGGGGTTAGCCTTCGATTTTGCTCAAAACGACGTTTTCGTCCATATATCGACTGTAAATTCATTTTTCTTCGAGATCGAGCTTGTATTCCATGTTGTATATGCATTACGTAGCCATACGTAAGTTTTAGGGGATTTTTAACAAATTCAAACTTTCACTCAAATTCAAAGGGGTTAGCCTTCGATTTTGCTCAAAACGACGTTTTTTTTCCATAGAATGATCGTAAATTCATTTTCATTCGAGATAGAGCTTGTATTCCATGTTGTATATGCATTATGTAGCCATACAGAAGTTTTCGAGGATCTTTAAAAAATTTAATTTTTCGCTCGTATTCAAAGGGGTTAGCCTTCGATTTTGCTCAAAATGACGTTTTCGTCCATAGAATGACCGTTAGATTCATTCTTCATTGAGATATAGCTTGTATTCCATGTTGTATATGCATTACATAGCCATACGTAAGTTTTCGGGGATTTTAAAAAAATTCAAATTTTCGCTCGAATTCAAAGGGGTTAGCCTTCGATTTTGCTCAAAACGACGTTTTCTTCCATAGAATGACCGTATATTCATTTTTCTTCGAGATCGAGCCTGTATTCCATGTTGTATATGCATTACGTAGCCATACGTAAGTTTTCGGGGATTTTTAAAAAATTCAAATTTTCGCTCAAATTCAAAGGGGTAGCCTTCGATTTTGCTCAAAACGGTGTTTTTTTCCATAGAGTGACCGTAAATTCATTTTTCTTCGAGATAGAGCTTGTATTCAATGTTGTATATGCATTACATATACATACGTAAGTTTTCGGGGATTTTTAAAAAATTCAAATTTTCGGTCGTATTGAAAGGGGTTAGCCTTCGATTTTGCTCAAAATGATTTTTTCGTCCATATAATGACTGTAATTCATTTTTCTTCGAGATCTAGCTTGTATTCCATGTTGTATATGTGTTACGTAGCCATACATAATTTTTTGGGATTTTTAAAAATTTCAAATTTTCGCTCGAATTCAAAGGGGTTAGCCTTTGATTTTGCTCAAAACGACGTTTTCTTCCATAGAATGACCGTAAATTCATTTTTTCTTCGAGATCGAGCTTGTATTTCATGATGTATATGCATTATGTCGCCATACATAAGTTTTCGGGGATTTTTACAAAATTCAACTTTTCGAGTGAATTCAAAGGGGTTAGCCTTCGATTTTGCTCAAAACGACGTTTTCATCCATAGAATGTCCGTAAATTCATTTTCTTCGGAGAGCTTGTAATGTTATGTTGTAATCATTTTTCTTCTAAGCTATCTGTTCTTGTATTACATGTTTATAGTACATTACTTTAGCCATAAGTAAGTTTTTCGGGATTTTTAAAATTTTCAAATTTTCACTCGAATTCAAAGGGGGGTTAGCCTTCAATTTTGCTCAAAACGACATTTTTTTTCATAGAATGTTCGTAAATTCATTTTTCTTCGAGATCGAGCTTGTATTCCATGTTTTATATGAATTACGTTAGCCATACGTAAGTTTTCGGGGATTTTTAAAAAATTCAACTTTTCAGAGTGAATTCAAAGGGGTTAGCCTTCGATTTTTCTCAAAACGACGTTTTCGTCCATAGAATGTCCGTAAATTCATTTTTCTTCGAGATCGATCTTGTATTACATGTTGTATATACATTACGTAGCCATAAGTAAGTTTTTGGGGATTTTCAAAATTTCAAATTTTCACTCGAATTCAAAGGGGTTAGCCTTCGATTTTGCTTAAAACGACGTTTTTTCCATAGAATGTTTGTAAATTCATTTTTCTTCGAGATCGAGCTTGTATTCCATGTTGTATATGCATTACGTTAGCCATACGTAAGTTTTCGGGCATTTTTAAAAAATTCAACTTTTCGAGTGAATTCAAAGGGGTTAGCCTTCGATTTTGCTCAAAACAACGTTTTCGTCCATAGAATGTCTGTAAATTCATTTTTCTTCAAGATCGAGCTTGTATTCCATGTTGTATATACATTACGTAGCCATTACGTAAGTTTTAGGGGATTTTAAAAAAAATTCAAATTTTCACTCAAATTCAAAGGGGTTAGCCTTCGATTTTGCTCAAAATGACGTTTTTGTCCATAGAATGACCGTAAATTCATTTTTCTTTGATATCGAGCTTGTATTACATGTTGTATATGCATTACGTAGCCATACGTAAGTTTTCGAGGATTTTTAAAAAATTCAAATTTTCGCTCAAATTCAAAGGGGTTAGCCTTCGATTTTGCTCAAAACGATGTCTTTTCCATAGAATGACCGTAAATTCATTTTTCTTCGAGATAGAGCTTGTATTCCATGTTGTATATGCATTACATAGCCATACGTAAGTTTTCGGAGATTTTTGAAAAATTCAAATTTTCGGTCATATTCAAAGGGGGGTTAGCTTTTGATTTTGCTCAAAACGACTTTTTTGTCCATATAATGACTGTAATTCATTTTTCTTCGAGATCAAGCTTGTATTTCATGTTGTATATGCATTACGTTGCCATACGTAAGTTTTCGTTGATTTTTAAAAAATTCAAATGTTCGCCAGAATTCAAAGGGGTTAGCCTTCGATTTTGCTCAAAATGACGTTTTCGTCCATATATTGACTGTAAATTCATTTTTCTTCGAGATCGATCATGTATTCCATGTTGTATATGCATTACGTAGCCATACGTAAGTTTTAGGGTATTTTTAAAAAATTCAAACTTTCACTCAAATTCAAAGGGGTTAGCCTTCGATTTTGCTCAAAACGACGTTTTTTTCCATAGAATGCCGTAAATTCATTTTTCTTCGATAAATAGCTTGTATTCCATGTTTTATATGCATTAAGTAGCCATACAGAAGTTTTCGAGGATTTTTAAAAAATTTAATTTTTCGCTCGTATTCAAAGGGGTTAGCCTTCGATTTTGCTCAAAATGACGTTTTCGTCCATAAAATGACCGTAGATTCAATTTCATTGATATATAGCTTGTATTCCATGTTGTATATGCATTACGTAGCCATACGTAAGTTTTCTGGGATTTTAAAAAAATTCAAATTTTCGCTCGAATTCAAAGGGGTTAGCCTTCGATTTGCTCAAAACGACGTTTTCTTCCATAGAATGTCCGCAAATTCATTTTTATTCGACATAGAGCTTGTATTCCATGTTTTATATGCATTACGTAGCCATACGTTAGTTTTCGGGGATTTTAAAAAAAATTCAAATTTTCACTCGAATTCAAAGGGGGTTAGCCTTCGATGTTGCTCAAAACGATGTTTTCTTCCATAGAATGACCGTAAATTCATTTTTCTTCGAGATCGAGCTGGTATTCAATGTTTTATATGCATTACATAGCCATACGTAAGTTTTCGGGGATTTTTAAAAATTCAAATTTTCGCTCGAATTCAAAGGGGTTAGCCTTCGATTCTGCTCAAAACGATGTTTTCTTCCATAGAATGTCCGTAAATTCATTTTTCTTTGAGATAGAGCTTGTATTCTATGTTGTATATGCATTATGTAGCCATACGTAAGGTTTTCAGGGATTTTTAAAAAAATCAACTTTTCGAGTGAATTTAAAGGGGTTAGCCTTCGATTTTGCTCAAAACGACGTTTTCGTCCATAGAATGTCCGTAAATTCATTTTTTCTTCGAGATCGAGCTTGTATGACATGTTGTATATACATTACGTAGCCATCAGTAAGTTTTTGGGGATTTTTAAAATTTTCAAATTTTCACTCGAATTCAAAGGGGTTAGCCTTCGATTTTGCTTAAAACGACATTTTTTTCCATAGAATGTTCGTAAATTCATTTTTCTTCAAGATCGAACTTGTATTCTATGTTGTATATGCATTACGTAGCCATATGTAAGATTTCGGGGATTTTTAAAAAATTCAACTTTTCGAGTGAATTCAAAGGGGTTAGCCTTCGATTTTGCTCAAAACGGTGTTTTCGTCCATAGAATGTCTGTAAATTCATTTTTCTTCAAGATCGAGCTTGTATTCCATGTTGTATATACATTACGTAGCCATACGTAAGTTTTTGGGGATTTTTAAAATTTTCAAATTTTCACTCGAATTCAAAGGGGTTAGCCTTCGATTTTGCTCAAAACGACGTTTTCTTCCATAGAATGACCGTAAATTCATTTTTCTTCGAGATCGAGCTTGTATTCCATGTTGTATATGCATTACGTAGCCATACGTAAGTTTTCGGGGATTTTTAAAAAAATTCAAATTTTCGCTCGAATTCAAAGGGGTTAGCCTTCGATTTTGCTCAAAACGACGTTTCCGTCCATAGAATGTCCGTAAATTCATTTTTCTTCGATATCGAGCTTGTATTCCATGTTGTATATACATTACATAGCCATATGTAAGTTTTTGGGGATTTTTAAAATTTTAAAATTTTCGCTCGAATTCAAAGGGGTTAGCCTTCGATTTTGCTCAAAACGACGTTTTCTTCCATAGAATGACCGTTATATTGATTTTTCTTCGAGATCGAGCCTGCATTACATGTTGTTTATGCATTACGTAGCCATACGTAAGTTTTCGGGGATTTTTTAAAAATTCAAATTTTCGCTCAAATTCAAAAGGGTAGCCTTCGATTCTGCTCAAACGATGTTTTTTTCCATAGAGTGACCGTAAATTCATTTTTCTTCGATATAGAGCTTGTATTCCATGTTGTATATGCATTACATAGCCATGCGTAAGTTTTCGCGGATTTTTTAAAAATTCAAATTTTCGGTCGTATTCAAAGGGGTTAGCCTTCGATTTTGCTCAAAACGACTTTTTCGTCCATATAATGACTGTAATTCATTTTTCTTAGAGATCTAGATAGTATTCCCATGTTTTATATGTATTACGTAGCCATACGTAAGTTTTCGGGGATTTTTAAAAATTTCAAATTTTCGCTCGAATTCAAAGGGGTTAGCCTTCAATTTTGCTCAAAACAACGTTTTCTTCCATAGAATGACCGTAAATTCATTTTTCTTCGAGATCGAGCTTGTATTTAATGTTGTATATGCATTACGTTGCCATACGTAAGTTTTCGTGGATTTTTAAAAAATCAAATGTTCGCCCGAATTCAAAGCGGTTAGCCTTTGATTTTGCTCAAAACATCGTTTTCGTCCATATATTGACTGTAAATTCATTTTTTTTCGAGATTGAGGCTTGTATTCCATGTTGTATATGCATTAGGTAGCCATACGTAAGTTTTTGGGGATTTTAAAAAATTCAAATTTTTGCTCAGATTCAAAGGGGTTAGCCTTTGATTTTGCTCAAAATGATGTTTTTTTCCATAGAATGACCGTAAATTCATTTTCTTCGATATAGAGCTTGTATTCCATGTTGTATATGCATTACATAGCCATACGTAAGTTTTCGGGGATTTTTAAAAAATTCAAATTTTCGTTCGTATTCAAAGGGGTTAGCCTTCGATTTTGCTCAAAACGACTTTTTTCGTCCATATAATGTCTGTAATTCATTTTTCTTTGTGATAAAGCTTGTATTCCATGTTTTATATGTATTACGTAGCCATACCTAAGTTTTCGGCGATTTTTAAAATTTCAAATTTTTGATCGAATTCAAAGGGGTTAGCCTTCGATTTTGCTCAAAACGACGTTTTCTTCTATAGAATGACCATAAATTCATTTTTCTTCAAGATCAAGCTTGTATTCCATGTTGTATATGCATTACGTTGCCATACGTAAGTTTTCGTGGATTTTTAAAAAAATCAAATGTTCGCCCGAATTCAAAGCGGTTAGCCTTTGATTTTGCTCAAAACATCGTTTTCGTCCATATATTGACTGTAAATTCATTTTTTTTCGAGATTGAGCTTGTATTCCATGTTGTATATGCATTAAGTAGCCATACGTAAGTTTTCGTGTGATTTTTAAAAATTTCAAATTTTCGCTCGAATTAAAAGGGGTTAGCCTTCGATTTTGCTCAAAACGACTTTTCTTCCATAGAATGACCGTAAATTCATTTTCTTCGAGATCGAGCTTATATTCCATATTTCATATGCATTACAGAGCTATATGTAAGTTTTTCGGGGATTTTTAAAAAATTCAAATTTTCGCTCGAATTCAAAGGGGTTAGCCTTCAATTTTGCTCAAAACGACGTTTTCTTCCATAGAATGTACGTAAATTCATTTTTCTTCGATATAGAGCTTGTATTCCATGTTGTATATGCATTACGTAGCCATACATAAATTTTCGCTCGAATTCAAAGGGGAGCCGTCAATTTTGCTCAAAACGACGTTTTCTTCCATAGAATGTCCGTAAATTCATTTTTATTCGAGATAGAGCTTGTATTTCATGTTGTATATGCATTATGTAGCCATACGTAAGTTTTCGGGGATTTTTTAAAAATTCAACTTTTCGAGTGAATTCAAAGGGGTTAGCCTTCGATTTTGCTCAAAACGACGTTTCTGTCCATAGAATGTCCGTAAATCATTTTTCTTCGAGATCGAGCTTGTATTCCATATTGTATATACATTACGTAGCCATACGTAAGTTTTTGGGGATTTTTAAAATTTTCAAATTTTCGCTCGGATTCAAAGGGGTTAGCCTTCGATTTTGCTCAAAACGACGTTTTCTTCCAGGAGAATGTCCGTAAATTCATTTTTCTTCGAGATCGAGCCTGTATTCCAAGTTGTATATGCATTACATAGCCATACGTAAGTTTTTGGGGATTTTTAAAAAATTCAAATTTTTGCTCAAATTGAAAGGGGTAGCCTTCGATTTTGCTCAAAACGATGTTTTTTTCCGTAGAGTGACCGTAAATTCATTTTTATTCAAGATAGGACTTTTATTCCATGTTGTATATGCATTACATAGCCATACGTAAGTTTTCGGGGATTTTTAAAAAATTCAAATTTTCGGTCGTATTGAAAGGGGTTAGCCTTCGATTTTGCTCAAAACGACTTTTTCGTCCATATAATGACTATAATTCAATTTTCTTCGAGATCGAGCTTGTATTCCATGTTGTATATGTATTACGTAGCCATACGTAAGTTTTTCAGGATTTTTAAAACTTTCAAATTTTCGCTCAAATTCAAAGGGGTTAGCCTTTGATTTTGCTCAAAACGACGTTTTCTTCCATAGAATGACTTTAAATTCATTTTTCTTCGAGATCGAGCTTGTATTTCATGTTGTATATGCATTACGTTGCCATTCGTAAGTTTTCGTGGATTTTTAAAAAAATTCAAATGTTCGCCCGAATTCAAAGGTGTTAGCCTTTGATTTTGCTCAAAACAACGTTTTCGTCCATATATTGACTGTAAATTCATTTTTCTTAGAGATCGAGCTTGTATTCCATGTTGTATATGCATTACGTAAGCCATACGTAAGTTTTAGGGGATTTTTAAAAAATTCTAATTTTCACTCAAATTCAAAGGGGTTTAGCCTTCGATTTTGCTCAAAATGACGTTTTCGTCCATAGAATGACCGTAAATTCATTTTTCTTTGAGATCGAGTTTGTATTCCATGTTGTATATGCATTATGTAGGCATACGTAAGTTTTAGAGGATTTTTAAAAAATTCAAATTTTCGCTCAAATTCAAAGGGGGTTAGCCTTCGATTTTGCTCAAAACGTTGTTTTTTTCCATAGAATGACCGTAAATTCATTTTTCTTCGAGATAGAGCTTGTATTCCATGTTGTATATGCATTACATAGCCATACATAAGTTTTTCGGGGATTTTTGAAAATTCAAATTTTCGGTCATATTAAAAGGGGTTAGCCTTCGATTTTGCTCAAAACAACTTTTTTATCCATATAATGACTATAATTCATTTTTCTTCGAGATCGAGCTTGTATTCCATGTTGTATATGTATTACGTAGCCATACGTAAGTTTTTGGGGATTTTTAAAAATTTCAAATTTTCGCTCGAATTCAAAGGGGTTAGCCTTCGATTTTGCTCAAAACGACGTTTTTCTTCCATAGAATGACCGTAAATTCATTTTTCATCGAGATCGAGCTTGTATTTCATGTTGTATATGCATTACGTTGCTATATGTAAGTTTTCGTGGGATTTTTAAAAATTCAATTGTTCACTAGAATTCAAAGGGGTTAGCCTTCGATTTTGCTCAAAACGACGTTTTCGTCCATATATCGACTGTAAATTCATTTTTCTTCGAGATCGAGCTTGTATTCCATGTTGTATATGCATTACGTAGCCATACGTAAGTTTTAGGGGGATTTTTAAAAAATTCAAACTTTCACTCAAATTCAAAGGGGTTAGCCTTCGATTTTGCTCAAAACGACGTTTTTTTTCCATAGAATGATCGTAAATTCATTTTCATTCGAGATAGAGCTTGTATTCCATGTTGTATATGCATTATGTAGCCATACAGAAGTTTTCGAGGATCTTTAAAAAATTTAATTTTTCGCTCGTATTCAAAGGGGTTAGCCTTCGATTTTGCTCAAAATGACGTTTTCGTCCATAGAATGACCGTAGATTCATTCTTCATTGAGATATAGCTTGTATTCCATGTTGTATATGCATTACATAGCCATACGTAAGTTTTCGGGGATTTTAAAAAAATTCAAATTTTCGCTCGAATTCAAAGGGGTTAGCCTTCGATTTTGCTCAAAACGACGTTTTCTTCCATAGAATGACCGTATATTCATTTTTCTTCGAGATCGAGCCTGTATTCCATGTTGTATATGCATTACGTAGCCATACGTAAGTTTTCGGGGATTTTTAAAAAATTCAAATTTTCGCTCAAATTCAAAGGGGTAGCCTTCGATTTTGCTCAAAACGGTGTTTTTTTCCATAGAGTGACCGTAAATTCATTTTTCTTCGAGATAGAGCTTGTATTCAATGTTGTATATGCATTACATATACATACGTAAGTTTTCGGGGATTTTTAAAAAATTCAAATTTTCGGTCGTATTGAAAGGGGTTAGCCTTCGATTTTGCTCAAAAATGATTTTTTCGTCCATATAATGACTGTAATTCATTTTTCTTCGAGATCTAGCTTGTATTCCATGTTGTATATGTGTTACGTAGCCAATACATAAGTTTTTGGGGATTTTTAAAAATTTCAAATTTTCGCTCGAATTCAAAGGGGTTAGCCTTCGATTTTGCTCAAAACGACGTTTTCATCCATAGAATGTCCGTAAATTCATTTTTCTTCGAGATCGAGCTTGTATTACATGTTGTATATGCATTACGTAGCCATAAGTAAGTTTTTCGGGATTTTTAAAATTTTCAAATTTTCACTCGAATTCAAAGGGGGGTTAGCCTTCAGTTTTGCTCAAAACGACATTTTTTTTCATAGAATGTTCGTAAATTCATTTTTCTTCGAGATCGAGCTTGTATTCCATGTTTTATATGAATTACGTAGCCATACGTAAGTTTTCGGGGATTTTTAAAAAATTCAACTTTTCGAGTGAATTCAAAGGGGTTAGCCTTCGATTTTTCTCAAAACGACGTTTTCGTCCATAGAATGTCCGTAAATTCATTTTTCTTCGAGATCGATCTTGTATTACATGTTGTATATACATTACGTAGCCATAAGTAAGTTTTTGGGGATTTTCAAAATTTTCAAATTTTCACTCGAATTCAAAGGGGTTAGCCTTCGATTTTGCTTAAAACGACGTTTTTTCCATAGAATGTTTGTAAATTCATTTTTCTTCGAGATCGAGCTTGTATTCCATGTTGTATATGCATTACGTAGCCATACGTAAGTTTTCGGGCATTTTTAAAAAATTCAACTTTTCGAGTGAATTCAAAGGGGTTAGCCTTCGATTTTGCTCAAAACAACGTTTTCGTCCATAGAATGTCTGTAAATTCATTTTTCTTCAAGATCGAGCTTGTATTCCATGTTGTATATACATTACGTAGCCATACGTAAGTTTTAGGGGATTTTAAAAAAAAATTCAAATTTTCACTCAAATTCAAAGGGGTTAGCCTTCGATTTTGCTCAAAATGACGTTTTTGTCCATAGAATGACCGTAAATTCATTTTTCTTTGATATCGAGCTTGTATTACATGTTGTATATGCATTACGTAGCCATACGTAAGTTTTCGAGGATTTTTAAAAAATTCAAATTTTCGCTCAAATTCAAAGGGGTTAGCCTTCGATTTTGCTCAAAACGATGTCTTTTCCATAGAATGACCGTAAATTCATTTTTCTTCGAGATAGAGCTTGTATTCCATGTTGTATATGCATTACATAGCCATACGTAAGTTTTCGGAGATTTTTGAAAAATTCAAATTTTCGGTCATATTCAAAGGGGTTAGCTTTTGATTTTGCTCAAAACGACTTTTTTGTCCATATAATGACTGTAATTCATTTTTCTTCGAGATCAAGCTTGTATTTCATGTTGTATATGCATTACGTTGCCATACGTAAGTTTTCGTTGATTTTTAAAAAATTCAAATGTTCGCCAGAATTCAAAGGGGTTAGCCTTCGATTTTGCTCAAAATGACGTTTTCGTCCATATATTGACTGTAAATTCATTTTTCTTCGAGATCGATCATGTATTCCATGTTGTATATGCATTACGTAGCCATACGTAAGTTTTAGGGTATTTTTAAAAAATTCAAACTTTCACTCAAATTCAAAGGGGTTAGCCTTCGATTTTGCTCAAAACGACGTTTTTTTCCATAGAATGCCGTAAATTCATTTTTCTTCGATAAATAGCTTGTATTCCATGTTTTATATGCATTAAGTAGCCATACAGAAGTTTTCGAGGATTTTTAAAAAATTTAATTTTTCGCTCGTATTCAAAGGGGTTAGCCTTCGATTTTGCTCAAAATGACGTTTTCGTCCATAAAATGACCGTAGATTCAATTTTCATTGATATATAGCTTGTATTCCATGTTGTATATGCATTACGTAGCCATACGTAAGTTTTCTGGGATTTTAAAAAAATTCAAATTTTCGCTCGAATTCAAAGGGGTTAGCCTTCGATTTTGCTCAAAACGACGTTTTCTTCCATAGAATGTCCGCAAATTCATTTTTATTCGACATAGAGCTTGTATTCCATGTTTTATATGCATTACGTAGCCATACGTTAGTTTTCGGGGATTTTAAAAAAAATTCAAATTTTCGGTCGTATTCAAAGGGGTTAGCCTTCGATTTTGCTCAAAACGACTTTTTCGTCCATATAATGACTGTAATTCATTTTTCTTAGAGATCTAGATAGTATTCCATGTTTTATATGTATTACGTAGCCATACGTAAGTTTTCGGGGATTTTTAAAAATTTCAAATTTTCGCTCGAATTCAAAGGGGTTAGCCTTCTATTTTGCTCAAAACAACGTTTTCTTCCATAGAATGACCGTAAATTCATTTTTCTTCGAGATCGAGCTTGTATTTAATGTTGTATATGCATTACGTTGCCATACGTAAGTTTTCGTGGATTTTTAAAAAATTCAAATGTTCGCCCGAATTCAAAGGGGTTAGCCTTCGATTTTGCTCAAAACGACGTTTTCGTCCATATATTTACTGTAAATTAATTTTTATTCGAGATCGAGCTTGTATTCCATGTTGTATATGCATTACGTAGCCATACATAAGTTTTAGGGGATTTTTTAAAAATTCAAACTTTCACTCAAAATCAATGGGGTTAGCCTTCGATTTTGCTCAAAACGACGTTTTCGTCCATATAATGACTGTAATTCATTTTTCTTCAAGATCGAGCTTGTATTCCATGTTGTATATGTATTACGTAGCCATACATAAGTTTTCGATGATTTTTAAAAATTTCAAATTTTCGCTCGAATTCAAAGGAGTTAGCCTTCGATTTTGCTCAAAACGACGTTTTCTTCCATAGAATGACCGTAAATTCATTTTTCATCGAGATCAAGCTTGTATTTCATGTTGTATATGCATTACGTTGCCATACGTAACTTTTCATGGATTTTTAAAAATTCAAATGTTTGCCAGAATTCAAAGGGGTTAGCCTTCGATTTTGCTCAAAACGACGTTTTCGTCCATATATCGACTATAAATTCATTTTTCTTCGAGATTGATCTTGTATTCCATGTTGTATATGCATTACGTAGCCATACGTAAGTTTTAGGGGATTTTTAAAAACTTCAAACTTTCACTCAAATTCAAAGGGGTTAGCCTTCGATTTTGCTCAAAACGACGTTTTTTTCCATAGAATGACCGTAAATTCATTTTTCTTCAAGATTGAGCTTGTATTCCATGTTGTATATGCATTACGTAGCCATACGTAAGTTTTCGGGGATTTTAAAAAAATTCAAATTTTCACTCAAATTCAAAGGGGTTAGCCTTCGATTTTGCTCAAAACGATGTTTTTTCCATAGAATGACCGTAAATTCATTTTTCTTCGAGATAGAACTTGTATTCCATGTTGTATATGCATTACATAGCCATACGTAAGTTTTCGGGGATTTTTGAAAAATTCAAATTTTCGGTCATATTGAAAGGGGTTAGCTTTTGATTTTGCTCAAAACGACTTTTTCGTCCATATAATGACTGTAATTCATTTTTCTTCGAGATCGAGCTTGTATTCCATGTTGTATATGTATTACGTAGCCATACGTAAGTTTTCGGGGATTTTTAAAAATTTCAAATTTTCGCTCGAATTCAAAGGAGTTAGCCTTCGATTTTGCTCAAAACGACGTTTTCTTCCATAGAATGACCGTAAATTCATTTTTCATCAAGATCAAGCTTGTATTTCATGTTGTATATGCATTACGTTGCCATACGTAAGTTTTCGTTGATTTTTAAAAATTCAAATGTTTGCCAGAATTCAAAGGGGGTTAGCCTTCGATTTTGCTCAAAACGACGTTTTCGTCCATATATCGACTGTAAATTCATTTTTCTTCGAGATCGATCTTGTATTCCATGTTGTATATGCATTACGTAGCCATACGTAAGTTTTAGGTTATTTTTAAAAAATTCAAACTTTCACTCAAATTCAAAGGGGTTAGCCTTCGATTTTGCTCAAAACGACGTTTTTTTTTTTCATAGAATGCCGTAAATTCAATTTTCTTCGATATATAGCTTGTATTCCATGTTTTATATGCATTAAGTAGCCATACAGAAGTTTTCGAGGAGTTTTAAAAATTTAATTTTTCGCTCGTATTCAAAGGGGTTAGCCTTCGATTCTGCTCAAAACGACGTTTTCTTCCATAGAATGTCCGTAAATTCATTTTTCTTCGAGATAGAGCTTGTATTCCATGCTGTATATGCATTATGAGCCATACGTAAGTTTTCGGGGATTTTTAAAAAATTCAACTTTTCGAGTGAATTCAAAGGGGGTTAGCCTTCGATTTTGCTCAAAATGACATTTTCGTCCATAGAATGTCCGTAAATTCATTTTTCTTCGAGATCGAGCTTGTATTACATGTTCTATATACATTACGTAGCCATAAGTAAGTTTTTGGGGATTTTTAAAATTTTCAAATTTTCACTCGAATTCAAAGGGGTTAGCCTTCGATTTTGCTTAAAACGACGTTTTTTCCATAGAATGTTCGTAAATTCATTTTTCTTCGAGATCGAACTTGTATTCCATGTTGTATATGCATTACGTAGCCATACGTAAGTTTTGGGGATTTTTAAAAAATTCAACTTTTCGAGTGAATTCAAAGGGGTTAGCCTTCGATTTTGCTCAAAACGACGTTTTCGTCCATAGAATGTCTGTAAATTCATTTTTCTTCAAGATCGAGCTTGTATTCCATGTTGTATATACATTACGTAGCCATATGTAAGTATTTGGGGATCTTTAAAGTTTTCAAATTTTCACTCGAATTCAAAGGGGTTAGCCTTCGATTTTGCTCAAAACGACGTTTTCTTCCATAGAATGACTGTAAATTCATTTTTCTTCGAGATCGAGCTTGTATTCCATGTTGTATATGCATTACGTATCCATATGTAAGTTTTCAGGGATTTTTAAAAAATTCAAATTTTCGCTCGAATTCAAAGGGGTTAGCCTTCGATTTTGCTCAAAACGACGTTTTCTCCATAGAATGTTTGTAAATTCATTTTTCTTCGAGATCGAGCTTGTATTCCATGTTGTATATGCATTACGTAGCCATACGTAAGTTTTCGGGGATTTTTAAAAAATTCAACTTTTCGTGTGAATTCAAAGGGGTTAGCCTTCGATTTTGCTCAAAACGACGTTTCCGTCCATAGAATGTCCGTAAATTCATTTTTCTTCGAGATCGAGCTTGTATTCCATGTTGTATATACATTACATAGCCATATGTAAGTTTTTGGGGATTTTTAAAATTTTAAAATTTTCGCTCGAATTCAAAGGGGTAGCCTTCGATTTTGCTCAAAACGATGTTTTCTTCCATAGAATGACCGTATATTCATTTTTCTTCGAGATCGAGCCTGTATTACATGTTGTTTATGCATTACGTAGCCATACGTAAGTTTTCGGGGATTTTTAAAAAATTCAAATTTTCGCTCAAATTCAAAGGGGTAGCCTTCGATTTTGCTCAAAACGATGTTTTTTTTCCATAGAGTGACCGTAAATTCATTTTTCTTCGATATAGAGCTTGTATTCCATGTTGTATATGCATTACATAGCCATGCGTAAGTTTTCGTGGATTTTTTAAAAATTCAAATTTTCTAGCGTATTGAAAGGGGTTAGCCTTCGATTTTGCTCAAAACGACTTTTTCATCCATATAATGACTGTAATTCATTTTTCTTAGAGATCTAGATTGTATTCCATGTTTTATATGTATTACGTCGCCATACGTAAGTTTTCGGGGATTTTTAAAAATTTCAAATTTTCGCTCGAATTCAAAGGGGTTAGCCTTTGATTTTGCTCAAAATGACGTTCTCTTCCAGAGAATGACCGTAAATTCATTTTTCTTCGAGATCGAGCTTGTATTCCATGTTGTATATGCATTATGTAGCCATATGTAAGTTTTCGGGGATTTTTAAAAAATTCAAATTTTCGGTCATATTGAAAGGGGTTAGCCTTCGATTTTGCTCAAAACGACTTTTTCGTCCATATAATGACTATAATTCATTTTTCTTCGAGATCGAGCTTGTATTCCATGTTGTATATGTATTACGTAGCCATACGTAAGTTTTCAGGGATTTTTAAAACTTTCAAATTTTCACTCAAATTCAAAGGGGTTAGCCTTCGATTTTGCTCAAAACGACGTTTTCTTCCATAGAATGACTGTAAATTCATTTTTCTTCGAGATCGAGCTTGTATTTCATGTTGTATATGCATTACGTTGCCATTCGTAAGTTTTCGTGGATTTTTAAAAAATTCAAATGTTCGCCCGAATTCAAAGGTGTTAGCCTTTGATTTTGCTCAAAGCAACGTTTTCGTCCATATATTGACTGTAAATTCATTTTTCTTAGAGATCGAGCTTGTATTCCATGTTGTATATGCATTACGTAGCCATACGTAAGTTTTAGGGGATTTTTAAAAAATTCTAATTTTCACTCAAATTCAAAGGGGTTAGCCTTCGATTTTGCTCAAAATGACGTTTTCGTCCATAGAATGACCGTAAATTCATTTTTCTTTGAGATCGAGTTTGTATTCCATGTTGTATATGCATTATGTAGGCATACGTAAGTTTTAGAGGATTTTTAAAAAATTCAAATTTTCGCTCAAATTCAAAGGGGGTTAGCCTTCGATTTTGCTCAAAACGTTGTTTTTTTCCATAGAATGACCGTAAATTCATTTTTCTTCGAGATAGAGCTTGTATTCCATGTTGTATATGCATTACATAGCCATACATAAGTTTTCGGGGATTTTTGAAAAATTCAAATTTTCGGTCATATTAAAAGGGGTTAGCCTTCGATTTTGCTCAAAACAACTTTTTTATCCATATAATGACTGTAATTCATTTTTCTTCGAGATCGAGCTTGTATTCCATGTTGTATATGTATTACGTAGCCATACGTAAGTTTTCGGGGATTTTTAAAAATTTCAAATTTTCGCTCGAATTCAAAGGGGTTAGCCTTTGATTTTGCTCAAAACGACGTTTTCTTCCATAGAATGACCGTAAATTCATTTTTCATCGAGATCGAGCTTGTATTTCATGTTGTATATGCATTACGTTGCCATATGTAAGTTTTCGTGGATTTTTAAAAATTCAATTGTTCACTAGAATTCAAAGGGGTTAGCCTTCGATTTTGCTCAAAACGACGTTTTCGTCCATATATCGACTGTAAATTCATTTTTCTTCGAGATCGAGCTTGTATTCCATGTTGTATATGCATTACATAGCCATACGTAAGTTTTAGGGGATTTTTAAAAAATTCAAACTTTCACTCAAATTCAAAGGGGTTAGCCTTCGATTTTGCTCAAAACGACGTTTTTTTCCATAGAATGATCGTAAATTCATTTTCATTCGAGATAGAGCTTGTATTCCATGTTGTATATGCATTATGTAGCCATACAGAAGTTTTCGAGGATCTTTAAAAAATTTAATTTTTCGCTCGTATTCAAAGGGGTTAGCCTTCGATTTTGCTCAAAATGACGTTTTCGTCCATAGAATGACCGTAGATTCATTCTTCATTGAGATATAGCTTGTATTCCATGTTGTATATGCATTACATAGCCATACGTAAGTTTTCGGGGATTTTAAAAAAATTCAAATTTTCGCTCGAATTCAAAGGGGTTAGCCTTCGATTTTGCTCAAAACGACGTTTTCTTCCATAGAATGACCGTATATTCATTTTTCTTCGAGATCGAGCCTGTATTCCATGTTGTATATGCATTACGTAGCCATACGTAAGTTTTCGGGGATTTTTAAAAAATTCAAATTTTCGCTCAAATTCAAAGGGGTAGCCTTCGATTTTGCTCAAAACGGTGTTTTTTTCCATAGAGTGACCGTAAATTCATTTTTCTTCGAGATAGAGCTTGTATTCAATGTTGTATATGCATTACATATACATACGTAAGTTTTCGGGGATTTTTAAAAAATTCAAATTTTCGGTCGTATTGAAAGGGGTTAGCCTTCGATTTTGCTCAAAATGATTTTTTCGTCCATATAATGACTGTAATTCATTTTTCTTCGAGATCTAGCTTGTATTCCATGTTGTATATGTGTTACGTAGCCATACATAAGTTTTTGGGGATTTTTAAAAATTTCAAATTTTCGCTCGAATTCAAAGGGGTTAGCCTTTGATTTTGCTCAAAACGACGTTTTCTTCCATAGAATGACCGTAAATTCATTTTTCTTCGAGATCGAGCTTGTATTTCATGATGTATATGCATTATGTCGCCATACATAAGTTTTCGGGGATTTTTACAAAATTCAACTTTTCGAGTGAATTCAAAGGGGTTAGCCTTCGATTTTGCTCAAAACGACGTTTTCATCCATAGAATGTCCGTAAATTCATTTTTCTTCGAGATCGAGCTTGTATTACATGTTGTATATACATTACGTAGCCATAAGTAAGTTTTTCGGGATTTTTAAAATTTTCAAATTTTCACTCGAATTCAAAGGGGGGTTAGCCTTCAATTTTGCTCAAAACGACATTTTTTTTCATAGAATGTTCGTAAATTCATTTTTCTTCGAGATCGAGCTTGTATTCCAGGTTTTATATGAATTACGTAGCCATACGTAAGTTTTCGGGGATTTTTAAAAAATTCAACTTTTCGAGTGAATTCAAAGGGGTTAGCCTTCGATTTTTCTCAAAACGACGTTTTCGTCCATAGAATGTCCGTAAATTCATTTTTCTTCGAGATCGATCTTGTATTACATGTTGTATATACATTACGTAGCCATAAGTAAGTTTTTGGGGATTTTCAAAATTTTCAAATTTTCACTCGAATTCAAAGGGGTTAGCCTTCAATTTTGCTTAAAACGACGTTTTTTCCATAGAATGTTTGTAAATTCATTTTTCTTCGAGATCGAGCTTGTATTCCATGTTGTATATGCATTACGTAGCCATACGTAAGTTTTCGGGGATTTTTAAAAAATTCAACTTTTCGAGTGAATTCAAAGGGGTTAGCCTTCGATTTTGCTCAAAACAACGTTTTCGTCCATAGAATGTCTGTAAATTCATTTTTCTTCAAGATCGAGCTTGTATTCCATGTTGTATATACATTACGTAGCCATACGTAAGTTTTAGGGGATTTTAAAAAAAATTCAAATTTTCACTCAAATTCAAAGGGGTTAGCCTTCGATTTTGCTCAAAATGACGTTTTTGTCCATAGAATGACCGTAAATTCATTTTTCTTTGATATCGAGCTTGTATTACATGTTGTATATGCATTACGTAGCCATACGTAAGTTTTCGAGGATTTTTAAAAAATTCAAATTTTCGCTCAAATTCAAAGGGGTTAGCCTTCGATTTTGCTCAAAACGATGTCTTTTCCATAGAATGACCGTAAATTCATTTTTCTTCGAGATAGAGCTTGTATTCCATGTTGTATATGCATTACATAGCCATACGTAAGTTTTCGGAGATTTTTGAAAAATTCAAATTTTCGGTCATATTCAAAGGGGTTAGCTTTTGATTTTGCTCAAAACGACTTTTTTGTCCATATAATGACTGTAATTCATTTTTCTTCGAGATCAAGCTTGTATTTCATGTTGTATATGCATTACGTTGCCATACGTAAGTTTTCGTTGATTTTTAAAAAATTCAAATGTTCGCCAGAATTCAAAGGGGTTAGCCTTCGATTTTGCTCAAAATGACGTTTTCGTCCATATATTGACTGTAAATTCATTTTTCTTCGAGATCGATCATGTATTCCATGTTGTATATGCATTACGTAGCCATACGTAAGTTTTAGGGTATTTTTAAAAAATTCAAACTTTCACTCAAATTCAAAGGGGTTAGCCTTCGATTTTGCTCAAAACGACGTTTTTTCCATAGAATGCCGTAAATTCATTTTTCTTCGATAAATAGCTTGTATTCCATGTTTTATATGCATTAAGTAGCCATACAGAAGTTTTCGAGGATTTTTAAAAAATTTAATTTTTCGCTCGTATTCAAAGGGGTTAGCCTTCGATTTTGCTCAAAATGACGTTTTCGTCCATAAAATGACCGTAGATTCAATTTTCATTGATATATAGCTTGTATTCCATGTTGTATATGCATTACGTAGCCATACGTAAGTTTTCTGGGATTTTAAAAAAATTCAAATTTTCGCTCGAATTCAAAGGGGTTAGCCTTCGATTTTGCTCAAAACGACGTTTTCTTCCATAGAATGTCCGCAAATTCATTTTTATTCGACATAGAGCTTGTATTCCATGTTTTATATGCATTACGTAGCCATACGTTAGTTTTCGGGGATTTTAAAAAAAATTCAAATTTTCACTCGAATTCAAAGGGGGTTAGCCTTCGATGTTGCTCAAAACGATGTTTTCTTCCATAGAATGACCGTAAATTCATTTTTCTTCGAGATCGAGCTGGTATTCAATGTTTTATATGCATTACATAGCCATACGTAAGTTTTCGGGGATTTTTAAAAATTCAAATTTTCGCTCGAATTCAAAGGGGTTAGCCTTCGATTCTGCTCAAAACGATGTTTTCTTCCATAGAATGTCCGTAAATTCATTTTTCTTTGAGATAGAGCTTGTATTCTATGTTGTATATGCATTATTTAGCCATACGTAAGTTTTCGGGGATTTTTAAAAAAATCAACTTTTCGAGTGAATTTAAAGGGGTTAGCCTTCGATTTTGCTCAAAACGACGTTTTCGTCCATAGAATGTCCGTAAATTCATTTTTCTTCGAGATCGAGCTTGTATGACATGTTGTATATACATTACGTAGCCATCAGTAAGTTTTTGGGGATTTTTAAAATTTTCAAATTTTCACTCGAATTCAAAGGGGTTAGCCTTCGATTTTGCTTAAAACGACATTTTTTCCATAGAATGTTCGTAAATTCATTTTTCTTCAAGATCGAACTTGTATTCTATGTTGTATATGCATTACGTAGCCATACGTAAGATTTCGGGGATTTTTAAAAATTCAACTTTTCGAGTGAATTCAAAGGGGTTAGCCTTCGATTTTGCTCAAAACGGTGTTTTCGTCCATAGAATGTCTGTAAATTCATTTTTCTTCAAGATCGAGCTTGTATTCCATGTTGTATATACATTACGTAGCCATACGTAAGTTTTTGGGGATTTTTAAAATTTTCAAATTTTCACTCGAATTCAAAGGGGTTAGCCTTCGATTTTGCTCAAAACGACGTTTTCTTCCATAGAATGACCGTAAATTCATTTTTCTTCGAGATCGAGCTTGTATTCCATGTTGTATATGCATTACGTAGCCATACGTAAGTTTTCGGGGATTTTTAAAAAGATTCAAATTTTCGCTCGAATTCAAAGGGGTTAGCCTTCGATTTTGCTCAAAACGACGTTTCCGTCCATAGAATGTCCGTAAATTCATTTTTCTTCGAGATCGAGCTTGTATTCCATGTTGTATATACATTACATAGCCATATGTAAGTTTTTGGGGATTTTTAAAATTTTAAAATTTTCGCTCGAATTCAAAGGGGTTAGCCTTCGATTTTGCTCAAAACGACGTTTTCTTCCATAGAATGACCGTATATTGATTTTTCTTCGAGATCGAGCCTGTATTACATGTTGTTTATGCATTACGTAGCCATACGTAAGTTTTCAGGGATTTTTTAAAAATTCAAATTTTCGCTCAAATTCAAAAGGGTAGCCTTCGATTCTGCTCAAAACGATGTTTTTTTCCATAGAGTGACCGTAAATTCATTTTTCTTCGATATAGAGCTTGTATTCCATGTTGTATATGCATTACATAGCCATGCGTAAGTTTTCGTGGATTTTTTAAAAATTCAAATTTTCGGTCGTATTCAAAGGGGTTAGCCTTCGATTTTGCTCAAAACGACTTTTTCGTCCATATAATGACTGTAATTCATTTTTCTTAGAGATCTAGATAGTATTCCATGTTTTATATGTATTACGTAGCCATACGTAAGTTTTCGGGGATTTTTAAAAATTTCAAATTTTCGCTCGAATTCAAAGGGGTTAGCCTTCAATTTTGCTCAAAACAACGTTTTCTTCCATAGAATGACCGTAAATTCATTTTTCTTCGAGATCGAGCTTGTATTTAATGTTGTATATGCATTACGTTGCCATACGTAAGTTTTCGTGGATTTTTAAAAAATTCAAATGTTCGCCCGAATTCAAAGGGGTTAGCCTTCGATTTTGCTCAAAACGACGTTTTCGTCCATATATTTACTGTAAATTAATTTTTATTCGAGATCGAGCTTGTATTCCATGTTGTATATGCATTACGTAGCCATACATAAGTTTTAGGGGATTTTTTAAAAATTCAAACTTTCACTCAAAATCAATGGGGTTAGCCTTCGATTTTGCTCAAAACGACGTTTTCGTCCATATAATGACTGTAATTCATTTTTCTTCAAGATCGAGCTTGTATTACATGTTGTATATGTATTACGTAGCCATACATAAGTTTTCGATGATTTTTAAAAATTTCAAATTTTCGCTCGAATTCAAAGGAGTTAGCCTTCGATTTTGCTCAAAACGACGTTTTCTTCCATAGAATGACCGTAAATTCATTTTTCATCGAGATCAAGCTTGTATTTCATGTTGTATATGCATTACGTTGCCATACATAACTTTTCATGGATTTTTAAAAATTCAAATGTTTGCCAGAATTCAAAGGGGTTAGCCTTCGATTTTGCTCAAAACGACGTTTTCGTCCATATATCGACTATAAATTCATTTTTCTTCGAGATTGATCTTGTATTCCATGTTGTATATGCATTACGTAGCCATACGTAAGTTTCAGGGGATTTTTAAAAAATTCAAACT
This sequence comes from Tuctoria greenei, assembly GCA_036927565.1. Taxonomy (NCBI): domain Eukaryota; kingdom Viridiplantae; phylum Streptophyta; class Magnoliopsida; order Poales; family Poaceae; genus Tuctoria; species Tuctoria greenei. Next base: position 146,671 of record JAYESD010000091.1, on the reverse strand, counting down.
TTCACTCAAATTCAAAGGGGTTAGCCTTCGATTTTGCTCAAAACGACGTTTTTTTCCATAGAATGACCGTAAATTAATTTTTCTTCAAGATTGAGCTTGTATTCCATGTTGTATATGCATTACGTAGCCATACGTAAGTTTTCAGGGATTTTTAAAAAAATTCAAATTTTCACTCAAATTCAAAGGGGTTAGCCTTCGATTTTGCTCAAAACGATGTTTTTTCCATAGAATGACCGTAAATTCATTTTTCTTCGAGATAGAACTTGTATTCCATGTTGTATATGCATTACATAGCCATACGTAAGTTTTCGGGGATTTTTGAAACATTCAAATTTTCGGTCATATTGAAAGGGGTTAGCTTTTGATTTTGCTCAAAACGACTTTTTCGTCCATATAATGACTGTAATTCATTTTTCTTCGAGATCGAGCTTGTATTCCATGTTGTATATGTATTACGTAGCCATACGTAAGTTTTCGGGGATTTTTAAAAATTTCAAATTTTCGCTCGAATTCAAAGGAGTTAGCCTTCGATTTTGCTCAAAACGACGTTTTCTTCCATAGAATGACCGTAAATTCATTTTTCATCAAGATCAAGCTTGTATTTCATGTTGTATATGCATTACGTTGCCATACGTAAGTTTTCGTTGATTTTTAAAAAATTCAAATGTTTGCCAGAATTCAAAGGGGTTAGCCTTCGATTTTGCTCAAAATGACGTTTTCGTCCATATATCGACTGTAAATTCATTTTTCTTCGAGATCGATCTTGTATTCCATGTTGTATATGCATTACGTAGCCATACGTAAGTTTTAGGTTATTTTTAAAAAATTCAAACTTTCACTCAAATTCAAAGGGGTTAGCCTTCGATTTTGCTCAAAACGACGTTTTTTTTTTCATAGAATGCCGTAAATTCAATTTTCTTCGATATATAGCTTGTATTACATGTTTTATATGCATTAAGTAGCCATACAGAAGTTTTCGAGGAGTTTTAAAAAATTTAATTTTTCGCTCGTATTCAAAGGGGTTAGCCTTCGATTCTGCTCAAAACGACGTTTTCTTCCATAGAATGTCCGTAAATTCATTTTTCTTCGAGATAGAGCTTGTATTCCATGCTGTATATGCATTATGAGCCATACGTAAGTTTTCGGGGATTTTTAAAAAATTCAACTTTTCGAGTGAATTCAAAGGGGTTAGCCTTCGATTTTGCTCAAAATGACATTTTCGTCCATAGAATGTCCGTAAATTCATTTTTCTTCGAGATCGAGCTTGTATTACATGTTCTATATACATTACGTAGCCATAAGTAAGTTTTTGGGGATTTTTAAAATTTTCAAATTTTCACTCGAATTCAAAGGGGTTAGCCTTCGATTTTGCTTAAAACGACGTTTTTTCCATAGAATGTTCGTAAATTCATTTTTCTTCGAGATCGAACTTGTATTCCATGTTGTATATGCATTACGTAGCCATACGTAAGTTTTGGGGATTTTAAAAAATTCAACTTTTCGAGTGAATTCAAAGGGGTTAGCCTTCGATTTTGCTCAAAACGACGTTTTCGTCCATAGAATGTCTGTAAATTCATTTTTCTTCAAGATCGAGCTTGTATTCCATGTTGTATATACATTACGTAGCCATATGTAAGTTTTGGGGGATTTTTAAAGTTTCCAAATTTTCACTCGAATTCAAAGGGGTTAGCCTTCGATTTTGCTCAAAACGACGTTTTCTTCCATAGAATGACTGTAAATTCATTTTTCTTCGAGATCGAGCTTGTATTCCATGTTGTATATGCATTACGTATCCATATGTAAGTTTTCGGGGATTTTTTAAAAAATTCAAATTTTCGCTCGAATTCAAAGGGGTTAGCCTTCGATTTTGCTCAAAACGACGTTTTCTTCCATAGAATGTCCGTAAATTCATTTTTCTTCGAGATAGAGCTTGTATTCCATGTTGTATATGCATTACGTAGCCATACGTAAGTTTTCGGGGATTTTTAAAAAATTCAACTTTTCGTGTGAATTCAAAGGGGTTAGCCTTCGATTTTGCTCAAAACGACGTTTCCGTCCATAGAATGTCCGTAAATTCATTTTTCTTCGAGATCGAGCTTGTATTCCATGTTGTATATACATTACATAGCCATATGTAAGTTTTTGGGGATTTTTAAAATTTTAAAATTTTCGCTCGAATTCAAAGGGGTAGCCTTCGATTTTGCTCAAAACGACGTTTTCTTCCATAGAATGACCGTATATTCATTTTTCTTCGAGATCGAGCCTGTATTACATGTTGTTTATGCATTACGTAGCCATACGTAAGTATTCAGGGATTTTTAAAAAATTCAAATTTTCGCTCAAATTCAAAGGGGTAGCCTTCGATTTTGCTCAAAACGATATTTTTTTCCATAGAGTGACCGTAAATTCATTTTTCTTCGATATAGAGCTTGTATTCCATGTTGTATATGCATTACATAGCCATGCGTAAGTTTTCGTGGATTTTTTAAAAATTCAAATTTTCTAGCGTATTGAAAGGGGTTAGCCTTCGATTTTGCTCAAAACGACTTTTTCATCCATATAATGACTGTAATTCATTTTTCTTAGAGATCTAGATTGTATTCCATGTTTTATATGTATTACGTCGCCATACGTAAGTTTTCGGGGATTTTTAAAAATTTCAAATTTTCGCTCGAATTCAAAGGGGTTAGCCTTTGATTTTGCTCAAAATGACGTTCTCTTCCAGAGAATGACCGTAAATTCATTTTTCTTCGAGATCGAGCTTGTATTCCATGTTGTATATGCATTATGTAGCCATATGTAAGTTTTCGGGTATTTTAAAAAAATTCAAATTTTCTCTCGAATTCAAAGGGGTTAGCCTTCGATTTTGCTCAAAACGACGTTTTCGTCCATATATCGACTGTAAATTCATTTTTCTTCGAATTCGATCTTGTATTCCATGTTGTATATGCATTACGTAGCCATACGTAAGTTTTAGGGTATTTTTAAAAATTTCAAACTTTCACTCAAATTCAAAGGGGTTAGCCTTCGATTTTGCTCAAAACGACGTTTTTTCCATAGAATGACCGTAAATTCATTTTTCTTCGAGCTAGAACTTGTATTCCATGTTGTATATGCATTACATAGCCATACGTAAATTTTCGGGGATTTTTGAAAAATTCAAATTTTCGGTCATATTGAAAGGGGATAGCTTTTGATTTTGCTCAAAACGACTTTTTCGTCCATATAATGACTGTAATTCATTTTTCTTCGAGATCGAGCTTGTATTCCATGTTGTATATGTATTACGTAGCCATACGTAAGTTTTCGGGTATTTTTAAAAATTTCAAATTTTCGCTCGAATTCAAAGGAGTTAGCCTTCGATTTTGCTCAAAACGACGTTTTCTTTCATAGAATGACCGTAAATTCATTTTTCATCAAGATCAAGCTTGTATTTCATGTTGTATATGCATTACGTTGCCATACGTAAGTTTTCGTGGATTTTTAAAAAATTCAAATGTTCGCCAGAATTCAAAGGGGTTAGCCTTCGATTTTTCTCAAAACGATGTTTTCGTCCATATATCGACTGTAAATTCATTTTTCTTCGAGATCGATCTTGTATTCCATGTTGTATATGCATTACGTAGCCATACGTAAGTTTTAGGGTATTTTTAAAAAATTCAAACTTTCACTCAAATACAAAGGGGTTAGCCTTCGATTTTGCTCAAAACGACGTTTTTTTTCATAGAATGCCGTAAATTCAATTTTCTTCGATATATAGCTTGTATTCCATGTTTTATATGCATTAAGTAGCCATACAGAAGTTTTCGAGGATTTTTAAAAAATTTAATTTTTCGCTCGTATTCAAAGGGGTTAGCCTTCGATTCTGCTCAAAACGACGTTTTCTTCCATAGAATGTCCGTAAATTCATTTTTCTTCGAGATAGAGCTTGTATTCCATGCTGTATATGCATTATGAGCCATACGTAAGTTTTCGGGGATTTTTAAAAAAATCAACTTTTCGAGTGAATTCAAAGGGGTTAGCCTTCGATTTTGCTCAAAACGACGTTTTCGTCCATAGAATGTCCGTAAATTCATTTTTCTTCGAGATTGAGCTTGTATTACATGTTCTATATACATTACGTAGCCATAAGTAAGTTTTTGGGGATTTTTAAAATTTTTAAATTTTCACTCGAATTCAAAGGGGGCCTTCGATTTTGCTTAAAACGACGTTTTTTCCATAGAATGTTCGTAAATTCATTTTTCTTCGAGATCGAACTTGTATTCCATGTTGTATATGCATTACGTAGCCATACGTAAGTTTTGGGGATTTTTAAAAAATTCAACTTTTCGAGTGAATTCAAAGGGGTTAGCCTTCGATTTTGCTCAAAACGACGTTTTCGTCCATAGAATGTCTGTAAATTCATTTTTCTTCAAGATCGAGCTTGTATTCCATGTTGTATATACATTACGTAGCCATATGTAAGTTTTTGGGGATTTTTAAAATTTTCAAATTTTCACTCGAATTCAAAGGGGTTAGCCTTCGATTTTGCTCAAAATGACGTTTTCTTCCATAGAATGACTGTGAATTCATTTTTCTTCGAGATCGAGCTTGTATTCCATGTTGTATATGCATTACGTAGCCATACGTAAGTTTTCGGGGATTTTTTAAAAAATTCAAATTTTCGCTCGAATTCAAAGGGGTGTTAGCCTTCGATTTTGCTAAAAACGACGTTTTCTTCCATAGAATTTCCGTAAATTCATTTTTCTTCGAGATAGAGCTTGTATTCCATGTTGTATATGCATTACGTAGCCATACGTAAGTTTTTGGGGATTTTTAAAAAATTCAACTTTTCGTGTGAATTCAAAGGGGTTAGCCTTCGATTTTGCTCAAAACGACGTTTCCGTCCATAGAATGTCCGTAAATTCATTTTTCTTCGAGATCGAGCTTGTATTCCATGTTGTATATACATTACATAGCCATATGTAAGTTTTTGGGGATTTTTAAAATTTTAAAATTTTCGCTCAAATTCAAAGGGGGCCTTCGATTTTGCTCAAAACGACGTTTTCTTCCATAGAATGACCGTATATTCATTTTTCTTCGAGATCGAGCCTGTATTACATGTTGTTTGTGCATTACGTAGCCATACGTAAGTTTTCGGGGATTTTTAAAAAATTCAAATTTTCGCTCAAATTCAAATGGGTAGCCTTCGATTTTGCTCAAAACGATGTTTTTTTTCCGTAGAGTGACCGTAAATTCATTTTTCTTCAATATAGAGCTTGTATTCCATGTTGTATATGCATTACATAGCCATGCGTAAGTTTTCGTAGATTTTTTAAAAATTCAAATTTTCTAGCGTATTGAAAGGGGTTAGCCTTCGATTTTGCTCAAAACGACTTTTTCGTCCATATAATGACTGTAATTCATTTTTCTTAGAGATCTAGATTGTATTCCATGTTTTATATGTATTACGTCGCCATACGTAAGTTTTCGGGGATTTTTAAAAATTTCAAATTTTCGCTCGAATTCAAAGGGGTCAGCCTTTGATTTTGCTCAAAACGACGTTTTCTTCCATAGAATGACCGTAAATTCATTTTTCTTCGAGATCGAGCTTGATTCCATGTTGTATATGCATTATGTAGCCATATGTAAGTTTTCGGGTATTTTAAAAAAATTCAAATTTTCACTCGAATTCAAAGGGGTTAGCCTTCGATTTTGCTCAAAATGACGTTTTCGTCCATAGAATGTCCGTAAATTCATTTTTCTTCGAGATCGAGCTTGTATTCCATGTTGTATATGCATTACGTAGCCATACATAAGTTTTAGGGGATTTTTTAAAAATTCAAATTTTCACTCAAATTCAAAGGGGTTAGCCTTCGATTTTGCTCAAAACGACGTTTTCGTCCATATAATGACTGTAATTCATTTTTCTTCGAGATCGAGCTTGTATTCCATGTTGTATATGTATTACGTAGCCATACGTAAGTTTTCGGGGATTTTTAAAAATTTTAAATTTTCGCTCGAATTCAAAGGAGTTAGCCTCCGATTTTGCTCAAAACGACGTTTTCTTCCATAGAATGACCGTAAATTCATTTTTCATCAAGATCAAGCTTGTATTTCATGTTGTATATGCATTACGTTGCCATACGTAAGTTTTTGTGGATTTTTAAACAATTCAAATGTTCGCCAGAATTTTTAAACTTTTCGTGTGAATTCAAAGGGGTTAGCCTTCGATTTTGCTCAAAACGACGTTTTCGTCCATATATCGACTGTAAATTCATTTTTCTTCGAGATCGATCTTGTATTCCATGTTGTATATGCATTACGTAGCCATACGTAAGTTTTAGGGTATTTTTAAAAAATTCAAACTTTCACTCAAATTCAAAGGGGTTAGCCTTCGATTTTGCTCAAAACGACGTTTTTTTCCATAGAATGCCGTAAATTCAATTTTCTTCGATATATAGCTTGTATTCCATGTTTTATATGCATTAAGTAGCCATACAGAAGTTTTCGAGGATTTCTAAAAATTTAATTTTTCGCTCGTATTCAAAGGGGTTAGCCTTCGATTCTGCTCAAAACGACGTTTTCTTCCATAGAATGTCCGTAAATTCATTTTTCTTCGAGATAGAGCTTGTATTCCATGCTGTATATGCATTATGAGCCATACGTAAGTTTTCGGGGATTTTTAAAAAATTCAACTTTTCGAGTGAATTCAAAGGGGTTAGCCTTCGATTTTGCTCAAAACGACGTTTTCGTCCATAGAATGTCCGTAAATTCATTTTTCTTCGAGATCGAGCTTGTATTACAAGTTCTATATACATTACGTAGCCATAAGTAAGTTTTTGGGGATTTTTAAAATTTTCAAATTTTCACTCGAATTCAAAGGGGTTAGCCTTCGATTTTGCTTAAAACGACGTTTTTTCCATAGAATGTTCGTAAATTCATTTTTCTTGGAGATCGAACTTGTATTGCATGTTGTATATGCATTACGAAGCCATACATAAGTTTTCGGGGATTTTTAAAAAATTCAACCTTTCGAGTGAATTCAAAGGGGTTAGCCTTCGATTTTGCTCAAAACGACGTTTTCGTCCATAGAATGTCTGTAAATTCATTTTTCTTCAAGATCAAGCTTGTATTCCATGTTGTATATACATTACGTAGCCATATGTAAGTTTTCGGGGATTTTTAAAATTTTCAAATTTTCACTCGAATTCAAAGGGGTTAGCCTTCGATTTTGCTCAAAACGACGTTTTCTTCCATAGAATGACTGTAAATTCATTTTTCTTCGAGATCGAGCTTGTATTCCATGTTGTATATGCATTACGTAGCCATACGTAAGTTTTCGGGGATTTTTTAAAAAAATCAAATTTTCGCTCGAATTCAAAGGGGTTAGCCTTCGATTTTGCTCAAAACGACGTTTTCTTCCATAGAATGTCCGTAAATTCATTTTTCTTCGAGATAGAGCTTGTATTCCATGTTGTATATGCATTACGTAGCCATACGTAAGTTTTCGGGGATTTTTAAAAAATTCAACTTTTCGTGTGAATTCAAAGGGGTTAGCCTTCGATTTTGCTCAAAACGACGTTTCCGTCCATAGAATGTCCGTAAATTCATTTTTCTTCGAGATTGAGCTTGTATTCCATGTTGTATATACATTACATAGCCATATGTAAGTTTTTGGGGATTTTTAAAATTTTAAAATTTTCGCTCGAATTCAAAGGGGTTAGCCTTCGATTTTGCTCAAAACGACGTTTTCTTCCATAGAATGACCGTATATTCATTTTTCTTCGAGATCGAGCCTGTATTACATGTTGTTTATGCATTACGTAGCCATACGTAAGTTTTTGGGGATTTTTAAAAAATTCAAATTTTCGCTCAAATTCAAAGGGGTAGCCTTCGATTTTGCTCAAAACGATGTTTTTTTCCATAGAGTGACCGTAATTTCATTTTTCTTCGATATAGAGCTTGTATTCCATGTTGTATATGCATTACATAGCCATGCGTAAGTTTTCGTGGATTTTTTAAAAATTCAAATTTTCTAGCGTATTGAAAGGGGTTAGCCTTCGATTTTGCTCAAAACGACTTTTTCGTCCATATAATGACTGTAATTCATTTTTCTTAGAGATCTAGATTGTATTCCATGTTGTATATGCATTATGTAGCCATATGTAAGTTTTCGGGTATTTTAAAAAAATTCAAATTTTCACTCGAATTCAAAGGGGTTAGCCTTCGATTTTGCTCAAAACGACGTTTTCGTCCATATATTGACTGTAAATTCATTTTTCTTCGAGATCGATCTTGTATTCCATGTTGTATATGCATTACATAGCCATACGTAAGTTTTAGGGTATTTTTAAAAAATTCAAACTTTCACTCAAATTCAAAGGGGTTAGCCTTCGATTTTGCTCAAAACGACGTTTTTTTCCATAGAATGCTGTAAATTCAATTTTCTTCGATATATAGCTTGTATTCCATGTTTTATATGCATTAAGTAGCCATATAGAAGTTTTCGAGGATTTTTAAAAAATTTAATTTTTCGCTCGTATTCAAAGGGGTTAGCCTTCGATTCTGCTCAAAACGACGGTTTCTTCCATAGAATGTCCGTAAATTCATTTTTCTTCGAGATAGAGCTTATACTCCATGCTTTATATGCATTATGAGCCATACGTAAGTTTTCGATGATTTTTAAAAAATTCAACTTTTCGAGTGAATTCAAAGGGGTTAGCCTTCGATTTTGCTCAAAACGACGTTTTCGTCCATAGAATGTCCGTAAATTCATTTTTCTTCGAGATCGAGCTTGTATTACATGTTGTATATACATTACGTAGCCATAAGTAAGTTTTTGGGGATTTTTAAAATTTTCAAATTTTCACTCGAATTCAAAGGGGTTAGCCTTCGATTTTGCTTAAAACGACGTTTTTTCCATAGAATGTTCGTAAATTCATTTTTCTTGGAGATCGAACTTGTATTGCATGTTATATATGCATTACGAAGCCATACGTAAGTTTTCGGGGATTTTTAAAAATTCAACCTTTCGAGTGAATTCAAAGGGGTTAGCCTTCGATTTTGCTCAAAACGACGTTTTCGTCCATAGAATGTCTGTAAATTCATTTTTCTTCAAGATCAAGCTTGTATTCCATGTTGTATATACATTACGTAGCCATATGTAAGTTTTCGGGGATTTTTAAAATTTTCAAATTTTCACTCGAATTCAAAGGGGTTAGCCTTCGATTTTGCTCAAAACGACGTTTTCTTCCATAGAATGACTGTAAATTCATTTTTCTTCGAGATCGAGCTTGTATTCCATGTTGTATATGCATTACGTAGCCATACGTAAGTTTTCGGGGATTTTTTAAAAAAATCAAATTTTCGCTCGAATTCAAAGGGGTTAGCCTTCGATTTTGCTCAAAACGACGTTTTCTTCCATAGAATGTCCGTAAATTCATTTTTCTTCGAGATAGAGCTTGTATTCCATGTTGTATATGCATTACGTAGCCATACGTAAGTTTTCGGGGATTTTTAAAAAATTCAACTTTTCGTGTGAATTCAAAGGGGTTAGCCTTCGATTTTGCTCAAAACGACGTTTCCGTCCATAGAATGTCCGTAAATTCATTTTTCTTCGAGATCGAGCTTGTATTCCATGTTGTATATACATTACATAGCCATATGTAAGTTTTTGGGGATTTTAAAAATTTTAAAATTTTTGCTCGAATTCAAAGGGGTTAGCCTTCGATTTTGCTCAAAACGACGTTTTCTTCCATAGAATGACCGTATATTCATTTTTCTTCGAGATCGAGCCTGTATTACATGTTGTTTATGCATTACGTAGCCATACGTAAGTTTTCGGGGATTTTTAAAAAATTCAAATTTTCGCTCAAATTCAAAGGGGTAGCCTTCGATTTTGCTCAAAACGATGTTTTTTTCCATAGAGTGACCGTAAATTCATTTTTCTTCGATATAGAGCTTGTATTCCATGTTGTATATGCATTACATAGCCATGCGTAAGTTTTCGTGTATTTTTTAAAAATTCAAATTTTCTAGCGTATTGAAAGGGGTTAGCCTTCGATTTTTCTCAAAACGACTTTTTCGTCCATATAATGACTGTAATTCATTTTTCTTAGAGATCTAGATTGTATTCCATGTTTTATATGTATTACGTCGCCATACGTAAGTTTTCGGGGATTTTTCAAAATTTCAAATTTTCGCTCGAATTCAAAGGGGTTAGCCTTTGATTTTGCTCAAAATGACATTTTCTTCCATAGAATGACCGTAAATTCATTTTTCTTCGAGATCGAGCTTGTATTTAATGTTGTATATGCATTACGTTGCCATACGTAAGTTTTCGTGGATTTTTAAAAAATTCAAATGTTCGCCCGAATTCAAAGGGGTTAGCCTTCGATTTTGCTCAAAACGACGTTTTCGTCCATATATTTACTGTAAATTCATTTTTCTTCGAGATCGAGCTTGTATTCCATGTTGTATATGCATTACGTAGCCATACATAAGTTTTAGAGGATTTTTAAAAAATTCAAATTTTCACTCAAATTCAAAGGGGTTAGCCTTCGATTTTGCTCAAAACGACGTTTTCGTCCATATAATGACTGTAATTCATTTTTCTTCGAGATCGAGCTTGTATTCCATGTTGTATATGTATTACGTAGCCATACATAAGTTTTCGAGGATTTTTAAAAATTTCAAATTTTCGCTCGAATTCAAAGGAGTTAGCCTTCGATTTTGCTCAAAACGACGTTTTCTTCCATAGAATGACCGTAAATTCATTTTTCATCGAGATCAAGCTTGTATTTCATGTTGTATATGCATTACGTTGCCATACGTACCTTTTCGTGGATTTTTAAAAATTCAAATGTTCGCCAGAATTCAAAGGGGTTAGCCTTCGATTTTGCTCAAAACGACGTTTTCGTCCATATATCGACTATAAATTCATTTTTCTTCGAGATCGATCTTGTATTCCATGTTGTATATGCATTACGTAGCCATATGTAAGTTTTAGGGGATTTTTAAAAAATTCAAACTTTCACTCAAATTCAAAGGGGTTAGCCTTCGATTTTGCTCAAAACGACGTTTTTTTCCATAGAATGACCGTAAATTCATTTTTCTTCGAGATATAGCTTGTATTCCATGTTGTATATGCATTACGTAGCCATACAGAAGTTTTCGAGGATTTTTAAAAAAATTTAATTTTTCGCTCGTATTCAGAGGGGTTAGCCTTCGATTTTGCTCAAAATGACGTTTTCGTCCATAGAATGACCATAGATTCATTTTTCATTGATATATAGCTTGTATTCCATGTTGTATATGCATTACGTGGCCATACGTAAGTTTTCGGGGATTTTAAAAAAATTCAAATTTTCGCTCGAATTCAAAGGGGTTAGCCTTCGATTTTGCTCGAAAGGACGTTTTCTTCCATAGAATGTCTGCAAATTCATTTTTCTTCGAGATAGAGCTTGTATTTCATGTTGTATATGCATTACGTAGCCATACGAGCCATACGTAAGTTTTCGGGGATTTTAAAAAAATTCAAAATTTCACTCGAATTCAAAGGGGTTAGCCTTCGATTTTGCTCAAAACGATGTTTTCTTCCATAGAATGATCGTAAATTCATTTTTCTTCGAGATCGAGCTTGTATTCCATGTTTTATATGCATTACGTAGCCATACGTAAGTTTTCGGGGATTTTTAAAAAATTCAAATTTTTGCTCGAAATCGAAGGGGTGCCTTCAATTTTGCTCAAAACGACGTTTTCTTCCATAGAATGTTCGTAAATTCATTTTTCTTCGATATAGAGCTTGTATTCCATGTTGTATATGCATTATGTAGCCATACGTAAGTTTTCGGGGATTTTTAAAAAATTCAACTTTTCGAGTGAATTCAAAGGGGTTAGCCTTCGATTTTGCTGAAAACGACGTTTTCGTCCATAGAATGTCCGTAAATTCATTTTTCTTCGAAATCGAGCTTGTATTACATGTTGTATATACATTACGTAGCCATAAGTAAGTTTTTGGGGATTTTTAAAATTTTCAAATTTTCGCTTCGAATTCAAAGGGGTTAGCCTTCGATTTTGCTCAAAACGACATTTTCTTCCATAGAATGTCCGTAAATTCATTTTTCTTCGAGATAGAGCTTGTATTCCATGTTGTATATGCATTACGTAGCCATACGTAAGTTTTCGGGGATTTTTAAAAAATTCAACTTTTCGTTTGAATTCAAAGGGGTTAGCCTTCGATTTTGCTCAAAACGACGTTTCCGTCCATAGAATGTCCGTAAATTCATTTTTCTTCGAGATTGAGCTTGTATTCCATGTTGTATATACATTACGTAGCCATATGTAAGTTTTTGGGGATTTTTAAAATTTTAAAATTTTCGCTCGAATTCAAAGGGGTTAGCCTTCGATTTTGCTCAAAACGACGTTTTCTTCCATAGAATGACCGTATATTCATTTTTCTTCGAGATCGAGCCTGTATTACATGTTGTTTATGCATTACGTAGCCATACGTAAGTTTTCGGGGATTTTTAAAAAATTCAAATTTTCGCTCAAATTCAAAGGGGTAGCCTTCGATTTTGCTCAAAACGATGTTTTTTTCCATAGAGTGACCGTAATTTCATTTTTCTTCGATATAGAGCTTGTATTCCATGTTGTATATGCATTACATAGCCATGCGTAAGTTTTCGTGGATTTTTTAAAAATTCAAATTTTCTAGCGTATTGAAAGGGGTTAGCCTTCGATTTTGCTCAAAACGACTTTTTCGTCCATATAATGACTGTAATTCATTTTTCTTAGAGATCTAGATTGTATTCCATGTTGTATATGCATTATGTAGCCATATGTAAGTTTTCGGGTATTTTAAAAAAATTCAAATTTTCACTCGAATTCAAAGGGGTTAGCCTTCGATTTTGCTCAAAACGACGTTTTCGTCCATATATTGACTGTAAATTCATTTTTCTTCGAGATCGATCTTGTATTCCATGTTGTATATGCATTACATAGCCATACGTAAGTTTTAGGGTATTTTTAAAAAATTCAAACTTTCACTCAAATTCAAAGGGGTTAGCCTTCGATTTTGCTCAAAACGACGTTTTTTTCCATAGAATGCTGTAAATTCAATTTTCTTCGATATATAGCTTGTATTCCATGTTTTATATGCATTAAGTAGCCATATAGAAGTTTTCGAGGATTTTTAAAAAATTTAATTTTTCGCTCGTATTCAAAGGGGTTAGCCTTCGATTCTGCTCAAAACGACGGTTTCTTCCATAGAATGTCCGTAAATTCATTTTTCTTCGAGATAGAGCTTATACTCCATGCTTTATATGCATTATGAGCCATACGTAAGTTTTCGATGATTTTTAAAAAATTCAACTTTTCGAGTGAATTCAAAGGGGTTAGCCTTCGATTTTGCTCAAAACGACGTTTTCGTCCATAGAATGTCCGTAAATTCATTTTTCTTCGAGATCGAGCTTGTATTACATGTTGTATATACATTACGTAGCCATAAGTAAGTTTTTGGGGATTTTTAAAATTTTCAAATTTTCACTCGAATTCAAAGGGGTTAGCCTTCGATTTTGCTTAAAACGACGTTTTTTCCATAGAATGTTCGTAAATTCATTTTTCTTGGAGATCGAACTTGTATTGCATGTTGTATATGCATTACGAAGCCATACGTAAGTTTTCGGGGATTTTTAAAAAATTCAACCTTTCGAGTGAATTCAAAGGGGTTAGCCTTCGATTTTGCTCAAAACGACGTTTTCGTCCATAGAATGTCTGTAAATTCATTTTTCTTCAAGATCAAGCTTGTATTCCATGTTGTATATACATTACGTAGCCATATGTAAGTTTTCGGGGATTTTTAAAATTTTCAAATTTTCACTCGAATTCAAAGGGGTTAGCCTTCGATTTTGCTCAAAACGACGTTTTCTTCCATAGAATGACTGTAAATTCATTTTTCTTCGAGATCGAGCTTGTATTCCATGTTGTATATGCATTACGTAGCCATACGTAAGTTTTCGGGGATTTTTTAAAAAAATCAAATTTTCGCTCGAATTCAAAGGGGTTAGCCTTCGATTTTGCTCAAAACGACGTTTTCTTCCATAGAATGTCCGTAAATTCATTTTTCTTCGAGATAGAGCTTGTATTCCATGTTGTATATGCATTACGTAGCCATACGTAAGTTTTCGGGGATTTTTAAAAAATTCAACTTTTCGTGTGAATTCAAAGGGGTTAGCCTTCGATTTTGCTCAAAACGACGTTTCCGTCCATAGAATGTCCGTAAATTCATTTTTCTTCGAGATCGAGCTTGTATTCCATGTTGTATATACATTACATAGCCATATGTAAGTTTTTGGGGATTTTAAAAATTTTAAAATTTTTGCTCGAATTCAAAGGGGTTAGCCTTCGATTTTGCTCAAAACGACGTTTTCTTCCATAGAATGACCGTATATTCATTTTTCTTCGAGATCGAGCCTGTATTACATGTTGTTTATGCATTACGTAGCCATACGTAAGTTTTCGGGGATTTTTAAAAAATTCAAATTTTCGCTCAAATTCAAAGGGGTAGCCTTCGATTTTGCTCAAAACGATGTTTTTTTCCATAGAGTGACCGTAAATTCATTTTTCTTCGATATAGAGCTTGTATTCCATGTTGTATATGCATTACATAGCCATGCGTAAGTTTTCGTGTATTTTTTAAAAATTCAAATTTTCTAGCGTATTGAAAGGGGTTAGCCTTCGATTTTTCTCAAAACGACTTTTTCGTCCATATAATGACTGTAATTCATTTTTCTTAGAGATCTAGATTGTATTCCATGTTTTATATGTATTACGTCGCCATACGTAAGTTTTCGGGGATTTTTCAAAATTTCAAATTTTCGCTCGAATTCAAAGGGGTTAGCCTTTGATTTTGCTCAAAATGACATTTTCTTCCATAGAATGACCGTAAATTCATTTTTCTTCGAGATCGAGCTTGTATTTAATGTTGTATATGCATTACGTTGCCATACGTAAGTTTTCGTGGATTTTTAAAAAATTCAAATGTTCGCCCGAATTCAAAGGGGTTAGCCTTCGATTTTGCTCAAAACGACGTTTTCGTCCATATATTTACTGTAAATTCATTTTTCTTCGAGATCGAGCTTGTATTCCATGTTGTATATGCATTACGTAGCCATACATAAGTTTTAGAGGATTTTTAAAAAATTCAAATTTTCACTCAAATTCAAAGGGGTTAGCCTTCGATTTTGCTCAAAACGACGTTTTCGTCCATATAATGACTGTAATTCATTTTTCTTCGAGATCGAGCTTGTATTCCATGTTGTATATGTATTACGTAGCCATACATAAGTTTTCGAGGATTTTTAAAAATTTCAAATTTTCGCTCGAATTCAAAGGAGTTAGCCTTCGATTTTGCTCAAAACGACGTTTTCTTCCATAGAATGACCGTAAATTCATTTTTCATCGAGATCAAGCTTGTATTTCATGTTGTATATGCATTACGTTGCCATACGTACCTTTTCGTGGATTTTTAAAAATTCAAATGTTCGCCAGAATTCAAAGGGGTTAGCCTTCGATTTTGCTCAAAACGACGTTTTCGTCCATATATCGACTATAAATTCATTTTTCTTCGAGATCGATCTTGTATTCCATGTTGTATATGCATTACGTAGCCATATGTAAGTTTTAGGGGATTTTTAAAAAATTCAAACTTTCACTCAAATTCAAAGGGGTTAGCCTTCGATTTTGCTCAAAACGACGTTTTTTTCCATAGAATGACCGTAAATTCATTTTTCTTCGAGATATAGCTTGTATTCCATGTTGTATATGCATTACGTAGCCATACAGAAGTTTTCGAGGATTTTTAAAAAAATTTAATTTTTCGCTCGTATTCAGAGGGGTTAGCCTTCGATTTTGCTCAATATGACGTTTTCGTCCATAGAATGACCATAGATTCATTTTTCATTGATATATAGCTTGTATTCCATGTTGTATATGCATTACGTGGCCATACGTAAGTTTTCGGGGATTTTAAAAAAATTCAAATTTTCGCTCGAATTCAAAGGGGTTAGCCTTCGATTTTGCTCGAAAGGACGTTTTCTTCCATAGAATGTCTGCAAATTCATTTTTCTTCGAGATAGAGCTTGTATTTCATGTTGTATATGCATTACGTAGCCATACGTAAGTTTTCGGGGATTTTAAAAAAATTCAAAATTTCACTCGAATTCAAAGGGGTTAGCCTTCGATTTTGCTCAAAACGATGTTTTCTTCCATAGAATGATCGTAAATTCATTTTTCTTCGAGATCGAGCTTGTATTCCATGTTTTATATGCATTACGTAGCCATACGTAAGTTTTCGGGGATTTTTAAAAAATTCAAATTTTTGCTCGAAATCGAAGGGGTGCCTTCAATTTTGCTCAAAACGACGTTTTCTTCCATAGAATGTTCGTAAATTCATTTTTCTTCGATATAGAGCTTGTATTCCATGTTGTATATGCATTATGTAGCCATACGTAAGTTTTCGGGGATTTTTAAAAAATTCAACTTTTCGAGTGAATTCAAAGGGGTTAGCCTTCGATTTTGCTGAAAACGACGTTTTCGTCCATAGAATGTCCGTAAATTCATTTTTCTTCGAAATCGAGCTTGTATTACATGTTGTATATACATTACGTAGCCATAAGTAAGTTTTTGGGGATTTTTAAAATTTTCAAATTTTCGCTCGAATTCAAAGGGGTTAGCCTTCGATTTTGCTCAAAACGACATTTTCTTCCATAGAATGTCCGTAAATTCATTTTTCTTCGAGATAGAGCTTGTATTCCATGTTGTATATGCATTACGTAGCCATACGTAAGTTTTCGGGGATTTTTAAAAAATTCAACTTTTCGTTTGAATTCAAAGGGGTTAGCCTTCGATTTTGCTCAAAACGACGTTTCCGTCCATAGAATGTCCGTAAATTCATTTTTCTTCGAGATTGAGCTTGTATTCCATGTTGTATATACATTACGTAGCCATATGTAAGTTTTTGGGGATTTTTAAAATTTTAAAATTTTCGCTCGAATTCAAAGGGGTTAGCCTTCGATTTTGCTCAAAACGACGTTTTCTTCCATAGAATGACCGTATATTCATTTTTCTTCGAGATCGAGCCTGTATTACATGTTGTTTATGCATTACGTAGCCATACGTAAGTTTTCGGGGATTTTTAAAAAATTCAAATTTTCGCTCAAATTCAAAGGGGTAGCCTTCGATTTTGCTCAAAACGATGTTTTTTTCCATAGAGTGACCGTAATTTCATTTTTCTTCGATATAGAGCTTGTATTCCATGTTGTATATGCATTACATAGCCATGCGTAAGTTTTCGTGGATTTTTTAAAAATTCAAATTTTCTAGCGTATTGAAAGGGGTTAGCCTTCGATTTTGCTCAAAACGACTTTTTCGTCCATATAATGACTGTAATTCATTTTTCTTAGAGATCTAGATTGTATTCCATGTTGTATATGCATTATGTAGCCATATGTAAGTTTTCGGGTATTTTAAAAAAATTCAAATTTTCACTCGAATTCAAAGGGGTTAGCCTTCGATTTTGCTCAAAACGACGTTTTCGTCCATATATTGACTGTAAATTCATTTTTCTTCGAGATCGATCTTGTATTCCATGTTGTATATGCATTACATAGCCATACGTAAGTTTTAGGGTATTTTTAAAAAATTCAAACTTTCACTCAAATTCAAAGGGGTTAGCCTTCGATTTTGCTCAAAACGACGTTTTTTTCCATAGAATGCTGTAAATTCAATTTTCTTCGATATATAGCTTGTATTCCATGTTTTATATGCATTAAGTAGCCATATAGAAGTTTTCGAGGATTTTTAAAAAATTTAATTTTTCGCTCGTATTCAAAGGGGTTAGCCTTCGATTCTGCTCAAAACGACGGTTTCTTCCATAGAATGTCCGTAAATTCATTTTTCTTCGAGATAGAGCTTATACTCCATGCTTTATATGCATTATGAGCCATACGTAAGTTTTCGATGATTTTTAAAAAATTCAACTTTTCGAGTGAATTCAAAGGGGTTAGCCTTCGATTTTGCTCAAAACGACGTTTTCGTCCATAGAATGTCCGTAAATTCATTTTTCTTCGAGATCGAGCTTGTATTACATGTTGTATATACATTACGTAGCCATAAGTAAGTTTTTGGGGATTTTTAAAATTTTCAAATTTTCACTCGAATTCAAAGGGGTTAGCCTTCGATTTTGCTTAAAACGACGTTTTTTCCATAGAATGTTCGTAAATTCATTTTTCTTGGAGATCGAACTTGTATTGCATGTTGTATATGCATTACGAAGCCATACGTAAGTTTTCGGGGATTTTTAAAAAATTCAACCTTTCGAGTGAATTCAAAGGGGTTAGCCTTCGATTTTGCTCAAAACGACGTTTTCGTCCATAGAATGTCTGTAAATTCATTTTTCTTCAAGATCAAGCTTGTATTCCATGTTGTATATACATTACGTAGCCATATGTAAGTTTTCGGGGATTTTTAAAATTTTCAAATTTTCACTCGAATTCAAAGGGGTTAGCCTTCGATTTTGCTCAAAACGACGTTTTCTTCCATAGAATGACCGTAAATTCATTTTTCATCGAGATCAAGCTTGTATTTCATGTTGTATATGCATTACGTTGCCATACGTACCTTTTCGTGGATTTTTAAAAATTCAAATGTTCGCCAGAATTCAAAGGGGTTAGCCTTCGATTTTGCTCAAAACGACGTTTTCGTCCATATATCGACTATAAATTCATTTTTCTTCGAGATCGATCTTGTATTCCATGTTGTATATGCATTACGTAGCCATATGTAAGTTTTTGGGGATTTTTAAAAAATTCAAACTTTCACTCAAATTCAAAGGGGTTAGCCTTCGATTTTGCTCAAAACGACGTTTTTTTCCATAGAATGACCGTAAATTCATTTTTCTTCGAGATATAGCTTGTATTCCATGTTGTATATGCATTACGTAGCCATACAGAAGTTTTCGAGGATTTTTAAAAAAATTTAATTTTTCGCTCGTATTCAGAGGGGTTAGCCTTCGATTTTGCTCAAAATGACGTTTTCGTCCATAGAATGACCATAGATTCATTTTTCATTGATATATAGCTTGTATTCCATGTTGTATATGCATTACGTGGCCATACGTAAGTTTTCGGGGATTTTAAAAAAATTCAAATTTTCGCTCGAATTCAAAGGGGTTAGCCTTCGATTTTGCTCGAAAGGACGTTTTCTTCCATAGAATGTCTGCAAATTCATTTTTCTTCGAGATAGAGCTTGTATTTCATGTTGTATATGCATTACGTAGCCATACGTAAGTTTTCGGGGATTTTAAAAAAATTCAAAATTTCACTCGAATTCAAAGGGGTTAGCCTTCGATTTTGCTCAAAACGATGTTTTCTTCCATAGAATGATCGTAAATTCATTTTTCTTTGAGATCGAGCTTGTATTCCATGTTTTATATGCATTACGTAGCCATACGTAAGTTTTCGGGGATTTTTAAAAAATTCAAATTTTTGCTCGAAATCGAAGGGGTGCCTTCAATTTTGCTCAAAACGACGTTTTCTTCCATAGAATGTTCGTAAATTCATTT
Organism: Tuctoria greenei; assembly: GCA_036927565.1. Classification (NCBI taxonomy): domain Eukaryota; kingdom Viridiplantae; phylum Streptophyta; class Magnoliopsida; order Poales; family Poaceae; genus Tuctoria; species Tuctoria greenei. The sequence continues at coordinate 127,068 of JAYESD010000091.1, read as the reverse complement.
TTCTTCGATATAGAGCTTGTATTCCATGTTGTATATGCATTATGTAGCCATACGTAAGTTTTCGGGGATTTTTAAAAAATTCAACTTTTCGAGTGAATTCAAAGGGCTTAGCCTTCGATTTTGCTGAAAACGACGTTTTCGTCCATAGAATGTCCGTAAATTCATTTTTCTTCGAAATCGAGCTTGTATTACATGTTGTATATACATTACGTAGCCATAAGTAAGTTTTTGGGGATTTTTAAAATTTTCAAATTTTCACTCGAATTCAAAGGGGTTAACCTTCGATTTTGCTCAAAACGATGTTTTTTCCATAGAATGTTCGTAAATTCATTTTTCTTCGAGATCGAGCTTGTATTCCATGTTGTATATGCATTACGTAGACATACGTATGTTTTCGGGGATTTTTAAAAAATTCAACTTTTCGAGTGAATTCAAAGGGGCCTTCGATTTTGCTCAAAACGACGTTTTCGTCCATAGAATGTCCGTAAATTCATTTTTCTTCGAGATCGAGCTTGTATTCCATGTTGTATATACATTACGTAGCCATACGTAAGTTTTTGGGTATTTTTAAAATTTTCAAATTTTCACTCGAATTCAAAGGGGTTAGCCTTCGATTTTGCTCAAAACGACGTTTTCGTCCATAGAATGTCCGTAAATTCATTTTTCTTCGAGATCGAGCTTGTATTCCATGTTGTATATACATTACGTAGCCATACGTAAGTTTTTGGGGATTTTTAAAATTTTCAAATTTTCACTCGAATTCAAAGGGGTTAGCCTTCGATTTTGCTCAAAACGACGTTTTCTTCCATAGAATGACCGTCAATTCATTTTTCTTCGAGATCGAGCTTGTATTCCATGTTGTATATGCAATACGTAGCCATACGTAAGTTTTCGAGGATTTTTCAAAAATTCAAATTTTTCGCTCGAATTCAAAGGGGTTAGCCTTCGATTTTGCTCAAAACGACGTTTTCTTCCATAGAATGTCCGTAAATTCATTTTTCTTCGAGATAGAGCTTGTATTCCATATTGTATATGAATTACGTAGCCATACGTAAGTTTTCGGGGATTTTTAAAAAATTCAACTTTTCGAGTGAATTCAAAGGGGTTAGCCTTCGATTTTGCTCAAAACGAAGTTTCCATCCATAGAATGTCTGCAAATTCATTTTTCTTCGAGATCGAGCTTGTATTCCATGTTGTATATACATTACATAGCCATACGTACGTTTTTGGGGATTTGTAAAATTTTCAAATGTTCGCTCGAATTCAAAGGGGTTAGCTTTCGATTTTGCTCAAAACGACATTTTCTTCCATCGTGACTGTATATTCATGTTTCTTCGAGATCGAGCCTATATTCCATGTTGTATATGCATTACGTAGCCATACGTAAGTTTTCGGGGATTTTTAAAAAATTCAAATTTTCGCTCAAATTCAAAGGGGTAGCCTTCGATTTTGCTCAAAACGATGTTTTTTTTCCATAGAGTGACCGTAAATTCATTTTTCTTCGAGATAGAGCTTGTATTCCATGTTGTATATGCATTACATAGCCATACGTAAGTTTTCGGGGATTTTTAAAAAACTCAAATTTTCGGTCGTATTGAAAGGGGTTAGCCTTCGATTTTGCTCAAAACGACTTTTTCATCCATATAATGACTGTAATTCATTTTTCTTCGAGATCTAGCTTGTATTCTATGTTGTATATGTATTACGTAGCCATACGTAAGTTTTCGGGGAATTTTAAAAATTTCAAATTTTCGCTCGAATTCAAAGAGGTTAGCCTTCGATTTTACTCAAAACGACATTTTCTTCAATAGAATGACCATAAATTCATTTTTCATCGAGATCGAGCTTGTATTTCATGTTGTATATGCATTATGAGCCATACGTAAGTTTTCGGGGATTTTTAAAAAATTCAACTTTTCGAGTGAATTCAAAGGGGTTAGCCTTCGATTTTGCTCAAAACGACGTTTTCGTCCATAGAATGTCCGTAAATTCATTTTTCTTCGAGATCGAGCTTGTATTACATGTTCTATATACATTACGTAGCCATAAGTAAGTTTTTGGGGATTTTTAAAATTTTCAAATTTTCACTCGAATTCAAAGGGGTTAGCCTTCGATTTTGCTTAAAACGACGTTTTTTCCATAGAATGTTCGTAAATTCATTTTTCTTCGAGATTGAACTTGTATTCCATGTTGTATATGCATTACGTAGCCATACGTAAGTTTTGGGTATTTTTAAAAAAATCAACTTTTCGAGTGAATTCAAAGGGGTTAGCCTTCGATTTTGCTCAAAACGACGTTTTCGTCCATAGAATGTCTGTAAATTCATTTTTCTTCAAGATCGAGCTTGTATTCCATGTTGTATATACATTACGTAGCCATATGTAAGTTTTTGGGGATTTTTAAAATTTTCAAATTTTCACTCGAATTCAAAGGGGTTAGCCTTCGATTTTGCTCAAAACGACGTTTTCTTCCATAGAATGACTGTAAATTCATTTTTCTTCGAGATCGAGCTTGTATTCCATGTTGTATATGCATTACGTAGCCATACGTAAGTTTTCGGGGATTTTTTAAAAAATTCAAATTTTCGCTCGAATTCAAAGGGGTTAGCCTTCGATTTTGCTCAAAACGACATTTTCTTCCATAGAATGTCCGTAAATTCATTTTTCTTCGAGATAGAGCTTGTATTCCATGTTGTATATGCATTACGTAGCCATACGTAAGTTTTCGGGGATTTTTAAAAAATTCAACTTTTCGTTTGAATTCAAAGGGGTTAGCCTTCGATTTTGCTCAAAACGACGTTTCCGTCCATAGAATGTCCGTAAATTCATTTTTCTTCGAGATTGAGCTTGTATTCCATGTTGTATATACATTACATAGCCATATGTAAGTTTTTGGGGATTTTTAAAATTTTAAAATTTTCGCTCGAATTCAAAGGGGTTAGCCTTCGATTTTGCTCAAAACGACGTTTTCTTCCATAGAATGACCGTATATTCATTTTTCTTCGAGATCGAGCCTGTATTACATGTTGTTTATGCATTACGTAGCCATACGTAAGTTTTCGGGGATTTTTAAAAAATTCAAATTTTCGCTCAAATTCAAAGGGGTAGCCTTCGATTTTGCTCAAAACGATGTTTTTTTCCATAGAGTGACCGTAATTTCATTTTTCTTCGATATAGAGCTTGTATTCCATGTTGTATATGCATTACATAGCCATGCGTAAGTTTTCGTGGATTTTTTAAAAATTCAAATTTTCTAGCGTATTGAAAGGGGTTAGCCTTCGATTTTGCTCAAAACGACTTTTTCGTCCATATAATGACTGTAATTCATTTTTCTTAGAGATCTAGATTGTATTCCATGTTGTATATGTATTACGTCGCCATACGTAAGTTTTCGGGGATTTTTCAAAATTTCAAATTTTCGCTCGAATTCAAAGGGGTTAGCCTTTGATTTTGCTCAAAATGACATTTTCTTCCATAGAATGACCGTAAATTCATTTTTCTTCGAGATCGAGCTTGTATTTAATGTTGTATATGCATTACGTTGCCATACGTAAGTTTTCGTGGATTTTTAAAAAATTCAAATGTTCGCCCGAATTCAAAGGGGTTAGCCTTCGATTTTGCTCAAAACGACGTTTTCGTCCATATATTGACTGTAAATTCATTTTTCTTCGAGATCGATCTTGTATTCCATGTTGTATATGCATTACGTAGCCATACATAAGTTTTAGAGGATTTTTAAAAAATTCAAATTTTCACTCAAATTCAAAGGGGTTAGCCTTCGATTTTGCTCAAAACGACGTTTTCGTCCATATAATGACTGTAATTCATTTTTCTTCGAGATCGAGCTTGTATTCCATGTTGTATATGTATTACGTAGCCATACATAAGTTTTCGAGGATTTTTAAAAATTTCAAATTTTCGCTCGAATTCAAAGGAGTTAGCCTTCGATTTTGCTCAAAACGACGTTTTCTTCCATAGAATGACCGTAAATTCATTTTTCATCGAGATCAAGCTTGTATTTCATGTTGTATATGCATTACGTTGCCATACGTACCTTTTCGTGGATTTTTAAAAATTCAAATGTTTGCCAGAATTCAAAGGGGTTAGCCTTCGATTTTGCTCAAAACGACGTTTTCGTCCATATATCGACTATAAATTCATTTTTCTTCGAGATCGATCTTGTATTCCATGTTGTATATGCATTACGTAGCCATATGTAAGTTTTAGGGGATTTTTAAAAAATTCAAACTTTCACTCAAATTCAAAGGGGTTAGCCTTCGATTTTGCTCAAAACGACGTTTTTTTCCATAGAATGACCGTAAATTCATTTTTCTTCGAGATATAGCTTGTATTCCATGTTGTATATGCATTACGTAGCCATACAGAAGTTTTCGAGGATTTTTAAAAAAATTTAATTTTTCGCTCGTATTCAGAGGGGTTAGCCTTCGATTTTGCTCAAAATGACGTTTTCGTCCATAGAATGACCATAGATTCATTTTTCATTGATATATAGCTTGTATTCCATGTTGTATATGCATTACGTGGCCATACGTAAGTTTTCGGGGATTTTAAAAAAATTCAAATTTTCGCTCGAATTCAAAGGGGTTAGCCTTCGATTTTGCTCGAAAGGACGTTTTCTTCCATAGAATGTCTGCAAATTCATTTTTCTTCGAGATAGAGCTTGTATTTCATGTTGTATATGCATTACGTAGCCATACGTAAGTTTTCGGGGATTTTAAAAAAATTCAAAATTTCACTCGAATTCAAAGGGGTTAGCCTTCGATTTTGCTCAAAACGATGTTTTCTTCCATAGAATGATCGTAAATTCATTTTTCTTCGAGATCGAGCTTGTATTCCATGTTTTATATGCATTACGTAGCCATACGTAAGTTTTCGGGGATTTTTAAAAAATTCAAATTTTTGCTCGAAATCGAAGGGGTGCCTTCAATTTTGCTCAAAACGACGTTTTCTTCCATAGAATGTTCGTAAATTCATTTTTCTTCGATATAGAGCTTGTATTCCATGTTGTATATGCATTATGTAGCCATACGTAAGTTTTCGGGGATTTTTAAAAAATTCAACTTTTCGAGTGAATTCAAAGGGGTTAGCCTTCGATTTTGCTGAAAACGACGTTTTCGTCCATAGAATGTCCGTAAATTCATTTTTCTTCGAAATCGAGCTTGTATTACATGTTGTATATACATTACGTAGCCATAAGTAAGTTTTTGGGGATTTTTAAAATTTTCAAATTTTCACTCGAATTCAAAGGGGTTAACCTTCGATTTTGCTCAAAACGATGTTTTTTCCATAGAATGTTCGTAAATTCATTTTTCTTCGAGATCGAGCTTGTATTCCATGTTGTATATGCATTACGTAGACATACGTATGTTTTCGGGGATTTTTAAAAAATTCAACTTTTCGAGTGAATTCAAAGGGGCCTTCGATTTTGCTCAAAACGACGTTTTCGTCCATAGAATGTCCGTAAATTCATTTTTCTTCGAGATCGAGCTTGTATTCCATGTTGTATATACATTACGTAGCCATACGTAAGTTTTTGGGTATTTTTAAAATTTTCAAATTTTCACTCGAATTCAAAGGGGTTAGCCTTCGATTTTGCTCAAAACGACGTTTTCGTCCATAGAATGTCCGTAAATTCATTTTTCTTCGAGATCGAGCTTGTATTCCATGTTGTATATACATTACGTAGCCATACGTAAGTTTTTGGGGATTTTTAAAATTTTCAAATTTTCACTCGAATTCAAAGGGGTTAGCCTTCGATTTTGCTCAAAACGACGTTTTCTTCCATAGAATGACCGTCAATTCATTTTTCTTCGAGATCGAGCTTGTATTCCATGTTGTATATGCAATACGTAGCCATACGTAAGTTTTCGAGGATTTTTCAAAAATTCAAATTTTTCGCTCGAATTCAAAGGGGTTAGCCTTCGATTTTGCTCAAAACGACGTTTTCTTCCATAGAATGTCCGTAAATTCATTTTTCTTCGAGATAGAGCTTGTATTCCATATTGTATATGAATTACGTAGCCATACGTAAGTTTTCGGGGATTTTTAAAAAATTCAACTTTTCGAGTGAATTCAAAGGGGTTAGCCTTCGATTTTGCTCAAAACGAAGTTTCCATCCATAGAATGTCTGCAAATTCATTTTTCTTCGAGATCGAGCTTGTATTCCATGTTGTATATACATTACATAGCCATACGTACGTTTTTGGGGATTTGTAAAATTTTCAAATGTTCGCTCGAATTCAAAGGGGTTAGCTTTCGATTTTGCTCAAAACGACATTTTCTTCCATCGTGACTGTATATTCATGTTTCTTCGAGATCGAGCCTATATTCCATGTTGTATATGCATTACGTAGCCATACGTAAGTTTTCGGGGATTTTTAAAATATTCAAATTTTCGCTCAAATTCAAAGGGGTAGCCTTCGATTTTGCTCAAAACGATGTTTTTTTCCATAGAGTGACCGTAAATTCATTTTTCTTCGAGATAGAGCTTGTATTCCATGTTGTATATGCATTACATAGCCATACGTAAGTTTTCGGGGATTTTTAAAAAACTCAAATTTTCGGTCGTATTGAAAGGGGTTAGCCTTCGATTTTGCTCAAAACGACTTTTTCATCCATATAATGACTGTAATTCATTTTTCTTCGAGATCTAGCTTGTATTCTATGTTGTATATGTATTACGTAGCCATACGTAAGTTTTCGGGGAATTTTAAAAATTTCAAATTTTCGCTCGAATTCAAAGAGGTTAGCCTTCGATTTTACTCAAAACGACATTTTCTTCAATAGAATGACCATAAATTCATTTTTCATCGAGATCGAGCTTGTATTTCATGTTGTATATGCATTACGTTGCCATACGTAAGTTTTCGTGGATTTTTAAAAAATTCAAATGTTCACCAGAATTCGAAGGGGTTAGCCTTCGATTTTGCTCAAAACGACGTTTTCTTCCATATAATGAGAGTAAATTCATTTTTATTTGAGATAGAGCTTGTATTCCATGTTGTATATGCATTACGTTGCCATACGTAAGTTTTCGTGGATTTTTAAAAAAATCAAATGTTTGCCCGAATTCAAAGGGGTTAGCCTTCGATTTTGCTCAAAACGTCGTTTTCGTCCATATTGTCGACTGTTGGAGTCGGCAGATCCCCTGACACTACGAAAGTGTGGAAGGAGTTTGTGGTTCGGTTTGGGCGCGCGGAGACTCAAGTAAGCGAAACGCGATTGGACACGAGTGACACAGTAGTTTACGTGGTTCGGGCCGCCTGAGCGTAATACCCTACTCCACGGGTGTGTATGTGTTGTATTAACTTGTGAGCTTGAGTGTGTTCGAGTGTCCTCCCCTTCGTGTATCGTCGGTTTGTCCTTTTATAACATAAGGACAAACCGTTACAAGTCAGCCTGGCCCGACAGGTGGCCCTGGCGGTTATTAGTATTGATACACGAGATTAATTGTTGTTAATAACCCTGTAACGGCTCCGACAGTGCCGTTACAGGTGTTAAGATCGTCCGATTAATTATCATTAACGTGGAATTAATGGTAATTAATCGGGTCTTGAAGTCTGCGACTGTCCTTTGGAGATCCGGAGCCGTTACAACGTCTCCCGGGGGTTTTAAGCAGCTAGCTCCGACGTGTGGACACGTGGCAGCCCCGGAGCTTGCTTGGGGGAAGCGGGAAGCTCCGGGGTGGCCTGGCACGTGTCAGGTCCGGAGCTTCTCTCGGTCAGGGGTTACCTACGGAGGTGCCGTTTCAGTACCTAGCCCGGAGCTTCACCCTTGTGGGTAATAACTCTGGTCTGTCAGTACACGTGGCAACCTAGAGGTTAACCATGTTGGAGAAGCGGGTCCGGTCACGTCTGGCGAGTGGGCCCCCGAGGGTCTTCAATTTGAGTAGATGTCCTTCCCTTGAGATCTTTGTAACCTCAGGGGGTGTATGGTTTTTAGGGTACCGACAGTGGCCCCCTGGACCTACCTCCGGGGAAGGCCAACGGGATGAAGTTATTCCGCCGGAGGTGGGTCCATACTTGCGACTCTTGAACTGGGTCTTCAAGGGTCTTCGGAGGTGCCTTTGGCGGGGCTTTACGGTTAAGTCCTGACGCGTGGCGCACCTCAGGCGGCAGATAAGATCTTTGACGTGCGGATCTCTCGCAATTGAAGGTCGTCGGTTCCCGATACGAAAACCGTATCGGTTCCACGCGCCTTGTCAGTCCGCCGCCTTTGGGTTTCCCGCCTCGTGATGACAACCGTTCGCCTGGGTAAGAGCCTCGACTTGATCGTCGGGGTGGTCCCGGGCCCTCCTGTCATCGGCTGGGTTGAATTCTTGAGTAGTATGCTTGACTCTCCTGCAGTTTCCATCCAAGCGTTGCGAGGGCTTACTTAAGAAGGAAAGCGCACCGTCGGGAGTTCTTTACGCTTTCCATCTGTTCTTGCGCTCAAACTCCCAACTCGTGCTTTGTTCCCCTTCTCTCGTCTAGCTGTGCTGCGATGGAGTTGGGTCTGCATGAGAGTCGTTTGAAGACGGAGAGCGATCTGAAGAAGGTCCGAGCCCTCATGGGGTGGTCGTCGGACTTCTTCAACCGTTCAGTCCGCGCCGGCGGGGAGCTTCCCTTTAAAAAGGAGCACTCCGGCGAAATGGTGTACTTTTCATCGTACGCCATGGTGGGGCTGATCCCACCGTTTTCTTCTTTCTTCTTGATGCTGCTGGACTTCTATGGTTTGCAGCTATACCACCTTGGCCCTCACTCCCTCCTCCTTGTGTCCATCTTTGTCCACTTCTGCGAGATGTGGGTGGGCATCCCTCCCTGCATCGAGCTCTTCCGCACCTTCTTCACCGTCCAAACCACCGGCCGAAGTGACGAGTACCTTGGCTTCTACTACTTTGTGAAGCGCAAGAAGTGCCCGTTCAAGTACCTCCGGTCGTTCCCTTCCGGGAAGTGGGATGACTGGAAGAAAGATTGGGTAGTCGTCCGGGTGGAGGAGCACGAGCGGTTGGAGCTGCCAGACGGTCTGCCCGGCATTGACACGTCGGTGTGGAGCGAAGTTCCGGTGCTGGCGGCAGCTTTCGACCCCGCCCTGTCCAGGATCCGCCAATGTGTGGAGGGAGGATTGACTCCCCAGGCGGTGTTCTGCAACTTCCTGTCCAACAGGTGGGCGCCGCTGAAGAGGAGGGAGAAGCTCGCCTGGGCCCTCAACAGCGTGATGGACGAAGACCGGGTTGAGACCGGCTTGAAGTCCAACATGGTGGGGAAGTCCTTGGAGTTTCACCTCAAGAAATTCCAGCACGGCATCGATGTAGACGGAGAGTACTTGACTCCGCCACCGGCTTTCCTCCCCCTGAACGTGGAAGTTGAGTTCAGCAGGGAGCTCCGGCGGAAGATGCCCGCGCTTGACGACCTTGGCGTCGTCGAGAGAAGATCGACCGCCCGGTTGGCGATCCCCGGGTTGTCGGAAGGCGGCTCCGCCCCTGTCTCTCAGCCAAGAGCTGAAGTCACCGGCAAGGGCAAGGAGCTGGCGGAGGAGCCGGAGAGCCGGAAGAGGAAGCTGTGACATGCTGACGGAAGGTCCGTCGGGCTTGCTACTTCCCCGCCAGTTCCCCGTCCTCAGGAAGGAAGATCCTCCGCCGCTGTAGCGTCTGTCCCCGTGGTGGGGTCTTTTCGGAGCGCTACTGTTCCGGCGGTGGGATCCTCCCGGAGTGCGGCTGTCCCCGTGATGGGTCCCTCCGGAGGTGCCAGCTCCGGACAGGCGACTCCGGTTCGAGAAGCGGTGAGGGCCTCCAGGTCTAGGAGTTCCTCCCGGTCAAGGAGAGCTCCGACCCGGGAAACGCCCGCGGCTACGGCAAGTCCTGGGAGTCCTCCCGGGGCTCCTACGCCGACCGTGGCCAGCCCGGAACGTCCGGGAAAGAGGTTCCGCGCAAGCTGGTGCGTGAGCCTCCCAAGGTAACTTTTCTTGCTTACCTCAATTAACTTTTAATTATAGCATTTGTTTGCTCAATTTCTTCATTCTTCATCTGCAGCGTTCCCAAGAAGGGGAGTGAAGCTCCGCCCTCAGCCACAGTGTCTGAGGCTACGAGGGCTTCTGCTCCAGCCCCGGTGCCGCCCCAGGCGGAGGCTGCGACAGCTCCGGCGCCGGCTGTCGTGGTCATGGACCTCGACTCGTCTCCAGAAGTTCCCGTGGTAGCGCCGGACCATGGGATTGAAGATACACCAGCGGCACCCGCTCCGGAGGTTGAAGCTCCGGGCCCCTGTGCTGCAGAAGTAGATGCTCCGGCTGTCGAGCCGGAGGAAGCAGCGGTCTCGGCTTCAGAGCCGGAAAGTGCTGAAGCCTCGGCGGTTGAGCCGGAGGTAGCTGAAGCCCCGGCGTGCGAGCCGGAAGTTGAAGTGGTCCCGGCAATTGAGCCGGTTACTTCTGAAGCTCCGGTCGCAGAGCCGGTAATTATTGGAGCGCCAGCTGCAGAGCCGGTGATTGCGGAGGCGCCGGCTGCAGAGCCGGTGGTCGAAGAGGCGAGGGAGCTTGAGCCTCCCTCAGAAGAAGCGTCCCGACCGGAGCCAGTGGAGGCGACGACGTTGATGGTACCCGTGGCGGAGCCAGGGTGCCTGAACGAAGTCGCCGGCCCCCAGCCTGAGGGGGCGAATGAAGATTTGGTGGCGGGACCTTCTTCGGTGGCGACTGAGGCCATCCCGGAGGAGGGCCCTAGTGCCTTGGAAGCTCAGGGTTCCGCTCTTGTAGAGTGGGACCCAATTTTTGTAAATGAAGACCCGCTGGAACCAGCGGAGGAGACCCCAGAAGGTCCGGAGCCCATCTCGCTGTCGATGTCCATCGACAACGCTTGCTCCAGTCTGCGCCAAGTCCAACTAGCCTTCTTCCACGACAGCAAGGTTCTTGAAGAGGAGCGCCAAACCCTTAGGAGGTGGCGTAATAAACTCCAGTTCGAGACCAAGCTGGCGCAGTCGAGGATTGCTGAGGACAAGGAATGGATCAGGCGGGAGAAGGTCCGCCTGGAGCTCTGGGGTGAGATGCTGGACGAGAGGGAGAGCATGACTCACAACCTCGACGCCCAATCCCGGGAGTACCATGACCAAGCTAAGGCTGCTAATGACGCGGCCAACGCTAGGTTTGATCAACTTGAGGCCATCAGCACCGCACTCACCAAGCGCCGAGAGGCACTTGAGGGAAGGGAAAAGCGGCTAGAGGATGAGGAGCAAAAACTCCTGGAGCTACGGGATGACGTCTTGCGACGTGAAGAAGAGCTCGCCGAGAAGACAGCTCTGGCGGACAAGGGTATCGAGGAGCGCGCTAAAAATTTGGAAGAGCGCTGCCTCGAGGAGGAGGAGAAGACCTGGGTGCGGGGGCAGGAACTCTACGAGTACGAGTGTGCCCTTGTCGCCAGGGAGAAGAAAATAGAGGCTAGGGAGAAAGACCTGGTCGACCGTCGGAACAAGATCCACCTCCGGGAAGAGGAGCTCGGAAGACTTGAGAAGCGGGTTGCTGCGAAGATTCAGCAAAACGCCAAAGAAGTCGAGCGTCTTTCCCGTGAGAATTCGGAGCTGGCGGCGGCCCGGAGGTCCCTGGAAGAGATGAAGGGCCTGAGGAAGACGGACTCCCTGCAAATTTGGGAGTTCCTGAGCAAGGCCGATGATGCGCTAGCGCCAATGGGTTTCAGCCCCGTGCTCCCGGATGACCCGGAGCCGGAGCCGGACCTTGCGTTGCAAGCGTTGAGCGCTGCGGGCAGCAAGCTCTCCAAGGTGGGCGACGTCATCGCGGACCAGCTGGAGGTCGAGGGGCAATCCCTGGCTAGGAACGTCACAGAGTATGTGTTGACGTGTTACACTAGCCGAAACCCTCGATTCTCTCTGGACCCGGTGCTTGAAGGCCCCGTCGAAGGAGAAGGCGAAGCTACCCGAGCCAGCGTGTCGGAGGTCGCCCAGAAGGTCGCTGAGTTCTTCCATAGGGTCTAGGACTATCTTTCTTAGCCTTTATTTGTATCTTCTCTTCTTCCTCAATTTTGTAATCCCTTGTCCCCAGATGTAATCTCCGGTCTTCTGATGAAAATGAAATCCCCAATTTTTCGTGAATTTCATCTTCAACATCTTTGTCTTCACTTGGCCCCCTGGTAGATGTGCACAATTTGATTGTGGACATGTACCAAAAGGATGTTGAGTTTCGTTGAAGACAAATTTGCTTCGAACTCGTATAGTTTAGGTCCGAAGTTTTCGATAGTGAATGTCCCTTGAAGTCGTCGGATCTTAGAAGCTCCGGCACTGTCCACCGTCGGAGCTTAGTAGCTCCGGCAGTAGCCTCTACCAACACGTTGAGTGTCGATAGTTAATACTTCAAGGTGTCGGAGCTTAGTAGCTCCGGTAATGACCCTTGCCACGCCTGGTTTGCTGGCAACAGACTCTAGTGATAGAGTCTTCTCACCATCTTTAAGTTAACGCCGGTGGGAGTCGGAGCTTGGTTAACTCCGGTTTTTCTCCATCAATATTGGGTTTATTTTTCCTGCACACTTAAGCCAAGAAAAATAGTAAAATTCGTTCCTTATCTATAACTTCGTCGCGGCTTACGGTTCTCAAGAGAATTTCAAGTTGAACACGATTTTTAGTATAATTGGATGAATTGTCTTTTCTTTTAGATCCAATTGTCCATGGACCCACCTTACTTTGGCCTGCCGGGATGTAGGTAGAGTGGCGTACTTAGGGTGCTTGACCAGGCTAAGTCGATAGCGCACTCCGGCCCTAGAATGGCTTGGCGGCTTTCAGGCGAGTTGGCCACATATGATATTTAAATCTAAAAAATCTGACAATTCAACTCGAATCGTACGTAAATCGGTCTAACTAGAATTTCTTAAGAATTGCACGTTTCTGTTATAGACAAGAAAGAGAAAAAAATGTCGAACCTTATGCAAAAATGAATGCACGTGGAGTCTATTTCACATGAAGATGTCTTTCATTATAGGTCCGGGGTACAGGGGAAACAAGTACACTCTTAGGGTACGGAACCAGGCTAAGTGTGTTCGGTTTCTCGTTTAACCCAGGGTAATTAGCTACACTTCTAGTCCGGAGACTGTATCAAGTGTTGTATGAGCTTTCCAAACCTTTCGGGAAAGGTCCGGCTGCTCTCCCGGAGGAACTACCCGACTCTGTACAATGACTCTATAACATACACTTCAAGTTACTTAAGACTCACCTCCGTGGAATTAAGTGTAGAACTTACGAAGGTGCTCGATGTTCCAAGGATTTGGGAGAGGTGTCCCATCCTCGGCAGCCAAGCGAACGCTTCCGGGACGGGATACTTTGATCACTCGGAAGGGTCCTTCCCAGCCGGGGGAGAGTTTGTTTTGCCCTTCTCTGGATAGTATTCTCCGTAGCACCAGATCGCCTTCCTCGAGCTGTCGGTTGTGTACATGCCGCTGATGATAGCGCCGTAGAGCTTGGCGATATCGGGCATTCCGAACAGCTGCTTGGCACCTTCCCTCCTCGAGGAGGTCTAGGTCTTCACGCCGGAGCTGGTCCTGCGCGGCTTCGTCGAAGGTCCGGACTCGGAGGGAACCCAAGGTGATTTCCGGAAGAAGGATCGCTTCAGCTCCGTACACCAGGAAGAAGGGTGTTTCTCTGGTTGCCCGACTTGGAGAAGTCCTGTTAGCCCATAGAGTGGGCGGAAGCTCTTCGATCCAATTAGCTCCGTGCTTTTTCAAACGCTCATAAGTGCGCGTTTTGAGTCCTTTAAGGATCTCTGCGTTTGCTCTCTCGGCTTGTCCATTGCTGGCAGGATGAGCTACGGAAGCGTAGCAAACTTGTATGCCGAGGTCTTCGTAATATCCTTGAAATGCGGAGCTTGTGAACTGAGTCCCATTATCAGTGATGATCTTATTTGGGACTCCGAATCTGCTCACGATAGATTGTAGAAAATTGATTGCAGATTGTTTGTTGATCGTCACAACAGGAGTAGCTTCCGGCCACTTGGTGAACTTGTCGATAGCGACGTACAGGAACTTGTAACCTCCGACGGCTCTTGGGAAGGGTCCCAAGATGTCCATCCCCCACACAGCGAAAGCCCATGTAGGAGGTATCATTTGTAAGGACTGAGCAGGTGTATGAATTTGCTTTGCATGAAATTGGCATGCTTTGCATTTCTTCACTAGCTCAGTAGCATCCTGGAGCGCTGTAGGCCAGTAGAAGCCGTGCCGAAAGGCTTTTCCGACCAGCGTGCGGGAAGACGCGTGGTTCCCACACTCACCTCCATGGATTTCTGCGAGGAGCTCGCAGCCTTCTTCCCTGGTGATACACCGCATTAGGATGCCGTTGGCACCGCGCTGGTAGAGATCCCCTTCTACCAACGTGTATCTTTTAGCCAATCTGACTACCCGGTCAGCGGATACATCATCGTCAGGAAGGATGTTGTCTTTCAAGTAGTTCCGGATCTCTGAGATCCATGCATCGGAACTGACTTGAGCATTTGAGTCTTGCGTGCTGGGTTGCTCGGAGCTTCCGGTAGCACCTACGACCCTTGATGGCTGCCATGGTAACAGGGCCATCGGGACCGTCAGCTTCGGGATGCTGATCTCGCCCCCTTCGTTCAGTTCGGCAGGCTGAACTGTGGGTTTTGACAACCTCCGGACAAAGGTTCCGTCTGGAGCCGGAGCTCCGGTTGACGCCTTGGTCGAGAGTTCGTCAGCTTCAGCGTTGTGAGCACGCTGAACATGGCGAAGGTCTAGGACTTCGAAGTCCTTCTGAAGCCTCTGGACTTCAAGGAGATAAGCAGCCAGCTGGGGATTATTGCAGGAGCATTCACCCTTCACCTGTTTGATGACAAGTTGTGAATCTCCTTTGACCAGCAACTGCTCGACACCATATGATAGTGCCACCTTTAATCCATATATGAGTGCTTCGTACTCCGCCATGTTGTTGGTTGCCTTGAAGTCAAGGTGCACCATGTATTTCACCTTCTCCCCGGTTGGTGCGAGGAGAAGGATTCCAGCTCCGGCTCCCTGCTTCTGCATGGAGCCGTCGAAGTAAAGGGTCCAGTGAGGCTTAGTGAAGGCCGGAACTTGTGGTTCCGTCTTCTGCTCGCTGGGGCCCCCAGGGTTTAATGGAGAGGGAGTCCATTCTGCCACGAAATCTGCCAACGCTTGACTCTTGATTGCTTGTCTTGGAATGAATTCGAGGTCGAATTCAACCAGTTCCGCTGCCCACTTCGCTATATTCCCAGTTGAATTGGGATTATGCAGGATCGCTCGAAGTGGATATGAAGTTACCACCGAGACTTTGTGAGCTTGGAAATAGTGTCGAAGCTTCCTTGAGGCAATAAGAACTGCGTAGAGCAGCTTATGCACCTCTAGGTATCGAGTCTTGGCATCGTGTAACACTTCACTGATGAAGTATACTGGACGTTGAATGGTCCGGAACCTCCCGGAGGGGTCCGGAGCTTCCTCTCCATTGATCCGGACCCTGTCGGAGGGGTCCAGACTATCTTCGGGGACCTCTGGGTTCTGGGTGAAGGAACCCGGAGCTTCTTCAGGAATGACCTGGATCCTATCGGAAGGATCCGGGTCCTCTGAAGTGGCTTCTTGTGGGTTCAAGTCTGGGAGCTGGGACCCAGACCCGCTTTCAGGAACCTCCGGATCCTTCCGAAGGGATCTGGATTCCTGAGTATTGGGTAGTTCCGGTCTCTCCGCAACCAGAACCATACTGACGACTTCGTCAGCTGCTGAAATGTAAAGCAATAAAGGCTCACCAGGGTTCGGAGCTACCAAGACTGGTAGGGTGGTGAGGAACTGTTTCAGTTCCTGGAATGCCTTCTCTGCTTCTTCAGACCATTGGAATGGTCCGGACTTCCTTAGTAACTTGAAGAAGGGAAGTGCCCTTTCCGCCAGTCTTGAAATGAACCGGCTGAGGGCTGCTAGACATCCAGTTAATTTTTGGACGTCTTTGATGCGGGTTGGTGGCCGCATGTCTTCAATGGCTTTTATCTTCGCCGGATTAGTCTCTATGCCCCGGTGACTTACCAGGAAACCAAGAAGCTTTCCGGAACTAACCCCGAAGACGCACTTGTCTGGGTTTAGCTTCGTGCGGGTGGCCCGCAGCTTGTCGAAAACAGCCTGTAAGGTGTCCAAGAGGGACTCCTTGTTCTTGATTTTAACCACGATGTCGTCGACGTACACTTCCACTATGTCTCTGATGAGTTCTTCGAAAGTTTTGTACATAGCTCGTACAAAAGTCGAAGTTGCATTCTTGAGACCAAAAGGCATGGCTGTGTAACAATACAATCCATCCACTGTGATGAATGAAGTATGTTCTCCATCTTCCCTAGACATCCGGATTTGATGATATCCTGAATATGCGTCTAGAAAACACAGTAACTCGCACCCGGAGGTGGAATCCACTATCTGGTCTATTCTAGGTAGTGGGAATGGATCTTTTGGACATGCCTTATTCAGTGTGGTGTAGTCGATGCACATCCGAAGTTTCCCACCGGCTTTAGGCACAACGACTGGGTTTGCCAGCCATTTTGGATGGTAGACTTCTCGGATGAATCCGGCTTCGAGCAACTTCTTCACTTCTTGTCGGATGAAGTTCTGTCGCTCTACAGATTGCTTCCGAGGTTTCTGGTGCACAGGCCGAGCGTCGGGGTAAATCTTCAGATTGTGCTCAATCACTTCCCTGGGGATCCCAGGCATTTGTGACGGTTGCCAAGCAAACACGTCAACGTTAGCCCGGAGGAAAGTGATGAGCGCGAGTTCCTATTTGTCGTTCAAGCCACCCGATATGCGGGTAGTTTGGGTGACATCGGAACCAATTTGGACGACTTTGACGGGAATGTCGGTGTCGCCGCTTGGCTGCACACGAGGTGCAGAGGTCGAGCCTCGTTGACGAATGCTCGGAGGTTGTGGAGCTTGCTTCTGTCTGGAGTCCTCCTCTTGCGCTGTGGTGAGTGCATGGAGTTCCTCCAGAGCAGTTACTCCGGCAGTGCGATCTCCACGGATCCGGAGAACACCTACTGGTGTTGGCATCTTCAACACCAGGTATCCATAATGAGCAGCTGCCATGAATTTGTACAAGGCAGGTCTACCCAAAATGGCGTTGAATGGTAAGTTGATCTGAGCGACGTCGAAGATCAACTTTTCGGTGCGATACTTCTCCCGGGTCCCGAAGGTGACAGGGAGAGTAATAGCTCCGAGTGGGGTTATGGCCCCCGGACCTACTCCGGAGAAAGGTCGAGAGGGCTGGAGGTCCGAAGGTCGAAGCTGAAGCTTAGTGAAAGTTTCGAAGCTAATGAGATTGAGCCCCGAACCTCCATCTACCAGGACATGATGGAGCTGGATGTTGTTGATGGTGGGAGATACCATCAAGGGTAGCTGGCCAGCTCCGACCATGCTTTGAGGACAGTCCGAAGCATCAAAAGTGATGGGTGTGTCCATCCACTTTCGATGTGGCTCCGGTCTAGCTGTAGGAGCTACAGCAGCCATATCCCGTGGCATAGTCTTGATGACACGACGTGAGGTGATGTCCCATGATCCACCAAAGATGGTGTTCATGGTTTTTCGACGCTCGTTGTCGGAGACGTCGGAATCATCGTCGACGGAGGTGTAGACGGCTTTCAAGACCTTTTTGGGGTCCTGAAACCCCAACTCCTCTTCAGCCGGAGCTTCATCGACCTTTTGTTTTCCCTCCCTTTGTCAGAAGGGAGACCCTTCCCGGCGCTTGTGGTAGCGCTCGGCAAGGTTTTGGACCTCCCGGCAGTCCTCCAGTCTGTGGCTGCCCGTTTTGTGAATGGGGCACCACATCTTGGGTTTGCCACCGTCTTCAGAAGACGGTCGAGGTCGCTTCTTGGGGCGTGGCCCCCGGCCATCAGGGGTTGCAGCGGCTGCAACGTTGGATGTGCCGGCCGACGGCTTCTTCTTGCCGTTGGTCTTCTTTTTCTTCTTGCCACTCCCGGAGGTAGCGGCTTCTTCTTTGGAGGATTTTTTATGATCCTCCAGGGCTGGTTTGGAGTGCATTTCACGGCCCTCCGCAGCTCTGGCACATTTGTCAGCCAGGCTGAAGAGCTCCGTGACGCTGGTGATCTCTTTGATCGCCAGCTTCTCCAACATCTTCTTGTCTCGTACACCCTGTCTGAATGCTACAATGACAGAAGCGCTTGAGATAGAAGGGATTGTGTTACGTACCTGAGAGAATCTTTGGATGAATGACCGCAAAGATTCTCCTCCTTTTTGCACGACCGCAAAAAGGTCCAGTTCAGTGCCCGGACGGGTGTATGAACTCCCGAAATTGGCGGTGAACTGACGGCACAGCTCCTCCCAACTGTCGATAGAATTGGGTGGAAGGCTCATAAACCAGGACCTGGCGGTCCCAGTTAAGGCCACTGGAAAGTAATTGGCCATTACGGCCTCGTTTCCTCCAGCTGCTAGGATCGCAGTGGAGTATATCTGTAGAAATTCTACGGGATTGACGGTCCCGTCGAATTTTTCCGGCAAGTGTGGCCGGAACTTCTGTGGCCATCTAACCATGCGCAGGTGCATGGCTAGGGCGGAACAGCCTCCTCCTACTCCTTCCAGAGTAGAAAGGTCTTGAGCATCTCGTCTTTCTCGAGCTCGCTCGATGTGGACACGGCCATCCTGTTGGCGGTATCGGCGATCAAGCTCCGCCCGGAGGTCGTGTGTCGAAAGCCGAGATGCAGTATGGGCACGTCGTGCTCCAGAGGGCAACGACGTCACTTGCTGTGACGCAGCTCTTCTCCGGTTGTTGGAGACATGTGGACCAAGTCTTCCTGACAACGTTCGTCGCTGCGACGGGGCCCGCCCTGAAGGAGGTGGACCCTGGTTGTTGAGGTGTTCGGCCGCTGCTGCGACCAAATGCTCAATATCAGCTCTCCATTGCTCCATGGCACCTTGAGATGCATCCGGAGGTGGTGGTCGCTGAAGGAGAGCACGCGCTGCATGGAGCGCGTGTTCTGGGTTGTCACGACTTGCCGGCGCAGAATGTGACGCCGGTGCACCATCATGTCGTTCGGCATGTCTTGCCGGAGAAGATGGTGGTGGTGGGAGTGTGACTCCCGCTGGAACTGAGGCTCCTGCCGGTGGTTGCATGTTGGAGGGATTACCTCCGACAGCCTGAGCAGCAGGTTGCCCGTTGGATGATCCAGCCGCAGAATTCACCATTCTTGAAGATCTCAGGCGCCCCTACCTGGCGCGCCAACTGTCGACTGTTGGAGTCGGCAGATCCCCTGACACTACGAAAGTGTGGAAGGAGTTTGTGGTTCGGTTTGGGCGCGCGGAGACTCAAGTAAGCGAAACGCGATTGGACACGAGTGACACAGTAGTTTACGTGGTTCGGGCCGCCTGAGCGTAATACCCTACTCCACGGGTGTGTATGTGTTGTATTAACTTGTGAGCTTGAGTGTGTTCGAGTGTCCTCCCCTTCGTGTATCGTCGGTTTGTCCTTTTATAACATAAGGACAAACCGTTACAAGTCAGCCTAGCCCGACAGGTGGCCCTGGCGGTTATTAGTATTGATACACGAGATTAATTGTTGTTAATAACCCTGTAACGGCTCCGACAGTGCCGTTACAGGTGTTAAGATCGCCCGATTAATTATCATTAACGTGGAATTAATGGTAATTAATCGGGTCTTGAAGTCTGCGGCTGTCCTTTGGAGATCCGGAGCCGTTACAACGTCTCCCGGGGGTTTTAAGCAGCTAGCTCCGACGTGTGGACACGTGGCAGCCCCGGAGCTTGCTTGGGGGAAGCGGGAAGCTCCGGGGTGGCCTGGCACGTGTCAGGTCCGGAGCTTCTCTCGGTCAGGGGTTACCTCCGGAGGTGCCGTTTCAGTACCTAGCCCGGAGCTTCACCCTTGTGGGTAATAACTCTGGTCTGTCAGTACACGTGGCAACCTAGAGGTTAACCATGTTGGAGAAGCGGGTCCGGTCACGTCTGGCGAGTGGGCCCCCGAGGGTCTTCAATTTGAGTAGATGTCCTTCCCTTGAGATCTTTGTAACCTCAGGGGGTGTATGGTTTTTAGGGTACCGACACATATATTGACTGTAAATTCATTTTTATTCGAGATCGAGCTTGTATTCCATGTTGTATATGCATTACATAGCCATACGTAAGTTTTCGGGGATTTAAAAAAAAATTCAAATTTTCGCTCGAATTCAAAGGGGTTAGCCTTTGATTTTGCTCAAAACGACGTTTTCTTCCATAGAATGTCCGCAAATTCATTTTTCTTCGATATAGAGCTTGTGTTCCATGTTGTATCTGCATTACGTAGCCATACGTAAGTTTTCGGGGATTTTAAAAAAAATTCAAATTTTCACTCGAATTCAAAGGGGTTAGCCTTCGATTTTGCTAAAAACGACGTTTTCTTCCATAGAATGACCGTATATTCATTTTTTCTTCGAGATCGAGCCTGTATTCCATGTTTTATATGCATTACGTAGCCATATGTAAGTTTTCGGGGATTTTTAAAAAAATTCAAATTTTCGCTCAAATTCAAAGGGGTAGCCTTCGATTTTGCTCAAAACGATGTTTTTTTCCATAGAGTGACCGTAAGTTCATTTTTCTTCGAGATAGAGCTTGTATTCCATGTTGTATATGCATTACATTGCCATACGTAAGTTTTCGGGGATTTTTAAAAAATTCAAATTTTCGGTCGTATTGAAAGGGGTTAACCCTTCGATTTTGCTCAAAACGACTTTTTCGTCCATATAATGACTGTAATTCATTTTTCTTCGAGATATAGCTTGTATTCCATGTTGTATATGTATTACGTAGCCATATGTAAGTTTTCGGATATTTTTAAAACTTTCAAATTTTCGCTCGAATTCAAAGGGGTTAGCCTTCGATTTTGCTCAAAACGACGTTTTCTTCCATAGAATGACCGTAAATTCATTTTTCTTCGAGATCGAGCTTGTATTTCATGTTGTATATGCATTACGTTGCCATACATAAGTTTTCGTGGATTTTTAAAAAATTCAAATGTTCGCCCGAATTCAAAGGGGTTAGCCTTCCATTTTGCTCAAAACGACGTTTTCGTCCATATATTGACTGTAAATTCATTTTTCTTCGAGATCAAGCTTGTATTCCATGTTGTATATGCATTACGTAGCCATACATAAGTTTCGATGATTTTAAAAAAAAATTAATTTTTTGCTTGTATTCAAAGGGGTTAGCCTTCAATTTTGCTCAAAATGACGTTTTCGTCCATAGAATGACCGTAAATTCATTTTTCTTTGAGATCGAGCTTGTATTACATGTTGTATATGCATTACGTAGCCATACGTAAGTTTTCGGGGATTTTTAAAAAATTCAAATTTTCGCTCAAATTCAAAGGGGTTAGCCTTCAATTTTGCTCAAAACGATGTTTTTCCATAGAATGACCGTAAATTCATTTTTCTTCGAGATAGAGCTTGTATTCCATGTTGTATATGCATTACATAGCCATACGTAAGTTTTCGGGGATTTTTGAAAAATTCAAATTTTCGGTCATATTGAAAGGGGTTAGCCTTCGATTTTGCTCAAAACGACGTTTTCATCCATAGAATGTCCGTAAATTCATTTTTCTTTGAGATCGAGCTTGTATTCCATGTTGTATATACATTACGTAGCCATACGTAAGTTTTTGGGGATTTTTAAAATTTTCAAATTTTAACTCGAATTCAAAGGCGTTAGCCTTCGATTTTTCTCAAAACGACGTTTTCTTCCATAGAATGACCGTAAATTCATTTTTCTTCGAGATCGAGCTTGTATTCCATGTTGTATATGCATTACATAGCCATACGTAAGTTTTCGGGGATTTTTAAAAAATTCAAATTTTTCGCTCGAATTCAAAGGGGTTAGCCTTTGATTTTGCTCAAAACGACGTTTTCTTCCATAGAATGTCCGTAAATTCATTTTTCTTCGAGATAGAGCTTGTATTCCATATTGTATATGCATTACGTAGCCATACGTAAGTTTTCGGGGATTTTTAAAAAATTCAACTTTTCGAGTGAATTCAAAGGGGTTAGCCTTCGATTTTGCTCAAAACGACGTTTCCGTCCATAGAATGTCCGTAAATTCCTTTTTCTTCGAGATCGAGCTTGTATTCCATGTTGTATATACATTACATAGCCATACGTACGTTTTTGGGGATTTGTAAAATTTTCAAATTTTCGCTCGAATTCAAAGGGGTTCGCCTCCGATTTTGCTCAAAACGACGTTTTCTTCCATAGAATGACCGTATATTCATTTTTCTTCGAGTTCGAGCTTGTATTTCATGTTGTATATGCATTACGTTGCCATACGTAAGTTTTCGTGGATTTTTAAAAAATTCAAATGTTCGCCCGAATTCAAAGGGGTTAGCCTTCCATTTTGCTCAAAACGACGTTTTCGTCCATATATTGACTGTAAATTCATTTTTCTTCGAGATCAAGCTTGTATTCCATGTTGTATATGCATTACGTAGCCATACATAAGTTTCGATGATTTTTAAAAAAATTAATTTTTTGCTTGTATTCAAAGGGGTTAGCCTTCAATTTTGCTCAAAATGACGTTTTCGTCCATAGAATGACCGTAAATTCATTTTTCTTTGAGATCGAGCTTGTATTACATGTTGTATATGCATTACGTAGCCATACGTAAGTTTTCGGGGATTTTTAAAAAATTCAAATTTTCGCTCAAATTCAAAGGGGTTAGCCTTCAATTTTGCTCAAAACGATGTTTTTCCATAGAATGACCGTAAATTCATTTTTCTTCGAGATAGAGCTTGTATTCCATGTTGTATATGCATTACATAGCCATACGTAAGTTTTCGGGGATTTTTGAAAAATTCAAATTTTCGGTCATATTGAAAGGGGTTAGCCTTCGATTTTGCTCAAAACGACGTTTTCGTCCATAGAATGTCCGTAAATTCATTTTTCTTTGAGATCGAGCTTGTATTCCATGTTGTATATACATTACGTAGCCATACGTAAGTTTTTGGGGATTTTTAAAATTTTCAAATTTTAACTCGAATTCAAAGGCGTTAGCCTTCGATTTTGCTCAAAACGACGTTTTCTTCCATAGAATGACCGTAAATTCATTTTTCCTCAAGATCGAGCTTGTATTCCATGTTGTATATGCATTACATAGCCATACGTAAGTTTTCGGGGATTTTTAAAAAATTCAAATTTTTCGCTCGAATTCAAAGGGGTTAGCCTTTGATTTTGCTCAAAACGACGTTTTCTTCCATAGAATGTCCATAAATTCATTTTTCTTCGAGATAGAGCTTGTATTCCATATTGTATATGCATTACGTAGCCATACGTAAGTTTTCGGGGATTTTTAAAAAATTCAACTTTTCGAGTGAATTCAAAGGGGTTAGCCTTCGATTTTGCTCAAAACGACGTTTCCGTCCATAGAATGTCCGTAAATTCCTTTTTCTTCGAGATCGAGCTTGTATTCCATGTTGTATATACATTACATAGCCATACGTACGTTTTTGGGGATTTGTAAAATTTTCAAATTTTCGCTCGAATTCAAAGGGGTTAGCCTCCGATTTTGCTCAAAACGACGTTTTCTTCCATAGAATGACCGTATATTCATTTTTATTCGAGATCGAGCCTGTATTCCATGTTGTATATGCATTATGTAGCCATATGTAAGTTTTCGGGGATTTTTAAAAAATTCAAATTTCCGGTCGTATTGAAAGGGGTTAGCCTTCGATTTTGCTCAAAACGACTTTTTCATCCATATAATGACTGTAATTCATTTTTCTTCGAGATCTATCTTGTATTCCATGTTGTATATGTATTACGTAGCCATACGTAAGTTTTCGGGGAATTTTAAAAATTTCAAATTTTCGCTCGAATTCAAAGGGGTTAGGCTTCGATTTTACTCAAAACGACATTTTCTTCCATAGAATGACCATAAATTCATTTTTCATCGAGATCGAGCTTGTATTTAATGGGTTATATGCATTACGTTGCCATACGTAAGTTTTCGTGGATTTTTAAAAAATTCAAATGTTCGCCAGAATTCGTAGGGGTTAGCCTTCAATTTTGCTCAAAACGACGTTTTTGTCCATATATCGACTATAAATTCATTTTT
The DNA here is from genome assembly GCA_036927565.1 of Tuctoria greenei. Classification (NCBI taxonomy): domain Eukaryota; kingdom Viridiplantae; phylum Streptophyta; class Magnoliopsida; order Poales; family Poaceae; genus Tuctoria; species Tuctoria greenei. The sequence continues at coordinate 102,996 of JAYESD010000091.1, read as the reverse complement.
CTTCGAGATCGATCTTGCATTCCATGTTGTATATGCATTACGTAGCCATACGTAAGTTTTAGGGGATTTTTAAAAAATTCAAACTTTCACTCAAATTCAAAGGGGTTAGCCTTCGATTTTGCTCAAAACGACGTTTTTCTCCATAGAATGACCGTAAATTCATTTTTCTTCGAGATATAGCTTGTATTCCATGTTGTATATGCATTACGTAGCCATACAGAAGTTTTCGAGGATTTTTAAAAAGTTTAATTTTTTGCTCGTATTCAAAGGGGTTTTCGTCCATAGAATGGCCGTAGATTCATTTTTCATTGATATATAGCTTGTATTCCATGTTGTATATGCATTACGTAGCCATACGTAAGTTTTCGGGGATTTTAAAAAAATTCAAATTTTCGCTCGAATTCAAAGGGGTTAGCCTTCGATTTTGCTCAAAACGACGTTTTCTTCCATAGAATGTCCGCAAATTCATTTTTCTTTGAGATAGAGCTTGTATTCCATGTTTTATATGCATTACGTAGCCATACGTAAGTTTTCTGGGATTTTTAAAAAATTCAAATTTTCGCTCGAATTCAAAGGGGTTAGCCTTCGATTTTGCTCAAAACGACGTTTTCTTCCATAGAATGTCCGTAAATTCATTTTTCTTCGAGATAGAGCTTGTATTCCATGTTGTATATGCATTACGTAGCCATACGTAAGTTTTCGGGGATTTTTAAAAAATTCAACTTTTCGAGTGAATTCAAAGGGGTTAGCCTTCGATTTTGCTCAAAACGACGTTTCCATCCATAGAATGTCCGTAAATTTATTTTTCTTCGAGATCGAGCTTGTATTCCATGTTGTATATACATTACATAGCCATACGTAAGTTTTTGGGGATTTTTAAAATTTTCAAATTTTCGCTCGAATTCAAAGGGGTTATCCTTCGATTTTGCTAAAAACGACGTTTTCTTCCATAGAATGACCGTATATTCATTTTTTCTTCGAGATCGAGCCTGTATTTCATGTTGTATATGCATTACATAACCATACGTAAGTTTTCGGGGATTTCTAAAAAAATTCAAATTTTCGCTCAAATTCAAATGGGTAGCCTTCGATTTTGCTCAAAACGATGTTTTTTCCATAGAGTGACCGTAAATTCATTTTTCTTCGAGATAGAGCTTGTATTCCATGTTTTATATGCATTACATTGCCATACGTAAGTTTTCAAGGATTTTTAAAAAATTCAAATTTTCGGTCGTATTGAAAGGGGTTAGCCTTCGATTTTGCTCAAAACGACTTTTTCGTCCATATAATGACTGTAATTCATTTTTCTTCGAGATATAGCTTGTATTCCATGTTGTATATGTATTACGTAGCCATATGTAAGTTTTCGGAGATTTTTAAAAATTTCAATTTTCGCTCGAATTCAAAGGGGTTAGCCTTCGATTTTGCTCAAAACGACGTTTTCTTCCATAGAATGACCGTAAATTCATTTTTCTTCGAGATCGAGCTTGTATTTCATGTTGTATATGCATTACGTTGCCATACGTATGTTTTCGTGGATTTTTAAAAAATTCAAATGTTCGCCCGAATTCAAAGGGGTTAGCCTTCCATTTTGCTCAAAACGACGTTTTTGTCCATATATTGACTGTAAATTCATTTTTCTTCGAGATCGAGCTTGTATTCCATGTTGTATATGCATTACGTAGCCATACATAAGTTTCGAGGATTTTTAAAAAATTTAATTTTTCGCTTGTATTCAAAGGGGTTAGACTTCGAAGCTCAAAACGACGTTTTCGTCCATAGAATGACCATAAATTCATTTTTCTTTGAGATCGAGCTTGTATTACATGTTGTATATGCATTACGTAGCCATACATAAGTTTTCGGGGATTTTTAAAAAATTCAAATTTTCACTCAAATTCAAAGGGGTTAGCCTTCGATTTTGCTCAAAACGATGTTTTTTCCATAGAATGTCCGTAAATTCATTTTTCTTCGAGATCGAGCTTGTATTACATGTTGTATATACATTACGTAGCCATAAGTAAGTTTTTGGGGATTGTTAAAATTTTCAAATTTTCACTCGAACTCAAAGGGGTTAGCCTTCGATTTTGCTCAAAACGACGTTTTTTCCATAGAATGTTTGTAAATTCATTTTTCTTCGAGATCGAGATTGTATTCCATGTTGTATATGCATTACGTAGACATACGTAAGTTTTCGGGGATTTTTAAAAAATTCAACTTTTCGAGTGAATTCAAAGGGGTTATCCTTCGATTTTGCTCAAAACGACGTTTTCGTCCTAGAATGTCCGTCAATTCATTTTTCTTCGAGATCGAGCTTGTATTCCATGTTGTATATACATTACGTAGCCATACGTAAGTTTTTGGGTATTTTTAAAATTTTCAAATTTTCACTCGAATTCAAAGGGGTTAGCCTTCGATATTGCTCAAAACGACGTTTTCGTCCATAGAATGTCTGTAAATTCATTTTTCTTCGAGATCGAGCTTGTATTCCATGTTGTATATACATTACGTAGCCATACGTAAGTTTTTGGGGATTTTTTAAATTTTCAAATTTTCACTCGAATTCAAAGGGGTTAGCTTTCGATTTTGCTCAAAACGACGTATTCGTCCATAGAATGACAGTAAATTAACTTTTCTTCGAGCTTGTATTCCATGTTGTATATACATTACATAGCCATACGTACGTTTTTGGGGATTTGTAAAATTTTCAAATTTTCGCTCGAATTCAAAGGGGTTAGCCTCCGATTTTGCTCAAAACGACGTTTTCTTCCATAGAATGACCGTATATTCATTTTTCTTCGAGATCGAGCTTGTATTTCATGTTGTATATGCATTACGTTGCCATACGTAAGTTTTCGTGGATTTTTTAAAAATTCAAATGTTCGCCCGAATTCAAAGGGGTTAGCCTTCCATTTTGCTCAAAACGACGTTTTCGTCCATATATTGACTGTAAATTCATTTTTCTTCGAGATCAAGCTTGTATTCTATGTTGTATATGCATTACGTAGCCATACATAAGTTTCGATGATTTTTAAAAAAATTAATTTTTTGCTTGTATTCAAAGGGGTTAGCCTTCAATTTTGCTCAAAATGACGTTTTCGTCCATAGAATGACCGTAAATTCATTTTTCTTTGAGATCGAGCTTGTATTACATGTTGTATATGCATTACGTTGCCATACATAAGTTTTCGTGGATTTTTAAAAAATTCAAATGTTCGCCCGAATTCAAAGGGGTTAGCCTTCGATTTTGCTCAAAACGACGTTTCCATCCATAGAATGTCCGTAAATTCATTTTTCCTCGATATCGAGCTTGTATTCCATGTTGTATATACATTACATAGCCATACGTAAGTTTTCGGGGATTTTTAAAAAATTCAACTTTTCGAGTGAATTCAAAGGGGTTAGCCTTCGATTTTGCTCAAAACGACGTTTCCGTCCATAGAATGTCCGTAAATTCCTTTTTCTTCGAGATTGAGCTTGTATTCCATGTTGTATATACATTACATAGCCATACGTACGTTTTTGGGGATTTGTAAAATTTTCAAATTTTCGCTCGAATTCAAAGGGGTTAGCCTCCGATTTTGCTCAAAACGACGTTTTCTTCCATAGAATGACCGTATATTCATTTTTCTTCGAGATCGAGCCTGTATTCCATGTTGTATATGCATTATGTAGCCATATGTAAGTTTTCGGGGATTTTTAAAAAATTCAAATTTCCGGTCGTATTGAAAGGGGTTAGCCTTCGATTTTGCTCAAAACGACTTTTTCATCCATATAATGACTGTAATTCATTTTTCTTCGAGATCTAGCTTGTATTCCATGTTGTATATGTATTACGTAGCCATACGTAAGTTTTCGGGGAATTTTAAAAATTTCAAATTTTCGCTCGAATTCAAAGGGGTTAGGCTTCGATTTTACTCAAAACGACATTTTCTTCCATAGAATGACCGTAAATTCATTTTTCATCGAGATCGAGCTTGTATTTAATGGGTTATATGCATTACGTTGCCATACGTAAGTTTTCGTGGATTTTTAAAAAATTCAAATGTTCACCAGAATTCGTAGGGGTTAGCCTTCAATTTTGCTCAAAACGACGTTTTCGTCCATATATCGACTATAAATTCATTTTTCTTCGAGATCGATCTTGCATTCCATGTTGTATATGCATTACGTAGCCATACGTAAGTTTTAGGGGATTTTTAAAAAATTCAAACGTTCACTCAAATTCAAAGGGGTTAGCCTTCGATTTTGCTCAAAACGACGTTTTTCTCCATAGAATGACCGTAAATTCATTTTTCTTCGAGATATAGCTTGTATTCCATGTTGTATATGCATTACGTAGCCATACAGAAGTTTTCGAGGATTTTTAAAAAGTTTAATTTTTCGCTCGTATTCAAAGGGGTTTTCGTCCATAGAATGGCCGTAGATTCATTTTTTATTGATATATAGCTTGTATTCCATGTTGTATATGCATTACGTAGCCATACGTAAGTTTTCGGGGATTTTAAAAAAATTCAAATTTTCGCTCGAATTCAAAGGGGTTAGCCTTCGATTTTGCTCAAAACGACGTTTTCTTCCATAGAATGTCCGCAAATTCATTTTTCTTTGAGATAGAGCTTGTATTCCATGTTTTATATGCATTACGTAGCCATACGTAAGTTTTCTGGGATTTTTAAAAAATTCAAATTTTCGCTCGAATTCAAAGGGGTTAGCCTTCGATTTTGCTCAAAACGACGTTTTCTTCCATAGAATGTCCGTAAATTCATTTTTCTTCGAGATAGAGCTTGTATTCCATGTTGTATATGCATTACGTAGCCATACGTAAGTTTTCGGGGATTTTTAAAAATTCAACTTTTCGAGTGAATTCAAAGGGGTTAGCCTTCGATTTTGCTCAAAACGACGTTTCCATCCATAGAATGTCCGTAAATTTATTTTTCTTCGAGATCGAGCTTGTATTCCATGTTGTATATACATTACATAGCCATACGTAAGTTTTTGGGGATTTTTAAAATTTTCAAATTTTCGCTCGAATTCAAAGGGGTTATCCTTCGATTTTGCTAAAAACGACGTTTTCTTCCATAGAATGACCGTATATTCATTTTTTCTTCGAGATCGAGCCTGTATTTCATGTTGTATATGCATTACATAACCATACGTAAGTTTTCGGGGATTTCTAAAAAAATTCAAATTTTCGCTCAAATTCAAAGGGGTAGCCTTCGATTTTGCTCAAAACGATGTTTTTTCCATAGAGTGACCGTAAATTCATTTTTCTTCGAGATAGAGCTTGTATTCCATGTTTTATATGCATTACATTGCCATACGTAAGTTTTCAAGGATTTTTAAAAAATTCAAATTTTCGGTCGTATTGAAAGGGGTTAGCCTTCGATTTTGCTCAAAACGACTTTTTCGTCCATATAATGACTGTAATTCATTTTTCTTCCAAATATAGCTTGTATTCCATGTTGTATATGTATTACGTAGCCATATGTAAGTTTTCGGAGATTTTTAAAAATTTCAAATTTTCGCTCGAATTCAAAGGGGTTAGCCTTCGATTTTGCTCAAAACGACGTTTTCTTCCATAGAATGACCGTAAATTCATTTTTCTTCGAGATCGAGCTTGTATTTCATGTTGTATATGCATTACGTTGCCATACGTATGTTTTCGTGGATTTTTAAAAAATTCAAATATTCGCCCGAATTCAAAGGGGTTAGCCTTCCATTTTGCTCAAAACGACGTTTTTGTCCATATATTGACTGTAAATTCATTTTTCTTCGAGATCGAGCTTGTATTCCATGTTGTATATGCATTACGTAGCCATACATAAGTTTCGAGGATTTTTAAAAATTTAATTTTTCGCTTGTATTCAAAGGGGTTAGCCTTCGATTTTGCTCAAAACGACGTTTTTGTCCATATATTGACTGTAAATTCATTTTTCTTCGAGATCGAGCTTGTATTCCATGTTGTATATGCATTACGTAGCCATACATAAGTTTCGAGGATTTTTAAAAAATTTAATTTTTCGCTTGTATTCAAAGGGGTTAGCCTTCGATTTTGCTCAAAACGACGTTTTCGTCCATAGAATGACCATAAATTCATTTTTCTTTGAGATCAAGCTTGTATTACATGTTGTATATGCATTACGTAGCCATACATAAGTTTTCGGGGATTTTTAAAAAATTCAAATTTTCGCTCAAATTCAAAGGGGCTAGCCTTCGATTTTGCTCAAAACGATGTTTTTTCCATAGAATGTCCGTAAATTCATTTTTCTTCGAGATCGAGCTTGTATTACATGTTGTATATACATTACGTAGCCATAAGTAAGTTTTTGGGGATTGTTAAAATTTTCAAATTTTCACTCGAACTCAAAGGGGTTAGCCTTCGATTTTGCTCAAAACGACGTTTTTTCCATAGAATGTTCGTAAATTCATTTTTCTTCGAGATCGAGATTGTATTCCATGTTGTATATGCATTACGTAGACATACGTAAGTTTTCGGAGATTTTTAAAAAATTCAACTTTTCGAGTGAATTCAAAGGGGTTATCCTTCGATTTTGCTCAAAACGACGTTTTCGTCCTAGAATGTCCGTCAATTCATTTTTCTTCGAGATAGAGCTTGTATTCCATGTTGTATATACATTACGTAGCCATACGTAAGTTTTTGGGTATTTTTAAAATTTTCAAATTTTCACTCGAATTCAAAGGGGTTAGCCTTCGATATTGCTCAAAACGACGTTTTCGTCCATAGAATGTCTGTAAATTCATTTTTCTTCGAGATCGAGCTTGTATTCCATGTTGTATATACATTACGTAGCCATACGTAAGTTTTTGGGGATTTTTATAATTTTCAAATTTTCACTCGAATTCAAAGGGTTTAGCCTTCGATTTTGCTCAAAACGACGTTTTCTTCCATAGAATGTCCGTAAATTCATTTTTCTTCGAGATAGAGCTTGTATTCCATATTGTATATGCATTACGTAGCCATACGTAAGTTTTCGGGGATTTTTAAAAAATTCAACTTTTCGAGTGAATTCAAAGGGGTTAGCCTTCGATTTTGCTCAAAACGACGTTTCTATCCATAGAATGTTCGTAAATTCATTTTTCTTAAAGATCGAGCTTGTATTCCATGTTGTATATACATTACATAGCCATATGTACGTTTTTGGGGATTTGTAAAATTTTCAAATTTTCGCTTGTATTCAAAGGGGTTACAAGCCTTCGATTTTGCTCAAAACGATGTTTTCGTCCATAGAATGACCGTAAATTCATTTTTCTTGAGATCGAGCTTGTATTACATGTTGTATATGCATTACGTAGCCATACATAAGTTTTCGGGGATTTTAAAAAATTCAAATTTTCACTCGAACTCAAAGGGGTTAGCCTTCGATTCTGTTCAAAACGATGTTTTTTCCATAGAATGTTCGTAAATTCATTTTCTTCGAGATAGAGCTTGTATTCCATATTTTATATGCATTACTTAGCCATACGTAAGTTTTCGGGGACTTTTGAAAAATTCAAATTTTCGGTCATATTGAAAGGGGTTAGCCTTCGATTTGCTCAAAACGACTTTTTCGTCCATATAATGACTGTAATTCATTTTTCTTCGAGATCGAGCTTGTATTCCATATTGTATATGTATTACGTAGCCATACGTAAGTTTTCGGGGATTTTTAAAAATTCAAATTTCGCTCGAATTCAAAGGAGTTAGCCTTCGATTTTGTTCAAAACGACGTTTTCTTCCATAGAATGACCGTAAATTCATTTTTCATCGAGATCAAGCTTGTATTTCATGTGTATATGCATTACGTTGCCATACGTAAGTTTTCGTGGATTTTTAAAAAATTCAAATGTTCGCCAGAATTCAAAGGGTTAGCCTCGATTTTGCTCAAAACAACGTTTTCGTCCATATATCGACTGTAAATTCATTTTTCTTCGAGATCGATCTTGTATTCCATGTTGTATATGCATTACGTATTCATACGTAAGTTTTAGGGGTTTTTAAAAACATTCAAACTTTCACTCAAATTCAAAGGCGGTTAGCCTTTGATTTTGCTCAAAACGACGTTTTTTTCCATAGAATGACCGTAAATTCAATTTTATTCGAGATATACATTACGTAGCCATACGTAAGTTTTTGGGGATTTTTAAAATTTTCAAATTTTCACTCGAATTCAAAGGGGTTAGCCTTCGATTTTGCTCAAAACGACGTTTTCTTCCATAGAATGACCGTAAATTCATTTTTCTTCGAGATCGAGCTTGTATTCCATGTTGTATATGCATTACGTAGCCATACGTAAGTTTTCGGGGATTTTAAAAAATTCAAATTTTTCGCTCGAATTCAAAGGGGTTAGCCTTCGATTTTGCTCAAAACGACGTTTTCTTCCATAGAATGTCCGTAAATTCATTTTTCTTCGAGATAGAGCTTGTATTCCATATTTTATATGCATTACGTAGCCATACGTAAGTTTTCGGGGATTTTTAAAAAATTCAACTTTTCGAGTGAATTCAAAGGGGTTAGCCTTCGATTTTGCTCAAAACGACGTTTCCATCCATAGAATGTCCGTAAATTCATTTTTCCTCGATATCGAGCTTGTATTCCATGTTGTATATACATTACATAGCCATACATACGTTTTTGCGGATTTGTAAAATTTTCAAATTTTCGCTCGAATTCAAAGGGGTTAGCTTCGATTTTGCTCAAAACGACGTTTTCTTCAATAGAATGACCGTATATTCATTTTTCTTCGAGATCGAGCCTGTATTCCATGTTGTATATGCATTACGTAGCCATACGTATGTTTTCGGGGATTTTAAAAAATTCAAATTTTCACTCAAATTCAAAGGGGTAGCCTTCAATTTTGCTCAAAAACGATGTTTTTTTTCCATAGAGTGACCGTAAATTCATTTTTCTTCGAGATAGAGCTTGTATTCCATGTTGTATATGCATTACGTTGCCATACGTAAGTTTTCGGGGATTTTTAAAAAATTCAACTTTTCGAGTGAATTCAAAGGGGTTAAGCCTTCGATTTTGCTCAAAACGACGTTTTCGTCCATATATCGACTATAAATTCATTTTTCTTCGAGATCGATCTTGTATTCCATGTTGTATATGCATTACGTAGCCATACGTAAGTTTTAGGGGATTTTTAAAAAATTCAAACTTTCACTCAATTCAAAGTGGTTAGCCTTCGATTTTGCTCAAAACGACGTTTTTTTCAATAGAATGACCGTAAATTAATTTTTCTTCGAGATATAGCTTGTATTCCATGTTGTATATGCATTACGTAGCCATACAGAAGTTTTCGAGGATTTCTAAAAAAATTTAATTTTTCGCTCGTATTCAGAGGGGTTAGCCTTCGATTTTGCTCAAAATGACGTTTTCGTCCATAGAATGACCATAGATTCATTTTTCATTGATATATAACTTGTATTTCATGTTGTATATGCATTACATAGCCATACGTAAGTTTTCGGGGATTTAAAAAAAATTCAAATTTTTGCTCGAATTCAAAGGGGTTAGCCTTCGATTTTGCTCAAAACAACGTTTTCTTCCATAGAATGTCCGCAAATTCATTTTCTTTGAGATAGAGCTTGTATTGCATGTTGTATATGCATTACGTAGCCATACGTAAGTTTTCGGTGATTTAAAATAAAAATTCAAATTTTCACTCGAATTCAAAGGGGTTAGCCTTCGATTTTGCTCAAAACGACGTTTTCTTCATAGAATGACCGTATATTCATTTTCTTCGAGATCGAGCCTGTATTCCATGTTGTATATGCATTACGTAGCCATACGTATGTTTTCGGGGATTTTTAAAAAATTCAAATTTTCGCTCAAATTCAAAGGGGTAGCCTTCGATTTTGCTCAAAACGATGTTTTTTTCCATAGAGTGACCGTAAATTCATTTTTCTTCGAGATAGAGCTTGTATTCCATGTTGTATATGCATTACGTAGCCATACGTAAGTTTTCGGGGATTTTTAAAAAATTCAACTTTTCGAGTGTATTCAAAGGGGTTAGCCTTCGATTTTGCTCAAAACGACGTTTTCGTCCATATATCGACTGTAAATGCATTTTTCTTCGAGATCGATCTTGTATTCCATGTTGTATATGCATTACGTAGCCATACGTAAATTTTAGGGGATTTTTAAAAAATTCAAACTTTCACTCAAATTCAAAGGGGTTAGCCTTCGATTTTGCTCAAAACGATGTTTTTTTTCAATAGAATGACCGTAAATTAATTTTTCTTCGAGATATAGCTTGTATTCCCCATGTTGTATATGCATTACGTAGCCATACAGAAGTTTTCGAGGATTTTTTAAAAAAATTAATTTTTCGCTCGTATTCAGAGGGGTTAGCCTTCGATTTTGCTCAAAATGACGTTTTCGTCCATAGAATGACCATACATTCATTTTTCATTGATATATAACTTGTATTTCATGTTGTATATGCATTACGTAGTCATACGTAAGTTTTCGGGGATTTTAAAAAAATTCAAATTTTCGCTCGAATTCAAAGGGGTTAGCCTTCGATTTTGCTCAAAATGACGTTTTCTTCCATAGAATGTCTGCAAATTCATTTTTCTTCGAGATAGAGCTTGTATTTCATGTTGTATATGCATTACGTAGCCATACGTAAGTTTTCGGGATTTTAAAAAAATTCAAATTTTCACTCAAATTCAAAGGGGTTAGCCTTCGATTTTGCTCAAAATGATGTTTTCTTCCATAGAATGACCGTAAATTCATTTTTCTTCGATATCAAGCTTGTATTCCATGTTTTATATGCATTACGTAGCCATACGTAAGTTTTCTGGGGATTTTTAAAAAATTCAAATTTTCGCTCGAAATCAAAGGGGTTAGCCTTTGATTTTGCTCAAAACGACGTTTTCTTCTGTAGAATGTCCGTAAATTCATTTTTCTTCGAGATAGAGCTTGTATTCCATGTTGTATATGCATTATGTAGCCATACGTAAGTTTTCGGGGATTTTTAAAAAATTCAACTTTTCGAGTGAATTCAAAGGGGTTAGCCTTCGATTTTGCTCAAAACGACGTTTTCGTCCATAGAATGTCCGTAAATTCATTTTTCTTCGAGATCGAGCTTGTATTACATGTTGTATATACATTACGTAGCCATAAGTAAGTTTTTGGGGGATTTTTAAAATTTTCAAATTTTCACTCGAATTCAAAGGGGTTAGCCTTTGATTTTGCTCAAAATGACGTTTTTTCCATAGAATGTTTGTAAATTCATTTTTCTTCGAGATCGAGATTGTATTCCATGTTGTATATGCATTACGTAGACATACGTAAGTTTTTGGGGGATTTTTAAAAAATTCAACTTTTCGAGTGAATTCAAAGGGGTTAGCCTTCGATTTTGCTCAAAACGACGTTTTCGTCCATAGAATGTCCGTAAATTCATTTTTCTTCGAGATCGAGCTTGTATTCCATGTTGTATATACATTACGTAGCCAAACGTAAGTTTTTGGGTATTTTTAAAATTTCAAATTTTCACTCGAATTCAAAGGGTTAGCCTTTGATATTGCTCAAAACGACGTTTTCGTCCATAGAATCTCCGTAAATTCATTTTTCTTCGAGATCGAGCTTGTATTCCATTTTGTATATACATTACGTAGCCATACGTAAGTTTTTGGGGATTTTTAAAATTTTCAAATTTTCACTCGAATTCAAAGGGGTTAGCCTTCGATTTTGCTCAAAACGACGTTTTCTTCCATAGAATGACCGTAAATTCATTTTTCTTCGAGATCGAGCTTGTATTCCATGTTGTATATGCATTACGTAGCCATACGTAAGTTTTCGGGGATTTTTAAAAAATTCAAATTTTTCGCTCGAATTCAAAGGGGTTAGCCTTCGATTTTGCTCAAAACGACGTTTTCTTCCTTAGAATGTCCGTAAATTCATTTTTCTTCGAGATAGAGCTTGTATTCCATATTTTATATGCATTACGTAGCCATACGTAAGTTTTCGGGGATTTTTAAAAAATTCAACTTTTCGAGTGAATTCAAAGGGGTTAGCCTTCGATTTGCTCAAAACGACGTTTCCATCCATAGAATGTCCGTAAATTCATTTTTCCTCGAGATTGAGCTTGTATTCCATGTTGTATATATATTAACATAGCCATACATACGTTTTTGGGGATTTGTAAAATTTTCAAATTTTCGCTCGAATTCAAAGGGGTTAGCTTTCGATTTTGCTCAAAACGACGTTTTCTTCAATAGAATGACCGTATATTCATTTTTCTTCGAGATCGAGCTTGTATTCCATGTTTTATATGCATTACGTAGCCATACGTATGTTTTCGGGGATTTTTAAAAAATTCAAATTTTCGCTCAAAATTCAAAGGGGTAGCCTTCGATTTGCTCAAAACGATGTTTTTTTCCATAGAGTGACCGTAAATTCATTTTTCTTCGAGATAGAGCTTGTATTCCATGTTGTATATGCATTACGTAGCCATACGTAAGTTTTCGGGGATTTTTAAAAAATTCAACTTTTCGAGTGAATTCAAAGGGTTAGCCCTTCGATTTTGCTCAAAACGACGTTTTCGTCCATAGAATGTCCGTAAATTCATTTTTCTTCGAGATCGAGCTTGTATTCCATGTTGTATATACATTACGTAGCCATACGTAAGTTTTTGGGTATTTTTAAAATTTTCAAAATTTTCACTCGAATTCAAAGGGGTTAGCCTTTGATATTGCTCAAAACGACGTTTTCGTCCATAGAATGTCCGTAAATTCATTTTTCTTCGAGATCGAGCTTGTATTCCATTTTGTATATACATTACGTAGCCATACGTAAGTTTTTGGGGATTTTTAAAATTTTCAAATTTTCACTCGAATTCAAAGGGGTTAGCCTTCGATTTTGCTCAAAACGACGTTTTCTTCCATAGAATGACCGTAAATTCATTTTTCTTCGAGATCGAGCTTGTATTCCATGTTGTATATGCATTACGTAGCCATACGTAAGTTTTCGGGGATTTTTAAAAAATTCAAATTTTTCGCTCGAATTCAAAGGGGTTAGCCTTCGATTTTGCTCAAAACGACGTTTTCTTCCTTAGAATGTCCGTAAATTCATTTTTCTTCGAGATAGAGCTTGTATTCCATATTTTATATGCATTACATAGCCATACGTAAGTTTTCGGGGATTTTTAAAAAATTCATCTTTTCGAGTGAATTCAAAGGGGTTAGCCTTCGATTTTGCTCAAAACGACGTTTCCATCCATAGAATGTCCGTAAATTCATTTTTCCTCGAGATCGAGCTTGTATTCCATGTTGTATATACATTACATAGCCATACATACGTTTTTGGGGATTTGTAAAATTTTCAAATTTTCGCTCGAATTCAAAGGGGTTAGCTTTCGATTTTGCTCAAAACGACGTTTTCTTCAATAGAATGACCGTATATTCATTTTTCTTCGAGATCGAGCCTGTATTCCATGTTTTATATGCATTACGTATCCATACGTATGTTTTCGGGGATTTTTAAAAAATTCAAATTTTCGCTCAAATTCAAAGGGGTAGCCTTCGATTTTGCTCAAAACGATGTTTTTTCCATAGAGTGACCGTAAATTCATTTTTCTTCGAGATAGAGCTTGTATTCCATGTTGTATATGCATTACGTAGCCATAAGTAAGTTTTCGGGGATTTTTAAAAAATTCAACTTTTCGAGTGAATTCAAAGGGGTTAGCCTTCGATTTTGCTCAAAACGACGTTTTCGTCCATATATCGACTGTAAATTCATTTTTCTTCGAGATCGATCTTGTATTCCATGTTGTATATGCATTACGTAGCCATACGTAAGTTTTAGGGGATTTTTAAAAAATTCAAACTTTCACTCAAATTCAGAGGGGTTAGCCTTCGATTTTGCTCAAAACGACGTTTTTTTTCAATAGAATGACGGTAAATTAATTTTTCTTCGAGATATAGCTTGTATTCCATGTTGTATATGCATTACGTAGCCATACAGAAGTTTTCGAGGATTTTTAAAAAAATTTAATTTTTCGCTCGTATTCAGAGGGGTTAGCCTTCGATTTTGCTCAAAATGACGTTTTCGTCCATAGAATGACCATAGATTCATTTTTCATTGATATATAACTTGTATTTCATGTTGTATATGCATTACGTAGCCATACGTAAGTTTTCGGCGATTTTAAAAAAATTCAAATTTTCCCTCGAATTCAAAGGGGTTAGCCTTCGATTTTGCTCAAAACGACGTTTTCTTCCATAGAATGTCCGCAAATTCATTTTTCTTTGAGATAGATCTTGTATTGCATGTTGTATATGCATTACGTAGCCATACGTAAGTTTTCGGTGATTTAAAAAAAATTCAAATTTTCACTCGAATTTAAAGGGGTTAGCCTTCGATTTTGCTCAAAACGACGTTTTCTTCAATAGAATGACCGTATATTCATTTTTCTTCGAGATCGAGCCTGTATTCCATGTTGTATATGCATTACGTAGCCATACGTATGTTTTCGGGGATTTTTAAAAAATTCAAATTTTCGCTCAAATTCAAAGGGGTAGCCTTCGATTTTGCTCAAAACGATGTTTTTTTCCATAGAGTGACCGTAAATTCATTTTTCTTCGAGATAGAGCTTGTATTACATGTTGTATATGCATTACGTAGCCATACGTATGTTTTCGGGGATTTTTAAAAAATTCAACTTTTCGAGTGAATTCAAAGGTGTTAGCCTTCGATTTTGCTCAAAACAACGTTTTCGTCCATATATCGACTGTAAATGCATTTTTCTTCGAGATCGATCTTGTATTCCATGTTGTATATGCATTACGTAGCCATACGTAAGTTTTAGGGGATTTTTAAAAAATTCAAACTTTCACTCAAATTCAAAGGGGTTAGCCTTCGATTTTGCTCAAAACGATGTTTTTTTTCAATAGAATGACCGTAAATTAATTTTTCTTCGAGATATAGCTTGTATTCCATGTTGTATATGCATTACGTAGCCATACAGAAGTTTTCGAGGAATTTTAAAAAAAATTAATTTTTCGCTCGTATTCAGAGGGGTTAGCCTTCGATTTTGCTCAAAATGACGTTTTCGTCCATAGAATGACCATACATTCATTTTTCATTGATATATAACTTGTATTTCATGTTGTATATGCATTACGTACCCATACGTAAGTTTTCGGGGATTTTAAAAAAAATCAAATTTTTGCTCGAATTCAAAGGGGTTAGCCTTCGATTTTGCTCAAAATGACGTTTTCTTCCATAGAATGTCTGCAAATTCATTTTTCTTCGAGATAGAGCTTGTATTTCATGTTGTATATGCATTACGTAGCCATACGTAAGTTTTCGGGGATTTTAAAAAAATTCAAATTTTCACTCAAATTCAAAGGGATTAGCCTTCGATTTTGCTCAAAACGATATTTTCTTCCATAGAATGACCGTAAATTCATTTTTCTTCGATATCAAGCTTGTATTCCATGTTTTATATGCATTACGTAGCCATACGTAAGTTTTTGGGGATTTTTAAAAAATTCAAATTTTCGCTCGAAATCAAAGGGGTTAGCCTTTGATTTTGCTCAAAACGACGTTTTCTTCTGTAGAATGTCCGTAAATTCATTTTTCTTCGAGATAGAGCTTGTATTCCATGTTGTATATGCATTATGTAGCCATACGTAAGTTTTCGGGGATTTTTAAAAAATTCAACTTTTCGAGTGAATTCAAAGGGGTTAGCCTTCGATTTTGCTCAAAACGACGTTTTCGTCCATAGAATGTCGGTAAATTCATTTTTCTTCGAGATCGAGCTTGTATTACATGTTGTATATACATTACGTAGCCATAAGTAAGTTTTTGGGGATTTTTAAAATTTTCAAATTTTCACTCGAATTCAAAGGGGTTAGCCTTTGATTTTGCTCAAAATGACGTTTTTTCCATAGAATGTTCGTAAATTCATTTTCTTCGAGATCGAGATTGTATTCCATGTTGTATATGCATTACGTAGACATACGTAAGTTTTTAGGGATTTTTAAAAAATTCAACTTTTCGAGTGAATTCAAAGGGGTTAGCCTTCGATTTTGCTCAAAACGACGTTTTCGTCCATAGAATGTCCGTAAATTCATTTTTCTTCGAGATCGAGCTTGTATTTCCATGTTGTATATACATTACATAGCCATACGTAAGTTTTTGGGTATTTTTAAAATTTTCAAATTTTCACTCGAATTCAAAGGGGTTAGCCTTTGATATTGCTCAAAACGACGTTTTCGTCCATAGAATGTCCGTAAATTCATTTTTCTTCGAGATCGAGCTTGTATTCCATGTTGTATATACATTACGTAGCCATACGTAAGTTTTTGGGGATTTTTAAAATTTTCAAATTTTCACTCGAATTCAAAGGGGTTAGCCTTCGATTTTGCTCAAAACGACGTTTTCTTCCATAGAATGACCGTAAATTCATTTTTCTTCAAGATCGAGCTTGTATTCCATGTTGTATATGCATTACGTAGCCATACGTAAGTTTTCTGGGATATTTAAAAAATTCAAATTTTTCGCTCGAATTCAAAGGGGTTAGCCTTCGATTTTGCTCAAAACGACGTTTTCTTCCTTAGAATGTCCGTAAATTCATTTTTCTTCGAGATAGAGCTTGTATTCCATATTTTATATGCATTACGTAGCCATACGTAAGTTTTCGGGGATTTTTAAAAAATTCAACTTTTCGAGTGAATTCAAAGGGGTTAGCCTTCGATTTTGCTCAAAACGACATTTCCATCCATAGAATGTCCGTAAATTCATTTTTCCTCGAGATCGAGCTTGTATTCCATGTTGTATATACATTACATAGCCATACATACGTTTTTGGGGATTTGTAAAATTTTCAAATTTTTGCTCGAATTCAAAGGGGTTAGCTTTCGATTTTGCTCAAAACGACGTTTTCTTCAATAGAATGACCGTATATTCATTTTTCTTCGAGATCGAGCCTGTATTCCATGTTGTATATGCATTACGTAGCCATACGTATGTTTTCGGGGATTTTTAAAAAATTCAAATTTTCGCTCAAATTCAAAGGGGTAGCCTTCGATTTTGCTCAAAACGATGTTTTTTTCCATAGAGTGACCGGTAAATTCATTTTTCTTCGAGATAGAGCTTGTATTCCATGTTGTATATGCATTACGTAGCCATACGTAAGTTTTCGGGGATTTTTAAAAAATTCAACTTTTCGAGTGAATTCAAAGGGGTTAGCCTTCGATTTTGCTCAAAACGACGTTTTCGTCCATATATCGACTGTAAATTCATTTTTCTTCGAGATCGATCTTGTATTCCATGTTGTATATGCATTACGTAGCCATACGTAAGTTTTAGGGGATTTTTAAAAAATTCAAACTTTCACTCAAATTCAAAGGGGTTAGCCTTCGATTTTGCTCAAAACGACGTTTTTTTCAATAGAATGACCGTAATTAATTTTTCTTCGAGATATAGCTTGTATTCCATGTTATATATGCATTACGTAGCCATACAGAAGTTTTTTGAGGATTTCTAAAAAAATTTAATTTTTCGCTCGTATTCAGAGGGGTTAGCCTTTCGATTTTGCTCAAAATGACGTTTTCGTCCATAGAATGACCATAGATTCATTTTTCATTGATATATAACTTGTATTTCATGTTGTATATGCATTACATAGCCATACGTAAGTTTTCGGGGGATTTAAAAAAAATTCAAATTTTTGCTCGATTCAAGGGGGTAGCCTTCGATTTTGCTCAAAAACAACGTTTTCTTCCATAGAATGTCCGCAAATTCATTTTTCTTTGAGATAGAGCTTGTATTGCATGTTGTATATGCATTACGTAGCCATACGTAAGTTTTCGGTGATTTAAAAAAAAATTCAAATTTTCACTCGAATTCAAAGGGGTTAGCCTTCGATTTTGCTCAAAACGACGTTTTCTTCAATAGAATGACCGTATATTCATTTTTCTTCGAGATCGAGCCTGTATTCCATGTTGTATATGCATTACGTAGCCATACGTATGTTTTCGGGGATTTTTAAAAAATTCCAAATTGTCGCTCAAATTCAAAGGGGTAGCCTTCGATTTTGCTCAAAACGATGTTTTTTTTCATAGACGTGACCGTAAATTCATTTTTCTTCGAGGATAGAGCTTGTATTCCATGTTGTATATGCATTATGTAGCCATACGTAAGTTTTCGGGGATTTTTAAAAAATTCAACTTTTCGAGTGAATTCAAAGGGGTTAGCCCTTCAGATTTTGCTCAAAACGACGTTTTTCGTCATATATCGACTGTAAATGCATTTTTCTCGAGATCGATCTTGTATTCCATGTTGTATATGCATTACGTAGCCATACGTAAGTTTTAGGAGATTTTTAAAAAATTCAAACTTTCACTCAAATTCAAAGGGGTTAGCCTTCGATTTTGCTCAAAACGATGTTTTTTTCAATAGAATGACCGTAAATTAATTTTTCTTCGAGATATAGCTTGTATTCCATGTTGTATATGCATTACGTAGCCATACAGAAGTTTTCGAGGATTTTTAAAAAAAATTAATTTTTCGCCTCGTATTCAGAGGGGGTTAGCCTTCGATTTTGCTCAAAATGACGTTTTCGTCCATAGAATGACCATACATTCATTTTTCATTGATATATAACTTGTATTTCATGTTGTATATGCATTACGTAGCCATACGTAAGTTTTCGGGGATTTTAAAAAATTCAAATTTTCGCTCGAATTCAAAGGGGTTAGCCTTCGATTTGCTCAAAATGACGTTTCTTCTTCCATAGAATGTCTGCAAATTCATTTTTCTTCGAGATAGAGCTTGTATTTCATGTTGTATATGCATTACGTAGCCATACGTAAGTTTTCGGGATTTTAAAAAAATTCAAATTTTCACTCAAATTCAAAGGGGTTAGCCTTCGATTTTGCTCAAAACGATGTTTTCTTCCATAGAATGACCGTAAATTCATTTTTCTTCGATATCAAGCTTGTATTCCATGTTTTATATGCATTACGTAGCCATACGTAAGTTTTCGGGGATTTTTAAAAAATTCAAATTTTCGCTCGAAATCAAAGGGTTTAGCCTTTGATTTTGCTCAAAACGATGTTTTCTTCTGTAGAATGTCCGTAAATTCATTTTTCTTTGAGATAGAGCTTGTATTCCATGTTGTATATGCATTATGTAGCCATACGTAAGTTTTCGGGGATTTTTAAAAAATTCAACTTTTCGAGTGAATTCAAAGGGGTTAGCCTTCGATTTTGCTCAAAACGACGTTTTCGTCCATAGAATGTCCGTAAATTCATTTTTCTTCGAGATAGAGCTTGTATTACATGTTGAATATACATTACGTAGCCATAAGTAAGTCTTTGGGGATTTTTAAAATTTTCAAATTTTCACTCGAATTCAAAGGGGTTAGCCTTCGATTTTGCTCAAAACGACATTTTCGTCCATATATTGACCGTAAATTCATTTTTCTTCGAGATCAAACTTGTATTCCATGTTTTATATGCATTACGTAGACATACGTATGTTTTCGGGGATTTTAAAAAAAAAATCAAATTTTCGCGTGAATTCAAAGGGGTTAGCCTTCGATTTTGCTCAAAACAACGTTTTTTTCCAAAGAATGTCCGTAAATTCATTTTTCTTCGAGATTTAGCTTTTATTCCATTTTGTATATGCATTACGTAGCCATACGTAAGTTTTGGGGGATTTTTGAAAAATTCAAATTTTCACTCGTATTCAAAAGGGTTTGCCTTCAATTTTGCTCAAAACGACGTTTTCGTCCATATATTGACCATAAATTCATTTTTCTTCAAGATCGAGCATGTATTCCATGTTGTATATGCATTATGTAGCCATACGCAAGATTTCGGGGATTTTTAAAAAGTTCAAATTTTCGCTCAAATTCAAAGGGGTTAGCCTTCGATTTTGCTCAAAACGACGTTTTCTTCCATAGAATGTCCGTAAATTCATTTTTCTTCGGGATCGAGCTTGTATTCCAAGTTGTATATGCATTACGTAGCCATACGTAAGTTTTTGGGGATTATAAAAAAATCAAATTTTCACTCGAATTCAAAGGGGTTAGCCTTCGATTTTGCTCAAAACGGTGTTTTCTTCCATAGAATGTCCGTAAATTCATTTTTCTTCGATATTAATCTTGTATTCCATGTTGTATATGCATTACGTATCCATACGTAAGTTTTCGGGTATTTTTAAAAAATTCAATTTTCGCTCGTATACAAAGGGGTTAGCCTTCGATTTTGCTCAAAACGACGTTTTCGTCCATAGAATGTCTGTAAATTCATTTTTCTTTGAGATTGAGCTTGTATTCCATGTTTTATATGTATTACGTAGCCATACGTATGTTTTCAGGGATTTTTAAGAAATTCAATTTTTTGCGCGTATTCAAAGGGGTTAACCTTCGATTTTGCTCAAAACGACGTTTTCATCCATATAATGACCATAAATTCAATTTTCTTCAAGATCGAGCTTGTATTCCATGTTGTATATGCATTACGTAGCCTTACGTAAGTTTTTTAGGATTTTTGAAAAATTCAAATTTTCGCTCGAATTCAAAGGGGTTAGCCTTCGGTTTTGCTCAAAACGACGTTTTCTTCCATAGAATAACCGTAAATTCATTTTTCTTTGGGATCGAGCTTGTATTACATGTTGTATATGCATTACGTAACCATACGTAAGTTTTTGGGGATTTTTAAAAAATTCAAATTTTCGCTCGAATTCAATGGGTGAGCCTTCGATTTTGCTCAAAACGACGTTTTCCTCCATAGAATGTCCGTAAATTCATTTTTCTTCGAGATTCAGCTTTTATTCCATGTTGTATATGCATTACGTAGCCATACCTAAGTTTTCGGGGATTTTTAAAAAATTCAAATTTTCGCTCATATTCAAAGGGGTTAGCCTTCGATATTGCTCAAAACGACGTTGTCCATATAATGACCGTAAATTCATGTTTCTTCGAGATCGGGCTTGTATTCCATGTTGTATATGCATTACGTAGCCATACTTAAGTTTTCGGGGATTTTTAAAAAATTCAAATTTTCGCTCAAATTCAAAGGAATTAGCCTTCGATTTTGCTCAAAACGACGTTTTCGTCCATAGAATGTCTGTAAATTCATTTTTTTCAAGATTGAGCTTGTACTCCATGTTTTATATGCATTACGTAGCCATACGTAAGTTTTCGGGGATTTTTTAAGAAATTCAAATTTTCACTCGTATTCAAAGGGGTTAGCCTTCAATTTTGCTCAAAACAACGTTTTCATCCATATAATGACCGTAAATTCATTTTTCTTCGAGATCGAGCTTGTATTCCATGTTGTATATGCATTACGTAGCCATACGTAAGTTTTTGGGGATTTTTAAAAATTTCAAATTTTCGCTCGAATTCAAAGGTGTTAGCCTTCGATTTTGCTCAAAACAACGTTTTCTTCCATAGAATAACTATAAATTCATTTTTCTTTGGGATCGAGCTTGTATTACATGTTGTATATGAATTACGTAACCATACGTAAGCTTTCGGGTATTTTTTAAAAAAATCAAATTTTCGCTCGTATTCAAAGGGGTTAGCCTTCGATTTTGCTCAAAACGATGTTTTCGTCCATATATTGACCGTAATTCATTTTTCTTTGAGATCAAGCTTGTATTCCATGTTGTATATGCATTAAGTAGCAATACGTAAGTTTTTGGGGATTTTTAAAAAATTCAAATTTTTGCTCGTATTCAAAGGGGTTAGCCTTCGATTTTGCACAAAATGACGTTTTCGTCCATATATTGACCGTAAATTCATTTTTCTTCGAGATCAAACTTGTATTCCATGTTTTATATGCATTACGTAGCCATATGTAAGTTTTCGGGGATTTTTAAGAAATTCAAATTTTCGCTCGTATTCAAAGGGGTTAGCCTTCGATTTTGCTCAAAACAACGTTTTCATCCATATAATGACCGTAAATTCATTTTTCTTCGAGATCGAGCTTGTATTCCATGTTGTATATGTATTACGTAGCCATACGTAAGTTTTTGGGGATTTTTAAAAATCTCAAATTTTCGCTCGAATTCAAAGGTGTTAGCCTTCGATTTTGCTCAAAACAACGTTTTCTTCCATAGAATAACTATAAATTCATTTTTCTTTGGGATCGAGCTTGTATTACATGTTGTATATGAATTACGTAACCATACGTAAGCTTTCGGGTATTTTTTTTAAAAAATCAAATTTTCGCTCGTATTCAAAGGGGTTAGCCTTCGATTTTGCTCAAAACGATGTTTTCGTCCATATATTGACCGTAATTCATTTTTCTTAGAGATCAAGCTTGTATTCCATGTTGTATATGCATTAAGTAGCAATACGTAAGTTTTTGGGGATTTTTAAAAAATTCAAATTTTCGCTCGAATTCAAAGGGATTAGCCTTCGATTTTGCTCAAAACGACGTTTTCATCCATATAATGACCGTAAATTCATGTTTTTTCGAGATCGAGCTTGTATTCCATGTTGTATATGCATTACGTATCCATACGTAAGTTTTCGGGGATTTTTAAAAAAATCAAATTTTCGCTCAAATTCAAAGGGGTTAGCCTTTGATTTTTCTCAAAACGACGTTCTCGTGCATAGAATGTCCATAAATTCATTTTTCTTCGAGATTGAGCTTGTACTCCATGTTTTATATGCATTACGTAGTCATACGTAAGTTTTCATGGATTTTTAAGAAATTCAAACTTTCGCTCGTATTCAAAGGGGTTAGCCTTCGATTTTGCTCAAAACGACGTTTTCGTCCATATATTGACTGTAAATTCATTTTTCTTCGAGATCGAGCTTGTATTCCATGTTTTATATGCATTACGTAGCTATACGTAAGTTTTCGGGGATTTTTAAAAAATTCAAATTTTCGCTCGCATTCAAAGGGGTTAGCCTTCGATTTTGCTCAAAACGACGTTTTCGTCCATAGAATGACCGTAAATTCATTTTTCTTTGGGATCGAGCTTGTATTCCATGTTGTATATGCATTACGTAGTCATACGTATGTTTTTGGGGATTTTTAAATATTTCAAATTTTCGCTCGAATTCAAAGGGGTTAGCCTTCGATTTTGCTAAAAACGACGCTTTCTTCCATAGATTGTCGGTAAATTCATTTTCTTCGAGATTCAGCTTTTATTCCATGTTGTATATGCATTACTTAGCCATACGTAAGTTTTTGGGGATTTTTAAAAAATTCAAATTTTCGCTCAAATTCCAAGGGGTTAGCCTTCGATTTTTCTCAAAACGACGTTTTCGTGCATAGAATGTCCATAAATTCATTTTTCTTCGAGATTGAGCTTGCACTCCATGTTTTATATGCATTACGTAGTCATACGTAAGTTTTCGTGGATTTTTAAGAAATTCAAATTTTCGCTCATATTCAAAGGGGTTAGCCTTCGATTTTGCTCAAAACGATGTTTTCGTCCATATATTGACTGCAAATTCATTTTTCTTCGAGATCAAGCTTGTATTCCATGTTTTATATGCATTACGTAGCCATACGTAAGTTTTCGGGGATTTTAAAAAAATTCAAATTTTCGCTCGAATTCAAAGGGGTTAGCCTTCGATTTTGCTCAAAACGATGTTTTCTTCCATAGAATAACCGTAAATTCATTTTTCTTTGGGATCGAGCTTGTATTACATGTTGTATATGCATTACTTAGCCATACGTAAGTTTTTGGGGATTTTTAAAAAATTCAAATTTTCGCTCAAATTCAAAGGGGTTAGCCTTCAATTTTGCTCAAAACGACGTTTTCGTCCATATAATGACCATAAATTCATGTTTCTTCGAGATCGAGTTTGTATTCCATGTTTTATATGCATTACGTAGCCATACGTAAGTTTTCGGGGATTTTTAAAAAATTCAAATTTTCGCTCAAATTCAAAGGGATTAGCCTTCGATTTTGCTCAAAACGACGTTTTCATCCATAGAATGTCTATAAATTCATTTTTCTTCGAGATTGAGCTTGTACTCCATGTTTTATATGCATTACGTAGCCATACGTAAGTTTTCAGCGGATTTTTAAGAAATTCAAATTTTCGCTCGTATTCAAAGGGGTTAGCCTTCGATTTTGCTCAAAACGACGTTTTCATCCATATAATGACCGTAAATTCATTTTTCTTCGAGATCGAGCTTGTATTCCATGTTGTATATGCATTACGTATCCATACGTAAGTTTTTGGGGATTTTTAAAAAAATTCAAATTTTCGCTCAAATTCAAAGGGGTTAGCCTTCGATTTTACTCAAAACGACGTGTTCGTCCATAGAATGTCTGTAAATTCATTTTTCTTCGAGATTGAGCTTGTATTCCATGTTTTATATGCATTACGCAGCCATACGTATGTTTTTGGGGATTTTTAAAAAATTCAAATTTTCGCTCGAATTCAAAAGGGTTAGCCTTCGATTTTGCTCAAAATGACGTTTTCTTCCATTGAATGTCCGTAAATTCATTTTTCTTCGAGATTCAGCTTTTATTCCATGTTGTATATGCATTACGTAGCCATAAGTAAGTTTTCGGGGATTTTTAAAATATTCAAATTTTCGCTCATATTCAAAGGGGTTAGCCTTCGATTTTGCTCAAAACGACGTTTTCGTCCATATAATGACCATAAATTCATGTTTCCTCGAGATCGAGCTTGTATTCCATGTTTTATATGCATTACGTAGCCATACGTAAGTTTTCGGGGATTTTTAAAAAATTCAAATTTTCGCTCAAATTCAAAGGGATTAGCCTTCGATTTTGCTCAAAACGACGTTTTCGTCCATAGAATGTCTGTAAATTCATTTTTCTTCGAGATTGAGCTTGTACTCCATGTTTTATATGCATTACGTAGCCATACGTAAGTTTTTGGCGGATTTTTAAGAAATTCAAATTTTCACTCGTATTCAAAGGGGTTAGCCTTCGATTTTGCTCAAAACGACGTTTTCATCCATATAATGACTGTAAATTCATTTTTCTTCGAGATCGAGCTTGTATTCCATGTTATATATGCATTACGTAGCCATAAGTAAGTTTTCGGGGAATTTTAAAATTTTCAAATTTTCGCTCGAATTCAAAGGGGTTAGCCTTCGATTTTGCTCAAAACCGCGTTTTTGTCCATACATTGACCGTAAATTCATTTTTCTTCGAGATCAAGCTTGTATTCCATGTTGTATATGCATTACGTAGCCATACGTAAGTTTTCGGGGATTTTAAAAAAATTCAAATTTTCGCTCGAATTCAAAGGGGTTAGCCTTTGATTTTGCTCAAAACGACGTTTTCATCCACATAATTACCATAAATTCATTTTTCTTCAAGATCGGGCTTGTATTCCATGTTGTATATGCATTACGTAGCCTTACGTAAGTTTTTGAGGATTTTTAAAAATTCAATTTTTCGCTCGAATTCAAAGGGGTTAGCCTTCGATTTTGCTCAAAACGACGTTTTCTTCCATAGAATAACCGTAAATTCATTTTTCTTTGGGATCAAGCTTATATTACATGTTGTATATGCATTACGTAACCATACGTAAGTTTTTGGGGATTTCTAAAAAATTCAAATTTTCGCTCGAATTCAAGGGGTTAGCCTTCGATTTTGCTCAAAATGACGTTTTCCTCCATAGAATGTTGTATATGCATTACGTAGCCATACTTAAGTTTTCGGAGATTTTTAAAAAATTCAAATTTTCGCTCAAATTCAAAGGGATTAGCCTTCGATTTTGCTCAAAACGACGTTTTCGTCCATAGAATGTCTGTAAATTCATTTTTCTTCGAGATTGAGCTTGTACTCCATGTTTTATATGCATTACGTAGCCATAAGTAAGTTTTCAGGGATTTTTAAGAAAATCAAATTTTCGCTCGTATTCAAAGGGGTTAGCCTTCGATTTTGCTCAAAACGACGTTTTCATCCATATAACGACCGTAAATTCATTTTTCTTCGAGATCGAGCTTGTATTCCATGTTGTATATGCATTACGTAGCCATACGTAAGTTTTTGGGGATTTTTAAAAATTCAAATTTTCGCTCGAATTCAAAGATGTTAGCCTTCGATTTTGCTCAAAACGATGTTTTCTTCCATAGAATAACTATAAATTCATTTTTTTTGGGATCGAGCTTGTATTACATGTTGTATATGCATTACGTAACCATACGTAAGCTTTCGGGGATTTTTAAAAAAAAACAAATTTTCGCTCGTATTCAAAGGGGTTAGCCTTCGATTTTGCTCAAAACGATGTTTTCGTCCATATATTGACCGTAATTCATTTTTCTTTGAGATCAAGCTTGTATTCCATGTTGTATATGCATTAAGTAGCAATACGTAAGTTTTTGGGGATTTTTAAAAAATTCAAATTTTTGCTCGTATTCAAAGGGGTTAGCCTTCGATTTTGCACAAAATGACGTTTTCGTCCATATATTGACCGTAAATTCATTTTTCTTCGAGATCAAACTTGTATTCCATGTTTTATATGCATTACGTAGCCATATGTAAGTTTTCGGGGATTTTTAAGAAATTCAAATTTTCGCTCGTATTCAAAGGGGTTAGCCTTCGATTTTGCTCAAAACAACGTTTTCATCCATATAATGACCGTAAATTCATTTTTCTTCGAGATCGAGCTTGTATTCCATGTTGTATATGTATTACGTAGCCATACGTAAGTTTTTGGGGATTTTTAAAAATCTCAAATTTTCGCTCGAATTCAAAGGTGTTAGCCTTCGATTTTGCTCAAAACAACGTTTTCTTCCATAGAATAACTATAAATTCATTTTTCTTTGGGATCGAGCTTGTATTACATGTTGTATATGAATTACGTAACCATACGTAAGCTTTCGGGTATTTTTTTTTAAAAAATCAAATTTTCGCTCGTATTCAAAGGGGTTAGCCTTCGATTTTGCTCAAAACGATGTTTTCGTCCATATATTGACCGTAATTCATTTTTCTTAGAGATCAAGCTTGTATTCCATGTTGTATATGCATTAAGTAGCAATACGTAAGTTTTTGGGGATTTTTAAAAAATTCAAATTTTCGCTCGAATTCAAAGGGATTAGCCTTCGATTTTGCTCAAAACGACGTTTTCATCCATATAATGACCGTAAATTCATGTTTTTTCGAGATCGAGCTTGTATTCCATGTTGTATATGCATTACGTATCCATACGTAAGTTTTCGGGGATTTTTAAAAAAATCAAATTTTCGCTCAAATTCAAAGGGGTTAGCCTTTGATTTTTCTCAAAACGACGTTCTCGTGCATAGAATGTCCATAAATTCATTTTTCTTCGAGATTGAGCTTGTACTCCATGTTTTATATGCATTACGTAGTCATACGTAAGTTTTCGTGGATTTTTAAGAAATTCAAACTTTCGCTCGTATTCAAAGGGGTTAGCCTTCGATTTTGCTCAAAACGACGTTTTCGTCCATATATTGACTGTAAATTCATTTTTCTTCGAGATCGAGCTTGTATTCCATGTTTTATATGCATTACGTAGCTATACGTAAGTTTTCGGGGATTTTTAAAAAATTCAAATTTTCGCTCGCATTCAAAGGGGTTAGCCTTCGATTTTGCTCAAAACGACGTTTTCGTCCATAGAATGACCGTAAATTCATTTTTCTTTGGGATCGAGCTTGTATTCCATGTTGTATATGCATTACGTAGTCATACGTATGTTTTTGGGGATTTTTAAATATTTCAAATTTTCGCTCGAATTCAAAGGGGTTAGCCTTCGATTTTGCTAAAAACGACGCTTTCTTCCATAGATTGTCGGTAAATTCATTTTCTTCGAGATTCAGCTTTTATTCCATGTTGTATATGCATTACTTAGCCATACGTAAGTTTTTGGGGATTTTTAAAAAATTCAAATTTTCGCTCAAATTCCAAGGGGTTAGCCTTCGATTTTTCTCAAAACGACGTTTTCGTGCATAGAATGTCCATAAATTCATTTTTCTTCGAGATTGAGCTTGCACTCCATGTTTTATATGCATTACGTAGTCATACGTAAGTTTTCGTGGATTTTTAAGAAATTCAAATTTTCGCTCATATTCAAAGGGGTTAGCCTTCGATTTTGCTCAAAATGATGTTTTCGTCCATATATTGACTGCAAATTCATTTTTCTTCGAGATCAAGCTTGTATTCCATGTTTTATATGCATTACGTAGCCATACGTAAGTTTTCGGGGATTTTAAAAAAATTCAAATTTTCGCTCGAATTCAAAGGGGTTAGCCTTCGATTTTGCTCAAAACGATGTTTTCTTCCATAGAATAACCGTAAATTCATTTTTCTTTGGGATCGAGCTTGTATTACATGTTGTATATGCATTACTTAGCCATACGTAAGTTTTTGGGGATTTTTAAAAAATTCAAATTTTCGCTCAAATTCAAAGGGGTTAGCCTTCAATTTTGCTCAAAACGACGTTTTCGTCCATATAATGACCATAAATTCATGTTTCTTCGAGATCGAGTTTGTATTCCATGTTTTATATGCATTACGTAGCCATACGTAAGTTTTCGGGGATTTTTAAAAAATTCAAATTTTCGCTCAAATTCAAAGGGATTAGCCTTCGATTTTGCTCAAAACGACGTTTTCATCCATAGAATGTCTATAAATTCATTTTTCTTCGAGATTGAGCTTGTACTCCATGTTTTTATATGCATTACGTAGCCATACGTAAGTTTTCAGCGGATTTTTAAGAAATTCAAATTTTCGCTCGTATTCAAAGGGGTTAGCCTTCGATTTTGCTCAAAACGACGTTTTCATCCATATAATGACCGTAAATTCATTTTTCTTCGAGATCGAGCTTGTATTCCATGTTGTATATGCATTACGTATCCATACGTAAGTTTTTGGGGATTTTTAAAAAAATTCAAATTTTCGCTCAAATTCAAAGGGGTTAGCCTTCGATTTTACTCAAAACGACGTGTTCGTCCATAGAATGTCTGTAAATTCATTTTTCTTCGAGATTGAGCTTGTATTCCATGTTTTATATGCATTACGCAGCCATACGTATGTTTTTGGGGATTTTTAAAAAATTCAAATTTTCGCTCGAATTCAAAAGGGTTAGCCTTCGATTTTGCTCAAAATGACGTTTTCTTCCATTGAATGTCCGTAAATTCATTTTTCTTCGAGATTCAGCTTTTATTCCATGTTGTATATGCATTACGTAGCCATAAGTAAGTTTTCGGGGATTTTTAAAATATTCAAATTTTCGCTCATATTCAAAGGGGTTAGCCTTCGATTTTGCTCAAAACGACGTTTTCGTCCATATAATGACCATAAATTCATGTTTCCTCGAGATCGAGCTTGTATTCCATGTTTTATATGCATTACGTAGCCATACGTAAGTTTTCGGGGATTTTTAAAAAATTCAAATTTTCGCTCAAATTCAAAGGGATTAGCCTTCGATTTTGCTCAAAACGACGTTTTCGTCCATAGAATGTCTGTAAATTCATTTTTCTTCGAGATTGAGCTTGTACTCCATGTTTTATATGCATTACGTAGCCATACGTAAGTTTTTGGCGGATTTTTAAGAAATTCAAATTTTCACTCGTATTCAAAGGGGTTAGCCTTCGATTTTGCTCAAAACGACGTTTTCATCCATATAATGACTGTAAATTCATTTTTCTTCGAGATCGAGCTTGTATTCCATGTTATATATGCATTACGTAGCCATAAGTAAGTTTTCGGGGAATTTTAAAATTTTCAAATTTTCGCTCGAATTCAAAGGGGTTAGCCTTCGATTTTGCTCAAAACCGCGTTTTTGTCCATACATTGACCGTAAATTCATTTTTCTTCGAGATCAAGCTTGTATTCCATGTTGTATATGCATTACGTAGCCATACGTAAGTTTTCGGGGATTTTAAAAAAATTCAAATTTTCGCTCGAATTCAAAGGGGTTAGCCTTTGATTTTGCTCAAAACGACGTTTTCATCCACATAATTACCATAAATTCATTTTTCTTCAAGATCGGGCTTGTATTCCATGTTGTATATGCATTACGTAGCCTTACGTAAGTTTTTGAGGATTTTTAAAAATTCAATTTTTCGCTCGAATTCAAAGGGGTTAGCCTTCGATTTTGCTCAAAACGACGTTTTCTTCCATAGAATAACCGTAAATTCATTTTTCTTTGGGATCAAGCTTATATTACATGTTGTATATGCATTACGTAACCATACGTAAGTTTTTGGGGATTTCTAAAAAATTCAAATTTTCGCTCGAATTCAAGGGGTTAGCCTTCGATTTTGCTCA
Source organism: Tuctoria greenei (assembly GCA_036927565.1). Lineage (NCBI taxonomy): Eukaryota > Viridiplantae > Streptophyta > Magnoliopsida > Poales > Poaceae > Tuctoria > Tuctoria greenei. The sequence goes on along the minus strand of JAYESD010000091.1, from coordinate 72,788 downwards.
AAATGACGTTTTCCTCCATAGAATGTTGTATATGCATTACGTAGCCATACTTAAGTTTTCGGAGATTTTTAAAAAATTCAAATTTTCGCTCAAATTCAAAGGGATTAGCCTTCGATTTTGCTCAAAACGACGTTTTCGTCCATAGAATGTCTGTAAATTCATTTTTCTTCGAGATTGAGCTTGTACTCCATGTTTTATATGCATTACGTAGCCATAAGTAAGTTTTCAGGGATTTTTAAGAAATTCAAATTTTCGCTCGTATTCAAAGGGGTTAGCCTTCGATTTTGCTCAAAACGACGTTTTCATCCATATAACGACCGTAAATTCATTTTTCTTCGAGATCGAGCTTGTATTCCATGTTGTATATGCATTACGTAGCCATACGTAAGTTTTTGGGGATTTTTAAAAATTCAAATTTTCGCTCGAATTCAAAGATGTTAGCCTTCGATTTTGCTCAAAACGATGTTTTCTTCCATAGAATAACTATAAATTCATTTTTTTTGGGATCGAGCTTGTATTACATGTTGTATATGCATTACGTAACCATACGTAAGCTTTCGGGGATTTTTAAAAAAAAACAAATTTTCGCTCGTATTCAAAAGGGTTAGCCTTCGATTTTGCTCAAAACGACGTTTTCATCCATATAATGACCGTAAATTCATTTTTCTTCGAGATCGAGCTTGTATTCCATGTTGTATATGCATTACGTAGTCATACGTAAGTTTTTTGGGATTTTAAAAAAATTCAGATTTTCGCTCGAATTCAAAGGGGTTAGCCTTCGATTTTGCTCAGAACGACGTTTTCATCCATATATTGACCGTAAATTCATTTTACTTTGAGATTCTGCTTTTATTCCGTGTTTTATATGCATTACGTAGCCATACGTAAGTTTTTGGCGATTTTTAAAAAATTCAAATTTTCGCACGTATTCAAAGGGGTTAGCCTTCGATTTTGCTCAAAACTACATGTTCGTCCATATATTGACCGTAAATTCTTTTTTCTTCGATATCGAGCTTGTATTCCATGTTGTATATGCATTACATATCCATACGTAAGTTTTTGGGGATTTTTAAAAAATTCAAATTTTCGCACGTATTCAAAGGGGTTAGCCTTCGATTTTGCTCAAAACTAAATTTTCGTCCATATATTGACCGTAAATTCTTTTTTCTTCGAGATCGAGCTTGTATTCCATGTTGTATATGCATTACATATCCATACGCCTTCGATTTTGCTCAAAACGACGTGTTCGTCCATAGAATGTCTGTAAATTCATTTTTCTTCGAGATTGAGCTTGTATTCCATGTTTTATATGCATTACGTAGCCATACGTAAGTTTTCGGGGATTTTTAAAAAAATTCAAATTTTCGATCGAAATCAAAGGGGTTAGCCTTCGATTTTGCTCAAAACGACGTTTTCTTCCATATAATAACTGTAAATTCATTTTTCTTCGAGATCGATCTTGTATTCCAGGTTGTATATGCATTACGTAGCCATACGTAAGTTTGGGGATTTTTAACAATTTCAAATTTTCACTCGAATTCAAAGGGGTTAGCCTTCGATTTTGCTCAAAACGACGTTTTCTTCCATAGATTGTTTGTAAATTCATTTTTCTTCGGGATCGAGCTTGTATTCCATGTTGTATATGCATTACGTAGCCATACGAAAGTTTTTGTGGATTTTTAAAAATTCAAATTTTCGCTCGAATTCAAAGGGGTTAGCCTTCGATTTTGCTAAAAATGACGCTTTCTTCCATAGATTGTCCGTAAATTCATTTTTCTTCAAGATTCAACTTTTATTCCATGTTGTATATGCATTACGTAGCCATAAGTAAGTTTTTGGGGATTTTTAAAAAATTCAAATTTTCGCTCGCATTCAAAGGGGTTAGCCTTTGATTTTGCTCAAAACGATGTTTTCGTCCATATAATGACCGTAAATTCATGTTTCTTCGAGATCGAGCTTGTATTCCATATTGTATATGCATTACGTATCCATACGTAAGTTTTCGGGAATTTTTAAAAAATTCAAATTTTCACTCGAATTCAAAGGGGTTAGCCTTCGATTTTGCTCAAAACGACTTTTTCTTCCATAGAATAACCGTAAATTCATTTTTCTTTGGTATTGAGCTTGTATTATATGTTGTATATGCATTAAGTAACCATACGTAAGCTTTCGGGGATTTTTAAAAATTTTAAATTTTTGCTCGTATTCAAAGGCGTTAGCCTTCGATTTTGCTCAAAACGACATTTTCGTCCATATATTGACCGTAAATTCATTTTTCTTCGAGATCAAACTTGTATTCCATTTTTTATATGCATTACGTAGACATACGTATGTTTTCGGGGATTTTAAAAAAAAATCAAATTTTCGCGTGAATTCAAAGGGGTTAGCCTTCGATTTTGCTCAAAACGACGTTTTCTTCCAAAGAATGTCCGTAAATTCATTTTTCTTCGAGATTTAGCTTTTATTCCATTTTGTATATGCATTACGTAGCCATATGTAAGTTTTGGGGGATTTTTAAAAAATTCAAATTTTCACTCGTATTCAAAAGGGTTTGCCTTCAATTTTGCTCAAAACGACGTTTTTGTCCATATATTGACCATAAATTCATTTTTCTTCAATATCGAGCATGTATTCCATGTTGTATATGCATTACGTAGCCATACGCAAGATTTCGGGGATTTTTAAAAAGTTCAAATTTTCGCTCAAATTCAAAGGTGTTAGCCTTCAGTTTTGCTCAAAACGACGTTTTCTTCCATAGAATGTCCGTAAATTCATTTTTCTTCGGGATTGAGCTTGTATTCCAAGTTGTATATGCATTACGTAGCCATACGTAAGTTTTTGGGGATTTTAAAAAAAATCAAATTTTCACTCGAATTCAAAGGGGTTAGCCTTCGATTTTGCTCAAAACGGTGTTTTCTTCCATAGAATGTCCGTAAATTCATTTTTCTTCGAGATTAATCTTGTATTCCATGTTGTATATGCATTACGTATCCATACGTAAGTTTTCGGGTATTTTTAAAAAAATCAAATTTTCGCTTGTATACAAAGGGGTTAGCCTTCGATTTTGCTCAAAACGACGTTTTCGTCCATAGAATGTCTGTAAATTCATTTTTCTTTGAGATTGAGCTTGTATTCCATGTTTTATATGTATTACGTAGCCATACGTATGTTTTCAGGGATTTTTAAGAAATTCAATTTTTTGCGCGTATTCAAAGGGGTTAACCTTCGATTTTGCTCAAAACGACGTTTTCATCCATATAATGACCATAAATTCAATTTTCTTCAAGATCGAGCTTGTATTCCATGTTGTATATGCATTACGTAGCCTTACGTAAGTTTTTTAGGATTTTTGAAAAATTCAAATTTTCGCTCGAATTCAAATGGGTTAGCCTTCGATTTTGCTCAAAACGACGTTTTCTTACATAGAATAACCGTAAATTCATTTTTCTTTGGGATCGAGCTTGTATTACATGTTGTATATGCATTACGTAACCATACGTAAGTTTTTGGGGATTTTAAAAAAATTCAAATTTTCGCTCGAATTCAATGGGTGAGCCTTCGATTTTGCTTAAAACGACGTTTTCCTCCATAGAATGTCCGTAAATTCATTTTTCTTCGAGATTCAGCTTTTATTCCATGTTGTATATGCATTACGTAGCCATACCTAAGTTTTCGGGGATTTTTAAAAAATTCAAATTTTCGCTCATATTCAAAGGGGTTAGCCTTCGATATTGCTCAAAACGACGTTGTCCATATAATGACCGTAAATTCATGTTTCTTCGAGATCGGGCTTGTATTCCATGTTGTATATGCATTACGTAGCCATACTTAAGTTTTCGGGGATTTTTAAAAAATTCAATTTTTCGCTCAAATTCAAAGGAATTAGCCTTCGGTTTTGCTCAAAACGACGTTTTCATCCATAGAATGTCTGTAAATTCATTTTTTTCAAGATTGAGCTTGTACTCCTTGTTTTATATGCATTACGTAGCCATACGTAAGTTTTCGGGGATTTTTTAAGAAATTCAAATTTTCACTCGTATTCAAAGGGGTTAGCCTTCGATTTTGCTCAAAACAACGTTTTCATCCATATAATGACCGTAAATTCATTTTTCTTCGAGATCGAGCTTGTATTCCATGTTGTATATGCATTACGTAGCCATACGTAAGTTTTTGGGGATTTTTAAAAATTTCAAATTTTCGCTCGAATTCAAAGGTGTTAGCCTTCGATTTTGCTCAAAACAACGTTTTCTTCCATAGAATAACTATAAATTCATTTTTCTTTGGGATCGAGCTTGTATTACATGTTGTATATGAATTACGTAACCATACGTAAGCTTTCAGGTATTTTTTAAAAAAATCAAATTTTCGCTCGTATTCAAAGGGGTTAGCCTTCGATTTTGCTCAAAACGATGTTTTCGTCCATATATTGACCGTAATTCATTTTTCTTCGAGATCAAGCTTGTATTCCATGTTGTATATGCATTAAGTAGCAATACGTAAGTTTTTAGGGATTTTTAAAAAATTCAAATTTTTGCTCGTATTCAAAGGGGTTAGCCTTCGATTTTGCACAAAACGACGTTTTCGTCCATATATTGACCGTAAATTCATTTTTCTTCGAGATCAAACTTGTATTCCATGTTTTATATGCATTAAGTAGCCATATGTAAGTTTTCGGGGATTTTTAAGAAATTCAAATTTTCGCTCGTATTCAAAGGGGTTAGCCTTCGATTTTGCTCAAAACAACGTTTTCATCCATATAATGACCGTAAATTCATTTTTCTTCGAGATCGATCTTGTATTTCATGTTGTATATGTATTACGTAGCCATACGTAAGTTTTTGGGGATTTTTAAAAATCTCAAATTTTCGCTCGAATTCAAAGGTGTTAGCCTTCGATTTTGCTCAAAACAACGTTTTCTTCCATAGAATAACTATAAATTCATTTTTCTTTGGGATCGAGCTTATATTACATGTTGTATATGAATTACGTAACCATACGTAATCTTTCGGGTATTTTTTTTAAAAAATCAAATTTTCGCTCGTATTCAAAGGGGTTAGCCTTCGATTTTGCTCAAAACGATGTTTTCGTCCATATATTGACCGTAATTAATTTTTCTTAGAGATCAAGCTTGTATTCCATGTTGTATATGCATTAAGTAGCAATACGTAAGTTTTTGGGGATTTTTAAAAAATTCAAATTTTCGCTCGAATTCAAAGGGATTAGCCTTCGATTTTGCTCAAAACGACGTTTTCATCCATATAATGACCGTAAATTCATGTTTTTTCGAGATCGAGCTTGTATTCCATGTTGTATATGCATTACGTATCCATACGTAAGTTTTTGGGGATTTTTAAAAAAATCAAATTTTTGCTCAAATTCAAAGGGGTTAGCCTTCGATTTTTCTCAAAACGACGTTCTCGTGCATAGAATGTCCATAAATTCATTTTTCTTCGAGATTGAGCTTGTACTCCATGTTTTATATGCATTACGTAGTCATACGTAAGTTTTCGTGGATTTTTAAGAAATTCAAATTTTCGCTCGTATTCAAAGGGGTTAGCCTTCGATTTTGCTCAAAACAACGTTTTCGTCCATATATTGACTGTAAATTCATTTTTCTTCGAGATCGAGCTTGTATTCCATGTTTTATATGCATTACGTAGCTATACGTAAGTTTTCGGGGATTTTTAAAAAATTCAAATTTTAGCTCGCATTCAAAGGGGTTAGCCTTCGATTTTGCTAAAAACGACGTTTTCGTCCATAGAATGACCGTAAATTCATTTTTCTTCGGGATCGAGCTTGTATTCCATGTTGTATATGCATTACGTAGCCATACGTATGTTTTTGGGGATTTTTAAATATTTCAAATTTTCGCTCGAATTCAAAGGGGTTAGCTTTCGATTTTGCTAAAAACGACGCTTTCTTCCATAGATTGTCCGTAAATTCATTTTCTTCGAGATTCAGCTTTTATTCCATGTTGTATATGCATTACTTAGCCATACGTAAGTTTTTGGGGATTTTTAAAAAATTCAAATTTTCGCTCAAATTCCAAGGGGTTAGCCTTCGATTTTTCTCAAAACGACGTTTTCGTGCATAGAATGTCCATAAATTCATTTTTCTTCGAGATTGAGCTTGTACTCCTTGTTTTATATGCATTACGTAGTCATACGTAAGTTTTCGTGGATTTTTAAGAAATTCAAATTTTCGCTCATATTCAAAGGGTTAGCCTTCGATTTTGCTCAAAACGATGTTTTCGTCCATATATTGACTGCAAATTCATTTTTCTTCGAGATCGAGCTTGTATTCCATATTTTATATGCATTACGTAGCCATACGTAAGTTTTTGGGGATTTTAAAAAAATTCAAATTTTCGTTCGAATTCAAAGGGGTTAGCCTTCGATTTTGCTCAAAACGATGTTTTCTTCCATAGAATAACCGTAAATTCATTTTTATTTGGGATCGAGCTTGTATTACATGTTGTATATGCATTACGTAACCATACGTAAGCTTTCGAGGATTTAAAAAAAATCAAATTTTCGCTCGTATTCAAAGGGGTTAGCCTTCGATTTTGCTCAAAATGACGTTTTCGTCCATATATTGACCGTAACTCATTTTTCTTCGAGATCAAGCTTGTATTCCATGTTGTATATGCATTACTTAGCCATACGTAAGTTTTTGGGGATTTTTAAAAAATTCAAATTTTCGCTCAAATTCAAAGGGGTTAGCCTTCGATTTTGCTCAAAACGACGTTTTCGTCCATATAATGACCATAAATTCATGTTTCTTCGAGATCGAGTTTGTATTCCATGTTTTATATGCATTACGTAGCCATACGTAAGTTTTCGGGGATTTTTAAAAAATTCAAATTTTCGCTCAAATTCAAAGGGATTAGCCTTCGATTTTGCTCAAAACGACGTTTTCGTCCATAGAATGTCTGTAAATTCATTTTTCTTCGAGATTTAGCTTGTACTCCATGTTTTATATGCATTACGTAGCCATACGTAAGTTTTCGGCGGATTTTTAAGAAATTCAAATTTCCGCTCGTATTCAAAGGGGTTAGCCTTCGATTTTGCTCAAAACGACGTTTTCATCCATATAATGACCGTAAATTCATTTTTCTTCGAGATCGAGCTTGTATTCCATGTTGTATATGCATTACGTATCCATACGTAAGTTTTTGGGGATTTTTAAAAAATTCAAATTTTCGCTCAAATTCAAAGGGGTTAGCCTTCGATTTTACTCAAAACGACGTGTTCGTCCATAGAATGTCTGTAAATTCATTTTTCTTCGAGATTGAGCTTGTATTCCATGTTTTATATGCATTACGTAACCATACGTATGTTTTTGGGGATTTTTAAAAAATTCAAATTTTCGCTCGAATTCAAAAGGGTTAGCATTTGATTTTGCTCAAAATGACGTTTTCTTCCATTGAATGTCCGTAAATTCATTTTTCTTCGAGATTCAGCTTTTATTCCATGTTGTATATGCATTACGTAGCCATAAGTAAGTTTTCGGGGATTTTTAAAATATTCAAATTTTCGCTCATATTCAAAGGGGTTAGCCTTCGATTTTGCTCAAAACGACGTTTTCGTCCATATAATGACCATAAATTCATGTTTCCTCGAGATCGAGCTTGTATTACATGTTTTATATGCATTACGTAGCCATACGTAAGTTTTCGGGGATTTTTAAAAAATTCAAATTTTCGCTCAAATTCAAAGAGATTAGCCTTCGATTTTGCTCAAAACGACGTTTTCGTCCATAGAATGTCTGTAAATTCATTTTTCTTCGAGATTGATCTTGTACTCCATATTTTATATGCATTACGTAGCCATACGTAAGTTTTCGGCGGATTTTTAAGAAATTCAAATTTTCACTCGTATTCAAAGGGGTTAGCCTTCGATTTTGCTCAAAACGACGTTTTCATCCATATAATGACTGTAAATTCATTTTTCTTCGAGATCGAGCTTGTATTCCATGTTGTATATGCATTACGTAGCCATAAGTAAGTTTTCGGGAAATTTTAAAATTTTCAAATTTTTGCTCGAATTCAAAGGGGTTGGCCTTCGATTTTGCTCAAAACCGCGTTTTTGTCCATACATTGACCGTAAATTCATTTTTCTTCGAGATCAAGCTTGTATTCCATGTTGTATATGCATTACGTAGCCATACGTAAGTTTTCGGGGATTTTAAAAAAATTCAAATTTTCGCTCGAATTCAAAGGGGTTAGCCTTCGATTTTGCACAAAACGACGTTTTCTTCCATGGAATGTCCGTAAATTCATTTTTCTTAAGGATCGAGCTTGTATTCCATGTTGTATATGCATTACGTAGCCTTAAGTAAGTTTTTGAGAATTTTTTAAAAAAAATCAAATTTTCGCTCGAATTCAAAGGGGTTAGCCTTCGATTTTGCTCAAAACGATGTTTTCTTCCATAGAATAACCGTAAATTCATTTTTCTTTGGGATCGAGCTTGTATTACATGTTGTATATGCATTACGTAACCATACGTAAGCTTTCGAGGATTTAAAAAAAATCAAAATTTCGCTCGTATTCAAAGGGGTTAGCCTTCGATTTTGCTCAAAATGACGTTTTCGTCCATATATTGACCGTAACTCATTTTTCTTCGAGATCAAGCTTGTATTCCATGTTGTATATGCATTACTTAGCCATACGTAAGTTTTTGGGGATTCTTAAAAAATTCAAATTTTCGCTCAAATTCAAATGGGTTAGGCTTTGATTTTTTTCAAAACGACGTTTTCGTGCATAGAATGTCCATAAATTCATTTTTCTTCGAGATTGAGCTTGTACTTCATGTTTTATATGCATTACGTAGTCATACGTAAGTTTTCGTAGATTTTTAAGAAATTCAAATTTTTGCTCGTATTCAAAGGGGTTAGCCTTCGATTTTGCTCAAAACGACGTTTTCATCCATATATTGACTGTAAATTCATTTTTCTTCGAGATCGAGCTTGTATTCCATGTTTTATATGCATTACGTAGCCATACGTAAGTTTTCGGGGATTTTTAAAAAATTCAAATTTTCGCTCAAATTCAAAGGGTTAGCCTTCGATTTTGCTCAAAACGACGTTTTCGTCAATAGAATGGCCGTAAATTCATTTTTCTTCGGGATCGAGCTTGTATTCCATGTTGTATATGCATTACGTAGCCATACGTATGTTTTTGGGGATTTTTAAAAATTTCAAATTTTCGTTTGAATTCAAAGGGGTTAGCCTTCGATTTTGCTAAAAACGACGCTTTCTTCCATAGATTGTCCGTAAATTCATTTTCCTTCGAGATTCAGCTTTTATTCCATGTTGTATATGCATTACGTAGCCATAAGTAAGTTTTTGGGAATTTTTTTAAAAAAAAATCAAATTTTCGCTCGCATTCAAAGGGGTTAGCCTTCGATTTTGCTCAAAACAACATTTTCATCCATATAATGACCGTAAATTCAATTTTCTTCATGATCGAGCTTGTATTCCATGTTGTATATGCGTTACGTAGCCTTACGTAAGTTTTTGAGGATTTTTAAAAAAATCAAATTTTCGCTCGAATTCAAAGGGGTTAGCCTTCGATTTTGCTCAAAACGACTTTTTCTTCCATAGAATAACCGTAAATTCATGTTTCTTCGAGATCAGGCTTGTATTCCATGTTGTATATGCATTACGTAGCCATACTTAAGTTTTCGGGGATTTTTAAAAAATTCAAATTTTCGCTCAAATTCAAAGGGATTAGCCTTCGATTTTGCTCAAAACAACGTTTTCTTCCATAGAATAACTATAAATTCATTTTTCTTTGGGATCGAGCTTGTATTACATGTTGTATATGAATTACGTAATCATACGTAAGCTTTCGGGTATTTTTTTTAAAAAAAATCAAATTTTCTTCGAGATCAAGTTTGTATTCCATGTTGTATATGTATTAAGTAGCCATCCGTAAGTTTTCGGAGATTTTTAAAAATTTCATATTTTCGCTTGAATTCAAAAGGGTTAGCCTTAGATTTTGCTCAAAACGACGTTTTCATCCATATAATGACCGTAAATTCATTTTTCTTCGAGATCGAGCTTGTATTCCATGTTGTATATGCATTACGTAGCCATACGTAAGTTTTCATGGATTTTTGGAAATTTCAAATTTTCGCGTGAATTCAAAGGGGTTAACCTTCGATTTTGCTCAAAATGACGTTTTCTTCCATAGGATGACCGTAAATTCATTTTTCTTAAAGATTGAGCGTGTATTCCATGTTGTATATGCATTACATAGCCATACGTAAATTTTCGTGGATTTTTTAAAGTTTCAAATTTTTGCTCGAATTCAAAGGGGTTAGGCTTCGATTTTGCTCAAAACGACATTCTCGTCCATATAATGATCGTAAATTCATTTTTCTTCGAGATCGAGCTTGTATTTCATGTTGTATATGCATTAAGTAGTCATACGTAAGTTTTTATTAATTTTTAAAAAATTCAAAGTTTCGTTAAATTCAATGGGTTTAGACTTCGATTTTGCTCAAAACGACGTTTTCTTTCATAGAATGACCGTAAATTTATTTTTCTTTGAGACCGAGCCTGTATTCTATGTTGTATATACATTATGTAGCCATACGTAAGTTCTCAGAGATTTTTAAAAATTTCAAATTTTCGCTTGAATTCAAAGGGGTTAGCCTTTGATTTTGCTCAAAACGACGTTTTCTTCCATAGAATGACCATAAATTAATCTTCTTCGAGATCGAGCTTGTATTCTATGTTGTATATGCATTACGTAGCCATACATAAGTTTTCGGGGATTTTTAAAAATTTCAAATTTTCGCTCGAATCCAAAGGGTTTATCCTTTGATTTTGCTCAAAACGACATTTTCGTCCATAGAATGTTCGTAAGTTCATTTTTTTCCTCGAGATCGAGCGTGTATTCCAAGTTGTATGTGCATTATGTATCCATACATAAGTTTTCGGAGATTTTTAAAAATTTCAAATTTTCATTCAAATTTATAAGGGTTAGCCTTCGATTTTGATCAAAACAACGTTTTCTTTCATATAATAACCGTAAATTTATTTTTCTTGAAACCTAAGTCATTTCCTCTTGGGCCAAAGCCCGTAGCTAGAAAGCCCATTTAACTTCTCGACCCTCCCAAGACGAACCCAGGTGGCCCATTTTTGCTGCCATCTTATCTGGACCGTTCATCAAGATCGATGACCGAAAATCGGCGCGTTAGGTATAAAATCGGCGTCCGCATCTTGAAACCTAAGTCATTTTCTCTTCCTCCCCCGCTCCCTCGGCGCGTTGGCGGCGCGCAACTCCCGCTCCTACGGCAGCGCGGCACTTGAGCGTGGCGTGGTGTTCGGCGGTGAGACGTGCGGCGTGCGTGCGAGCGACGGCTGGCACGAGAGGGCGCGTCCGCCTCCTCCTCCTCCGCCTCCGGTTTCACGAATAACCACTCCAAACCCTAGCAATCTCCTTTGTTAGCAACTGCATTCTTCGATCCACTCGGGTTTAGGGTTTAGACGATGCCTTCGCCGCAGTGGAGGCAGTCCCTGCTCTGCTGCGTAGGCGGCGGGACGGCCGTGGCGGCGGGACGGCGACACCCTTTCTCCGAACCGGCGGAGGAGGAGCGGCTGGAAGGACCGGGACCGGCCTCTGCTATCGTCTTCGTCGGCGTCGTGGGTGTCGCTCTCGAGCCTGGGCTCGTCGGGGACGCTGTCGCCGGAGGACCTCTCCGTCACGCTGTCCGGGTGCAACCTGCACGCCTTCACCTAAGCCGAGCTGCGTGCCGTCACGGGCGGCTTCTCCCGCGCCTACTACCTCGGTTGCAGCGTGTTCGGGCCCGTGTATAGGGGCCGCGTGCGCGCTGAGCTCCGCCCCTGCCTCGACGCGCAGCAGGTCTCCGTCAAGTTTGAGCTCGCGCTCGTGCCCATCCTCGGTCCTGTTATTTTACTTGAGCGCAGATTTAGGGGTTTGAGATTGTAAATTTCTCGATGTGGGCCTAGTGAGATCTGATGAGGACAGGCGAGTGGCGATCTGTTCCGGGCGCAGATGTGCTGGTCCCAGGGATCGAAATTCGATGAAGGAGCTAGGGATGTGTCGTGCGGGTTTCCGTTCCGGGAGCCTGCCGTGAATGCAAACATGGTGATTCTATTTCATGGGGAACGGTGCCATTTGTGGCAGATAAATTAGGATCTGGACAGATTGTTATAGTGGCTAAGCATTCTCACGATATTTTAGTTGGTTTGAATGGTTTCTGTTGTGCAAGCTTCAGATCTGTCCTGCTGATTTGGTGTTGATCTAGGATCAGTATGTGATATAGGATGCGCCACAGATGCTTATTAGGTCTTTTTATGTAGAATACAAGTACATGACATGTTACCTCGATCTACTGTGTGTTATGATTTTTTTGGTTGCCTTGTACTGTGCTATAATGTCACACCCGGTTTTATTAAGCATAAAACCAGCTGCAAAGTACATGTATGCCAGGATCAGTTTCACCATACATGTACGACAAAAGTGATAAACAGTTCCATATCGCATGCAAACAACATTTATACCTTTAAAAGAGTTTTGAAGTAGCAGCGGAAGAGGAAAACTTTAGGGCAACCACAGGCAAGTTGACTGGCAGCAACGCGACCTATACACCGTCTTCACTTGTCACGGTCCTCATTAGATCTTCTCTTCACTGAGCAGCATATCAAAAATACAACAACGCAAGTGTGAGTACCATCCCGTGGTACTCAGCAAGTGTGGGAAATAAATGACATGAAGGCCAATCAACGGAGAAGGCTGATAGTTGTTTAAGCACTAAGCATTAAACCTAACCTTAGCTTTCATTAGCAACCTACCTCTAGGTGAGTAATCCCAACCGTAATAACAGTAATAATAATTATAATAATATCAACATCAATTCCAAGCATTATCCCAACCATCATTTCAACCATTGACTAATTATGAATTCGACACCAAGCCGCTCTTGTCCGTGAGCACGGCTGTCATGACAGTTTCTCAATCTCTGCAGAGAATGTATCCTTTACCCACAAGCCGTGATTTCATCCCCTGTTGCCAGGTGGACTAAGCAAACCTCCCTGATGCCAGTGGTGATCAACCACATTTCACACTTCCGTAGGTGTGCGGCCAGGAGATCACTACGAGGTCTTTACAAAGGTACTCCCGACTAGTGCTAGCCCTCTAAGGTTTCCACCACTGGGGATTCTCGGAGTAACCCTCCGCCCCAGAGCCCCCTCTTGAGCCTTGCGGATCCAAGAGCAGATCACCCGCATCATTCCCCGCACCATCCAACTACTAGCATTTCATCGGGAGAAACCTAATTAATTGACCAAGCTGCCCCATCTCAGTCTCGTGGCGATACTGTATAGCTTAGTGGCTACTCCATAAACCGGTCCTTAGAATCCGGCAAGGTTCCAACCCCAATCCCGGGTCTCGTGCGTACTGCACCATATCATTCAACCAACCCGCCAGATTCCTATTTACTACACTTCATATTCCAACATCATAGTCATAATCATGATAATAAGTAATGAGTAACAAGTGTAGTTAAATGTATTCCCACCCAACTATTATGCATGGCTAAGCGTAAGGTAAATCCCGTTTATCACCCTTCCATGACCCATGCGACAAGGTAATAAGGATACAACAACAGGGCATGATATAGGATTCATATTAATTAGCATGCAACTAACTAAACCCTTAAAAAGGTGCAAGATGGTCAAGGACACTTGCCTTTGTATAAATAGCTGCTCAGTTCTTCTTCATTGCACTCTTGATCTTCACATCTTCATGTAGCTTCTTGATCGTAGAAATACGAGTGCGTATAAACTACCGTCAAAAGAGAAATAAAAACAATCAAGAACAAGACACCATACAAGCAATACAATTATTATGATTGAAAATATGTTATAATTATGATTAAAATTGGAGTTATGAGGGATTTATTATTTTTCATAGCTAAAGAAATGCATTTACTATTTATTTTCCATTTTTAATATTTAATTATAGGCTAAAATCATTTTTAATGAATTTCCCATAGACAAAATATATTTTATATACACTTTATAATTTTATTTCAACTTAAATGGTTTTATAAATAATTTTTCTATTATTTCCATATTTATTCTCTATTTTTAATATTTATTTATAGCTAAAAGCATTTTTTAAATAAAATTTCATAGTCAAAATATATTTTATATGTATTCTACTATTTTATTTTAGCCTAAAAAGATTTATTACTATTTTTTCTATACTTTCTATATTTACTTTATTATTTATAAACATTTTCTATGCGTTAAATATAATTTTCTACAATTAAATTCTATTTACTGGAGTTTTCCTATAAAAACAGAAAATAAAATAAAGTTTAAACTAAATTACATATAGTTCAGGGGCTGTTTTAGAATTCTCCCTAATAGAACAGTGGCTTAAAATGTAATTTACAAATTATCCAATGATTATATTATTATTTTCATCTAATTAAAGAATATTACATAATTAATATGAAGGTCAGGGCTATTTTTGTTAAACCAGGGGCTTATGCGCAATTATTTATAAGTATCCAGGGACTTAGCTGCAATTATGTATTTCTATTTCTTTTGTGATTTATTTTTCTAAAGGAAAAGCCATAGAATTGGTTTATGGTCATGTGGACCGGGGTTTAGGGATGCGGTCCATGGTCCACCGTGGACCAGAGCCATACCCCTTCGGGGTGGCCTAATCCTGGCCGTGGCTGGCGGCGGCGCCAGGGGGCCGGCGGCGGCGCCATGGCTAGGGCTCGCCGGAGTTCGCCTAAACGGCGCTCCGGTGGGCCAAACTCGGTGGGGTTTGATGCAAACGAGAGAGGAGAGAGTGGGGAAGCTTACGGCAGGGTCAATCGGGGTCGGAGACGGCCGGAGAGGAGCACCCGCCGATGGGGAGCGGCGGCCGAGCCTCGGCGTCGACGAGGAGGCAGTACAGCGGCGGAAATCGTCGTGCAGGAGTGCCACGGGGGCGGAGCGACTTCGAGACGCCCGAAATCGCATCGGAGTTGGCCGGAGTGGCTTCTCCAGGTCGAGCGCCGAGCTCCCAAACGGCGGCCATGGAGGCTAGGGTTCGGGTAGGAAAGGAATGGGGAGTGGGGGGGGGGAAAGAATGGGGCGCGACCATGAATAAAAGGGGGAGGCAGTTACTGGGGGCGGAGGGGGCGCGAGTGGGCAGGAGGGGCGACGCCGGCAGTTGCCGCGCGGGAGCGCGCGCACGCACGGGTGAGCGGGAGGCATGGGCGGCGGTTGGGGGAAGAAGCCCCTGACGGGCGGGGCCCGCGTGACAGTGAGAGAGAGGGGGGGAAAGGGAAGTGCGAGTTGGGCTGGGCCGAGGTGGAGAGGAGGGAGAGAGGATGGGCTGTGATGTGGGGATTTGGCCCAGGTATGCTTATTCCCTTTTTTTTCTTTTCTCTTTTTATTTGACTTCAAATTCAAATTCTAAGCAAATTTTATTCGTTTGGAATAAAAAAAAAATCAAACAAAAATACACAACCAAATGTATTATTTTTTTTTTTTTATTTTTTTTTTTTTATTTTGAAAATGTGGGTGTTACAATTCTACCCCCCTTAAACGGAATCTCGCCCCGAGATTCTGGGTTGTGTAAAGTTTAGGATGGGAATTTTAGCTAAATAAATTAACTACTAATTAATTTTTTTTTTTTTTGAAAATATTACTATACACTTTTCTTTCTATTTCAAATTTTTATCTTAAATTATTTTGGAAGTTACAAAATATTACACAGATGTACAAATACAACGCAGTAATTTATTTTGAATTAATTTTAAGTAAAACTAACTTTCAACACCATGAAAATTTGTACATTAAAGTTCTATTTCTTCTTCCTCTTTATTGTGTTTAGTTTCTCATCTTACTATCATTATTCTTCTTATTATTGTTTGAATGAAAGGTTCAAGGGCTTGAACGTTGGTTTATTTTATTTGAACTTAAAAGTCTTCTTTAGCAATTGAAAATTTTGTTTTCCAACCAAAGCACCTCAAGATTAGTTCTAATGAATTAGCGCTTGATACAACACATTAATTTTTATTTTCCTTCATTTAGGTTTTATCTATTTATTTGTTTATTTGCCAAGATTTATTTATTTATTATGTTGTTCCTATTAATTGAGTAAATTTTTTTATAATTATTATTTCTCTCTAGGTGTTGCAATTTCATCCCACTTACAAGGAATCTTGCTCTCGAGATTCAAGGTTAGTTAAAGAATAGGATTAGGTTTTTTTTTTTTTTTTTACCCATCAATAAGTTATTATGATTATTATTTTAAAATAATTTACTTCTTATTTTATTTACAATGATCTGCTAACACTTTTATAAGTTTAGGAGTGCCTACAGCTGAATATATAAAAACATTTGTTTTTGTTCTAAATTGATTTAGAAAACTTTTATCACCGCACACAAATTTACATCTTATTCTACTACTATTATTATTATTATTTTATATGTAGATTTCATTATCCATGTATTCTAATTTTTAACAGAGTGTTATGAGCGCTGATTGAATTTTCTTTGTCATGCCTTAATTTCATTTGAATTCAAACATATTCTTTAAAAATTGAAATTTGCATTTTTTTCACAAATAGGCAATTACGATGAAATATGTTGTTTAGTTAAATTTAAAGTATTATTACACAACCACACACACATTATTTTTATGTACTTCTACATTCTTATTTTTATTCTTTTTATTATTTTGAACTTGGCTTAAATGTGCACTACGATTTTAATTTTAAAGTCTTCTATTTCAAATGCATTGTCATTATTACTATATTTATTATTATTATTTTCTTTTCCTTTTTGGTAATTATGAGGGTTAGGTGGGTCGACTACCCCCCTTAAACAGACAAATGCTATAATTTTATTGTTGTTGTTATTATTAATCTATTGCAATGCATCAAACAACGTGTTCTAATTCGCTGTGAAGAAGGCATGGACTTCACTTGCTAAGCAAAAAGGGGACCTAAGCAAGTGATGTATGATAATCTTTAAGAGTCTTCTTCTTCCTTCGCATTGTCCTCATATGTCGATCTTCATGCTCCTGTCCGTCGATACGAATCTTCGTCTTCATGAGAAAGGTCAAAGGAGAATCTAAGAGATCCATTCTAACTAAGGTCACGTGCCTAGAGTCAACCTGGCTCTGATACCACTTTGTCACACCCGGTTTTATTAAGCATAAAACCAGCTGCAAAGTACATGTATGCCAGGATCAGTTTCACCATACATGTACGACAAAAGTGATAAACAGTTCCATATCGCATGCAAACAACATTTATACCTTTAAAAGAGTTTTGAAGTAGCAGCGGAAGAGGAAAACTTTAGGGCAACCACAGGCAAGTTGACTGGCAGCAACGCGACCTATACACCGTCTTCACTTGTCACGGTCCTCATTAGATCTTCTCTTCACTGAGCAGCATATCAAAAATACAACAACGCAAGTGTGAGTACCATCCCGTGGTACTCAGCAAGTGTGGGAAATAAATGACATGAAGGCCAATCAACGGAGAAGGCTGATAGTTGTTTAAGCACTAAGCATTAAACCTAACCTTAGCTTTCATTAGCAACCTACCTCTAGGTGAGTAATCCCAACCGTAATAACAGTAATAATAATTATAATAATATCAACATCAATTCCAAGCATTATCCCAACCATCATTTCAACCATTGACTAATTATGAATTCGACACCAAGCCGCTCTTGTCCGTGAGCACGGCTGTCATGACAGTTTCTCAATCTCTGCAGAGAATGTATCCTTTACCCACAAGCCGTGATTTCATCCCCTGTTGCCAGGTGGACTAAGCAAACCTCCCTGATGCCAGTGGTGATCAACCACATTTCACACTTCCGTAGGTGTGCGGCCAGGAGATCACTACGAGGTCTTTACAAAGGTACTCCCGACTAGTGCTAGCCCTCTAAGGTTTCCACCACTGGGGATTCTCGGAGTAACCCTCCGCCCCAGAGCCCCCTCTTGAGCCTTGCGGATCCAAGAGCAGATCACCCGCATCATTCCCCGCACCATCCAACTACTAGCATTTCATCGGGAGAAACCTAATTAATTGACCAAGCTGCCCCATCTCAGTCTCGTGGCGATACTGTATAGCTTAGTGGCTACTCCATAAACCGGTCCTTAGAATCCGGCAAGGTTCCAACCCCAATCCCGGGTCTCGTGCGTACTGCACCATATCATTCAACCAACCCGCCAGATTCCTATTTACTACACTTCATATTCCAACATCATAGTCATAATCATGATAATAAGTAATGAGTAACAAGTGTAGTTAAATGTATTCCCACCCAACTATTATGCATGGCTAAGCGTAAGGTAAATCCCGTTTATCACCCTTCCATGACCCATGCGACAAGGTAATAAGGATACAACAACAGGGCATGATATAGGATTCATATTAATTAGCATGCAACTAACTAAACCCTTAAAAAGGTGCAAGATGGTCAAGGACACTTGCCTTTGTATAAATAGCTGCTCAGTTCTTCTTCATTGCACTCTTGATCTTCACATCTTCATGTAGCTTCTTGATCGTAGAAATACGAGTGCGTATAAACTACCGTCAAAAGAGAAATAAAAACAATCAAGAACAAGACACCATACAAGCAATACAATTATTATGATTGAAAATATGTTATAATTATGATTAAAATTGGAGTTATGAGGGATTTATTATTTTTCATAGCTAAAGAAATGCATTTACTATTTATTTTCCATTTTTAATATTTAATTATAGGCTAAAATCATTTTTAATGAATTTCCCATAGACAAAATATATTTTATATACACTTTATAATTTTATTTCAACTTAAATGGTTTTATAAATAATTTTTCTATTATTTCCATATTTATTCTCTATTTTTAATATTTATTTATAGCTAAAAGCATTTTTTAAATAAAATTTCATAGTCAAAATATATTTTATATGTATTCTACTATTTTATTTTAGCCTAAAAAGATTTATTACTATTTTTTCTATACTTTCTATATTTACTTTATTATTTATAAACATTTTCTATGCGTTAAATATAATTTTCTACAATTAAATTCTATTTACTGGAGTTTTCCTATAAAAACAGAAAATAAAATAAAGTTTAAACTAAATTACATATAGTTCAGGGGCTGTTTTAGAATTCTCCCTAATAGAACAGTGGCTTAAAATGTAATTTACAAATTATCCAATGATTATATTATTATTTTCATCTAATTAAAGAATATTACATAATTAATATGAAGGTCAGGGCTATTTTTGTTAAACCAGGGGCTTATGCGCAATTATTTATAAGTATCCAGGGACTTAGCTGCAATTATGTATTTCTATTTCTTTTGTGATTTATTTTTCTAAAGGAAAAGCCATAGAATTGGTTTATGGTCATGTGGACCGGGGTTTAGGGATGCGGTCCATGGTCCACCGTGGACCAGAGCCATACCCCTTCGGGGTGGCCTAATCCTGGCCGTGGCTGGCGGCGGCGCCAGGGGGCCGGCGGCGGCGCCATGGCTAGGGCTCGCCGGAGTTCGCCTAAACGGCGCTCCGGTGGGCCAAACTCGGTGGGGTTTGATGCAAACGAGAGAGGAGAGAGTGGGGAAGCTTACGGCAGGGTCAATCGGGGTCGGAGACGGCCGGAGAGGAGCACCCGCCGATGGGGAGCGGCGGCCGAGCCTCGGCGTCGACGAGGAGGCAGTACAGCGGCGGAAATCGTCGTGCAGGAGTGCCACGGGGGCGGAGCGACTTCGAGACGCCCGAAATCGCATCGGAGTTGGCCGGAGTGGCTTCTCCAGGTCGAGCGCCGAGCTCCCAAACGGCGGCCATGGAGGCTAGGGTTCGGGTAGGAAAGGAATGGGGAGTGGGGGGGGGGAAAGAATGGGGCGCGACCATGAATAAAAGGGGGAGGCAGTTACTGGGGGCGGAGGGGGCGCGAGTGGGCAGGAGGGGCGACGCCGGCAGTTGCCGCGCGGGAGCGCGCGCACGCACGGGTGAGCGGGAGGCATGGGCGGCGGTTGGGGGAAGAAGCCCCTGACGGGCGGGGCCCGCGTGACAGTGAGAGAGAGGGGGGGAAAGGGAAGTGCGAGTTGGGCTGGGCCGAGGTGGAGAGGAGGGAGAGAGGATGGGCTGTGATGTGGGGATTTGGCCCAGGTATGCTTATTCCCTTTTTTTTCTTTTCTCTTTTTATTTGACTTCAAATTCAAATTCTAAGCAAATTTTATTCGTTTGGAATAAAAAAAAAATCAAACAAAAATACACAACCAAATGTATTATTTTTTTTTTTTTATTTTTTTTTTATTTTGAAAATGTGGGTGTTACATATAACTTGGTTGATTTGCTGCTGTTTGTGGATTGATTGATTAGTAACCTTACTATAGTCACCTGCTCGAGTTAATACATGCCCGTTATGCAATCCGATTGACCAAACTTTTCTCCTTCTGTTATCTTTTCTAGCAGGAGACACATTCACATGATAGCAGGTACTTGAAATCCAGAGAAAATGACAGGAAACGTGAAAAGGGCAAGAACAGGGAGCACGACAGGCACTGTGGTGGGGATAGAGAAAGGGACAGGGACAAGGAGAGGCACCGTGGTGACCAGGACAGGGACCGTGATCACCACCACGGGGAGCGCCAGGAGCGAAGCGAGAGAAGGGAACACCGTGACTGCCACAGGAGCTATGATTCTGAAAGGTAACTTGTTCAAAACCTACAGAGTGATTGTATTGATCTAGTTACATATATTTTTCTGCCATTTTTAATAAGTTATTTTTGGAACTTACAATACAACATCTGCACACATAATTGATAGATTCCTTGATAATGTGACCATTGAAATCGCTGTGTCACTTCTGGGATTATGCTAATTGGCATAATAACTTGCCTGCCATATGCCATTTTTTCCAATTCCTAGGATTCATGTAAATGGTTTGAATCTATTAGCCTGATCCTGGTAAACTCCTCATACCTTGAACCATATGATATATTGGAAATCATTAACAATTGTTTTTTGTTTACTTGTTTTGCATTCCTGTAGTGTTAGTTACATTCTATTGACTCTTGTTTGAGCATAATAAAATATTAATGATCTATGTGCATGGATGTTCCGTAATTGCTTGATAACAAACATATGCTGCATATTACCAAGTGTTGAACTGGAAATCTGATGTATTCTTTAATGCTGCAGAAGGGACTGTGATAGGGACAGTCACCATAGGCATTGGTCTCGCTCCCGCTCCTCATCTAAAAGCTGCAGATCCAGTTCTCGTTCATGCTCATGTTCAAAAAGGTACAGTTTGCGTTCTCAAAGATTTGCTATGTCTTATAATGTTTGTGAACTTCAAGTTTTTGTACAAGCCTTTTAAGATAAATTAGCATTTCCTGTTGATACCTCGCATCAACTATCCTTCCTGTAACTGTTTCCTGCCCATTGTATTCTGTATCGTTTATAACTAAGTGAATGCACCAAGAAAATTTGGAATATCAAATTTGTTTGTTGACTCTTTGTACTGAAATTAAATGATCTGGTGTTCAGTGTTTTAATAAATTCTTTTTTGGACATGGTTTTCCTATGCTTAAACATGGCATCCTTAGTTTTTCCATTTATCTATCTGCAATACTGTGACCTTTTGTTTTAATGGCTGTTATTTATCCTTAGTTTTTCGTATGCGGATTTGACCAAGCTCAGCCGCAACAGGGAATGCCTATAGTTGCTTCTGGCGTAACCCCAGGTATGTGATAACATTGCACTGTGGTTTCATTTTGCATTTTACATAATATCTATGCTTGTGGTTGCTGGCCAATGAAGTTAGTGATGAATGAATTAACTTGTACTGCTGGGTTTGCTAACATTATTAGTTTTCATGATTCTGAATGCAAATCTTTTTGCATTCCCGTAAGTCATCGGTTCATCAATCTTTTTTTTTTAAATGGTTGGAACTCTGATTTCTAATTGCTGTTTCCAATCC
Organism: Tuctoria greenei; assembly: GCA_036927565.1. Taxonomy (NCBI): domain Eukaryota; kingdom Viridiplantae; phylum Streptophyta; class Magnoliopsida; order Poales; family Poaceae; genus Tuctoria; species Tuctoria greenei. The sequence goes on along the minus strand of JAYESD010000091.1, from coordinate 50,810 downwards.
GGCAAAAATTTATCTTTGTTATTTCTTACCTGAGATTGCCGTGCCCAGTTTTCTAGATTCTCACCAGAAATGGGCTGAGCTATTAGAACTTAAGGCTTGGTAAATCCTAATGATATATATATCTACCACCTGTTTTTCTGTGCTACTTTGACACCTTAAGGCTTGGTAAATCCTAATGGTGTATTCATTTTCTTATGTCTGATATCTGGAACTAGGCAACTTCTTTTTTTATGTTCCTTTTGGTGTTTTTTTGTTGTTGTGTGTGTATATGGGTAAGAAGGCAATCTTTGGACACTTTTGTCTAACTGCTGCCAGTGAAATGAGATGACTACTATAGCTTAAATGCATGCGCAAACTCTGGTTTTATATGTGATAGTCTCAAACTAGCAACTAATACATTTTCATAGTTTTAGTAGTTAATTTCATTAATTTTCTTGAAGACACTGCTCATTCTTGTAAGCTGAGTTTGGCAAACTTGATTCTTCAAGAGTAGTAGGTGTGGGCTCACATTTGGATGTATAATGATTTGCTAGTATCATGTGAGTTACTGAGTTTTTCATTCTTTCTCCTAAATGTTTACTGTTATGAATTGCAGGTCCGCTGCCTGTAGTCCCTGCTGCTATTCCTTGATGCTTCTGAACATGTTAAGTTTTCCACAGGTGAGTATAAGCACTCCACTAATGGAGACAACATATATAAGTGTTAACAATGAACAAAACCGTAAAGTATCCCAGGAATAAGTTAACACAATTGTTACTGTTGCTTAGATGTGTATTGTTTATCAACATCTCTGATATTATCGTCATTTCACTACTGCTGCTGGTCTTGAACCATTAGACAGGAACAGTAACCCCATTTTAGGAGCAAATGCAACTAGTCCAGTTCGTTTCTACAGGATACGTCTTTACCCTTTTCACCCGCACCTATGACGTAGACTGCTGATGTATGCTTTCAACCCTTTGATTTTTCTATTGATGCATGAAGTCGTGTTGTGGTTTGCAGCAATGGCACAATCCCTGTAAAGGCTGTGGTCTGGGTTAGCTTAGACTGCTGATGTATGCTTTTAACCCTTTGATTTTTTTTATTGGTGGATGAAGTCGTGTTGTGGTTTGCAGCAATGGAACAATCCCTTTAAAGCCTGTGGTCTGGGTTAGCTTAGATTTTATTTTTCTTTTGTGTCAGTCGATGGTCGTTCTAATCTTTATATGATGTGCATGATCTAGTACGCCGTTTTTTATTTGTTAGTTTTTCCTTTTATAGTCCTCATGGTTTCTCAGTGGATGAAATTGTTAGTGAGGTTGGACTTCAAGGCTTTGTTTGACCGCTTAAGTACCCACCTCCCGCCTCCATTTAACCTGATATCATTTTTCTTGCGTTAATATTTTTAATCAACTTATAGAGAACATTGATTTTTTTCTCTGTGGATTAAGTCGTGCTGCAGTGCGTAGCATTGTCAAAAGGCTCTCCAATGCCTGGGTTATTTTTAGTTTTTATTCCTATGCATTCTAGAAATCAGTTTTTTTTCTGCAGAAGTTGATAGTCCTTACACAGTTAAGCTCTACTACTCATTTCTGTACCTCATCTTGGAGTGTCTTCCTGATGGTGGCATGATGACTCTAGTCATCTGCGAGGGCACGCTTACACCTATTTGATTTTGTGTTGGACAAAAATTTATATTTGTATTCATACATTCCTTTAGAGCGCTGCATGCTTTCTATAACCATCACTTCTGCCTTCGTTTAGTTGAAAAAAATCTGACCATTGCTGCATATAACATTTTACTTGATTACATGGAAAATGACACCGGTCGTTTCATCATTAAATTCGGATTCATTAGTCTTGTTATGCAAAACGTAAACGTTAGAAAACTTAAAATTTGATAACACTATACCCACCCATTTAAGATTTATATAAAATTTGGAAATCAGAATAAAGGATTTGGATATAAATCCGGATCCGTTTCAGGGTCATATTTGAATTTCGAACGGCGTTAAATCTGAATCCGAGTCGGATTATCCGGTTTTTAAATTGAATATCACCCGAAATTTTGAATCCGAATCCGAATCCGAATCCGACTCAATCCGAATCCGAATCCGAATCCGAATGGAACTCCAACCGAATTCGAAACGGACTCGAATCCGAATCGGACTCAAAGGGAATTCGAATCCGTTCCGAAACCGAATCGGACACGAATCCGAATCCGAATCGGATTCAATCCGAATCCGAATCGGACTCAATCCGAATCCGAATCGGACTCAAACGGAATCCGTAACCGAATCCGAATCGGACTCAATCCGAATCCGAATCCGTTTCGAAACCGAATCGGACACTAATCCGAATCCAAATCGGACTCAAACCGAATCAGAATCGGATTCAATACGAATCCGAATTGGGCTCCAACCAAATCCGAATCCAAATCGGACTCAAACGGAATCCGTAACCGAATCCGAATCGGACTCAATCCGAATCGAACTCAATCCGAATCCGAATGAAACTCCAACTGAATCCGAAACGGACTCGAATCCGAATCCGAATCAGACTCAAAGGGAATCCGAATCCGTTTCGAAACCGAATCGGACACGAATCCGAATCCAAATCGGACTCAAACCGAATCCGAATCGGATTCAATACGAATCCGAATTGGACTCCAACCAAATCCGAATCCAAATCGGACTCAAACTGAAACCGAATCCGGATCCGAAACGGACTCAAACCGAATCCGAAACGGACTCAAACCGAATCCGTAACCGAATCCGAATCGGACTCAATCCGAATCCGAATCGGACTCAAACCGAACCCGAATCCGAATGGGATTCGGATTTCAACCCGAAATTGATTTTAAACCCGAAGTAGAATCTAAATCCGATACGGATACGAACCCGAATGCGTTTAGGATTTGACTCGGATAGAAACCCGACTCCGATTCGGATTTGGATCCGGATTCTCGTATCCGAATCCGATTCAGCTTCGAATCCGATTCTGGTTGGAATCAAATTCAGATTTTGTCTATTTCATTCCATATTGGATTCGGATTTCGTTCAAATTGCACAAAATTTTTAACCCGGATTTGATTTAGATCTTAAACCGATTCATTTTTCATTGATATATAGCTTGTATTCCATGTTGTATATGCATTACGTAGCCATACTGTAAGGATCGAAATGCCCAAGAGGGGGGGGTGAATTGGGCTTTCTTTCAAATTTTAAAGCAATTTAAGATTAACAACCTAAAGCCCAATTCCCTATGCAATTTAAACTATGCAATCAATATAAATTAGAGTTGCGGAATGGAGATTGCATAAGAGTAAAGGAAGAGGGATGCAAACGCTCAAAGGACACGGAGTTTATCCCGTGGTTCGGTAAGATCACAAGGATCTTCCTACGTCCACGTTGTGGCACCCTCCGATGGGTTTTGCCACTCCCAAGTCACCGAGACTAGGGGCTTCTTCACTATTCTTCTCCGTTCGCCAACCTCGGCAAGGTGGAGCTCAAGCCTTGTACACTTTTGGGATCCTCCGGGCTTCCACAAACCACTTGGCAAGCTCCGGAAGTTACACACACCAAGGGACACTCCCTTGTGGCTCTCACTATGCTAGAGACTCCAATCACCTAGAGTGGAGGCACCCAAGCACTATCTCTAGCTAGTTCTAGCCTATCTCTTGGTGTACAATTGATGTGAAATTGATGTGAAAGTGGTAGCTCTCTTGCTTGAATGCTCTAGGATGTGTAGAGTATGTCTGGGCTTCAAGTCATGTCGATTTGACAGGTTGAAGGGGTATAAATAGCCAGCCTCCACGAGATAGCCGTTGGAAAAGTAGGCTGACATCACTTGTCTGCGAACACCGGATGATCCGATGTCTCCCCTTCAGTTATCATCGGTCAAAGCCAAATTAGCTGATGTCACTATGTCAGATATGACCGTTGTTAGACCGATGTTGAACTGTCTTCTCATCGGATGATCCGGTGGCTCTTCCTCCAGAATTCTGCTTGATCTTGAAGCTTCCTGGAGTGATCGACCGATGTGTACAAACCTGCACATCGGATGATCCGGTGCTTCACTTGGTCCAATGGTGTTGCAATCTGTGATGATGGACCGATGCACTAAGCCACTTACATCGGATGATCCGGTGAGTGTATTTGTCTGAGGTCTTCTTCTTCAGTTGAACCAATTTGACCGATGCAGTCAACTCCAAGTACATCGGATGATCCGGTGTGTTCAACTTGTTGACTTCAAGTTGTTTTGAGTTGTTCTTTTTGGAATTTTGAACTTGTGACCTCTTTGACATTTGTTCGAAGTGTTGTTCTGATTGTCTTCAAGCATTGATTGATGTCAAGTTAGAGCTTTCACTTCTTGTTCTTCACATGATTCGTTTTGATCTCATTTGTTGATTTCAGATGGGTCTCCAATGTAATTTTGATTTTATTTGATTGAGTGCTATTGAGACCTTGCATTCACAAATTCATTAGTAATATCGAATGGTTGTCATTAATCACCGAAACCGTACCTCATGGGGCCTAGATGCTTTCAATCTCCCCCTTTTTGGTGATTGATGACAACACAAAAATTTAAAGCACAATAATAATGAATTTGATGATAGTGTTCAAGTAGATATGCAATGAATACAAGATAAGACACATTAAGCTTGTAAAACGCAAATGAAAATTATGGTGCGAAAAGCTCAATCGATTAAAATCATAAGCAAATGAGACAAGTGAAGGAGTGCTTATTTAAAATTACAAAAGAGTATGAATACAAAGCATGAAAACAAAGATACAAAGGATAACCACGCAATCACGCACTCACACTCCCCCTGAAACTACTACTCCCCCTGACTCTCCTACACCTTCTCCCCCTTTGGCATCAAGACACCAAAAAGGGATCAGAACGCCTACTGACCCTGAGAGCTAGGCGCGAGGACGAACTGGGCACCGTCGCAGTCGTCGGAGCTGGAGTCGCCGGTCGAAGGGGCTGCCGGAGCGGTGGAAACTGGAGGGTCCGCTGCCGGTGCTGGAGGAGAGGAAGCAGGGACCGAAGGTGCTGGAGGAGCTGGAGGAAGTGGAGCGCTCACCACGGACGCCGGTGTCTGCTGGAACAAGGTCGTCGCCGGCAGTGGTGAGTGAATCGGTGCGCTAGGTGCCAGAAGAGGTGACATACTGATCGAAGGGATAGGAGTAGTAGGCACCTGAGCGACACCTGGAGCCAGCCCCAGTCCAGGCTGCTGTGAAGGAAGGGCGATCCCGGTCTGAGTGTATAGGTTGGTGATCAACCCTAGGATCCCCATCATGGCCTGCTGGGTCTGCTGCTGCTGGTCGAGGGTACGGCGGTGCATCTGATCTACCAGGTTGGTGAACCTGTCCGTATCCTCTCGCCTCTGACGGGCGATCTCAAGCTGGAGCTCCTGCTGCTGCCTCTGCAGCTGTGCCAAGTGAGCAGCCTGCTCTGCCCTGGCCTGCTCAGCAGCGAGCCTGTCCTGGCGCTGCTGCTCGATCATCTGCTGGAGAAGCGACGTCAGCTCAGACGGCTGCGTCACCTGCGCCTCGGACACAGGAGGTGGTGTCGGTGGCGGAGCAGCTGATCCTCCTGCCTCGGCGTCGTGCGGCCTCGGTGAAGGTGGAGGGGGAGGGAAGTACTCCTCGACACTGTCGTCGGTGTCGCTCTCAGACCAGATATGCTGCAGGTCCTCCCCCTGAGCCTCAGCCTCAGCAAGTCTCTCGTCCTCCCGCTCTAGGTCGGACCAGTCTTCCTCAGTCAAGCGGGCCCGGACCTGGCGCTCAACTGGACGGCCAAGACGGCGGTCTCCAGGAGCGGACGCACGGTAGTGACCGAAGCGGGTCACGCTCTCGTCTGCAAGCCGGGCCTGTGCTGAGTGCCCCTCTGGCACTACCATAGAGCAAATAAAACTGATCCAGTGCCCATAGACCATCTGTCTCATCATCCCAACCCCATCAGTGATTACGTCCTCCATCTCGCAGAGAAGTATGTCTATGATATCGAAATCCATCCCGTTCATTATGTAGAACAAGAGGGTCTGCTGGAGACTCGTGAACCCCTCCAAGTACCCTGACCTCGGCAGGAGCGTGCGGCGCAAGGCGAGGTGCACAATGCGCGCAGCTGGAGTCAGGAGGGCTGGGACTCTCGGCTGGTCCGGAGAGAAGGAGGAGCCAAACAGGGAGCGGATCTCGTCTAGCTGTGGAGCTACCCCTCCAGTAAGTGGCCTCCTCGGTGGATCTGCCTGCCCATAGACCTTCTCATGTATGCTGGTGTCGTGCAGCTCCAAACCAAGAATGTGCCCCAAGGTCTGCCTCGTGAGGTGGTAGTACTGGCCATTGAACATGAAAGCAATGGACCGCCTGCCTTCCGAGATGTACAGGGTCGCGTAGAAGACACGGACCCATTCTTCCACATAGGCACTCCTCTCATAGTCCAGTAGATCCACCAACCCTCTGTATCTCTCAAAGAAGGGGCGGACATCAGTCTCCGCGGCCACTGCAAGCTGCCTCCAGTCCAAGTGGTTGTGCTGAAAGAGCTTGTGGCCACGGCGTCTGTAAGTCTCGTAGAGAGACGCCTGCGTGACCGTCCAGAACCGACTATCCACAAGAAGCTCTCGGGGCTGTGGGTACCATTCCTCAAGCAGTACACTCCATCTGAGCTTCCGTAGTTGCTTCGCCTTCATCTTTCTGTAATCCACAAGACGGACTCCTTCACGGACCAGGACGGCCGTGTCCATCTCATGGATGTCCCTCTCAGCCTCCCTGTCCTCACGACGGTCGGCAGCCGTCGGTCTTGGACGAGGAGGAGCCTCGGCGTGACCCCCACGTGTCCGGGCTGAGCGCCGGCGGACGAGGGGCGCGACCGGCTCCTCTTCGACGTCGGAGTCGTCGACCACGGGAGGCGGCCTCGGTCGGGCCTCGCGGATCCTCAAGGAACCCCCACGGCCGCGCTCACGCTCCTCGGCGGCGCGAGCGGCCATCAAGGCCTTCTTCTCGTCCTTGGATAGCTTCTTCTTCTTCGCGGCGGGCTCCACAATGGCCTTTCCTTTGTTCTTCCTGTCGCGACCCATCTAGTCGACGGAGAGCTAGGGTTAGGCGACGATGACGAAAGAACGACGAGAGAAGCAAATGAGATATGTCGCATGGCACGGGGCTCACCTTAGCGACGATGATCAACCGGGCCGAGAAACCCTAGCGAGGAGGTGACCGGAGATGGCGTTGCTTGGGTGGAGGTGCTTCGACGGAGGGAGAGAAGCGTGGAGTGCTTGGGTGCTGGTGGAGCACGGCGGCGGCGGCGGCGCCTAGGGCGGCGGCGGCGGCGGCTGGCGATGGAGGTGCGCGAGCACGGGCGGCGATGGCGCGTGGGGAGGCAGCGGCGGCGGTGCTGCGGGTGGAGGCGGCGCTGGGCGGCGGCGCTGCGGGCGGCGGCGCTGGGCGGCGGCGCTGCGGGCGGCGGCGGCGGCCGGCGGCGGCGCTGTAGGCGACGGAGAGGCGGCGACGTGAGCACGGGGGCGCGAAGGGTCGGGGAGAGAGAAGGTGGCGGCGGCGCGGGCGATTAAATAGTGGGGCCCAAACCCTAACCGTTTTTAAAACACCGGATGGTCCGATGATAAGTACGTTGCACGTCGGTCAAATGCCACAGTAAGGATATTCAAGAATTGCTGTTGACATCGGATGGACCGACGTTTAGGGTTTGGGACATCGGTCGAAAGGCACAGTAAGGGTGTTCAGCCGAGTGAAGTTGACACTGGATGATCCGACGTAGGGGAGAGGTAAACATCGGTGGAATTGATCACAGCTCCAGAAGAGTGAACATCGGATGGACCGATGTTTTTCAGGATGAACTCGTCGGATCATTTTGAGGTTCTGACTGAAATTGGCTTTGAAGAATGAACACTTATTGGACCGATGAGGGTTAGACAAAGGCATCGGATAATCCGATGACAACAGAACTAAAACATCCCATATATGTCCTTTGACCGAACAAACAATTGAGAAGAAAACACATGTCTTAGGACTTTTTGGGCAACCCCTTACCCCTCAAAAAGCTAATATGCCAATAGCTTGGCTAGGCCTTAATGCAAATGGAACACCGAGAAAAATAGAGGAAAAATATCCAAATAAAATGTAAGGCCCATGCTTTGTGAGGTAGAGTATGAAAACTTCTATCTCATTAAAGCGTGTTCCTTTAGAATTTTGCTCTTTCCACATCATATGAGTTGAGATATTGCATTTCAAACAAGTCTCCTTCTCATGATGTGGGTTCCCCTTTGTGACAATTCTACCGTATGCAATGCCAAACAAATTATAGTGCAAGACATTAAATGAGTGCAAGTTTATATGGCAGGGATCATGCAAGGCATAAAATAAATCTATCTTGCCAAGTTTAAACCTTCCAAAGGCTTCCTCAGGGAAAACTATTTCTAGCTCACCCCTATCCTTTGGGAGTTAGACAAGACCTATATGATATGCAACCTTACATGACCATGGCAACTTACATGACGTTAGATGCATCTAGCACATTTAATTCACTTCTAAGTCTAGAAAAGGTTTTCTCATCAAGTGGTTTCGTGAAGATATCTGCCAATTGTTCTTCGGATCTAACACCTTGCAAAGAGATGTCTCCTTTAGCCTCATGATCACGCAAGAAGTGATGGCGAATATCAATGTGCTTAGTGCGGGAGTGTTGAACGGGGTTTCTAGCTATCTTAACCGCACTTTCATTGTCACAAAGGAGAGGCACACAACCAAACTTAATTCCAAAGTCCAAGAGGGTTTGCTTCATATATAGGATTTGGGCACAACATGCACCAGCCGCTATATACTCCGCCTCCGCGGTGGACAAAGCCACGGAATTTTGCTTCTTGCTCGACCAAGAAACTAGGGAACGCCCAAGTAAGTGGCAACCCCCGGAGGTACTCTTGCGGTCAACACGGCATCCGGCAAAGTCCGAATCCGAGTAACCTAAGAGATGAAAACTAGCGTTCTTGGGGTACCACAAACCTACACTTGGGGTATGCTTGAGATACCGAAGTATCCTAAAGACGGCCTTCTTGTGCGATTCTTTAGGTGCCGCTTGAAAGCGAGCACACAAGCACACACTAAACATAATATCGGGCCTAGATGCGGTAAGATATAGCAATGAACCAATCATGGAACGGTAATGAGATTGATCAATAGATTTACCGTCCATGTCCGCGTCGAGATGACAATTTGTCGCCATTGGAGTGCTTCTTGAGCTACAATCTCCCATCTCAAATTTCTTCAAGAGGTCCTTAGTGTACTTCTCTTGATGGATGAAGGTCCCCTCTTGAAGTTGCTTGATTTGAAATCCTAGGAAGAAGTTGAGCTCTCCAATCATCGACATCTCGAATTCCCTAGACATCATTTTGCCAAACTCATGGCTAAGAGCTTTGTTAGTTGAGCCAAAAATAATATCATCGACATAAATTTGACAAAGAAATAAGTCTCCGTCGATGTCCTTGGTGAAGAGTGTAGTGTCCACCCTCCCAATCTTGAAACCTTGCATGACGAGGAAGTCCCTTAAGCGCTCGTACCATGCCCTTGGAGCTTGCTTGAGTCCATAGAGTGCTTTGTTTAGCCTATAGACATGGTTAGGGTTTCTTGGGTCCTCAAACCCGGGAGGTTGCTCAACAAACACAAGTTCATTAATATAGCCATTGAGAAATGCACTTTTAACATCCATTTGATAAAGCATGATATTATGATGAGAAGCAAAAGCAAGGAGTATGCGGATAGCTTCTAACCGTGCTACCGGGGCGAATGTCTCCCCAAAATCCAAACCTTCAACTTGAGCAAATCCCTTCGCCACAAGCCTAGCTTTGTTGCGGACCACCACGCCATTCTCATCTTGCTTGTTGCGGTAGACCCACTTGGTTCCAATCACATTCTTGTCCTTGGGTCTCTCCTCCAACACCCAAACTTCATTGCGGGTGAAGTTGTTGAGTTCCTCTTGCATAGCCATCACCCAATTTGAGTCTTGGAGAGCTTCCTCAATGCTTTTGGGTTCTACACACGACACAAAAGAGTAGTGCTCACAAAAAGATGCAACATGACGTGAACGAGTACTTACTCCCCATGAAGGACTTCCAATGATTTGATGCATTGGATGTGCCTTGGAGATGCGCCCATGTCTCATCAATGGTTGTGAGTCACTTGGTGGTGGTGAAGCATCTTGCTCGTCTTGTGGTTGGACTTCATCTTGGACTTCATCTTCTACTTGGTGTTGTGTGGCTTGTTGGTCTTGCATAGGCAATGGATCATCTTTGTCTTCTTCTTCATCCACTTGAGGCGCCATGGAGGTGTTGATGTTCGGACTTGAAGCTCCCCCTTGATCATGGCTCTCCTCAACTTTGGGCTTGATGTCTCCTATGGTCATATTCTTCATAGCTTCTCGTAGAGGCTCATCATCTATATCATCATGACCAAAACTCTCCTCTTGGGAGCCATTAGTCTCATCAAACTCAACGTCACAACTTTCTTCAACTAACCCGGAGGTTTGGTTGAATACTCGATATGCCTTTGAGTTTGACGCATAACCAAGGAAAATACCAACATCGCACCTTCTTTCAAACTTACCAAGTCTTTTCTTGCGGTAGATGTAACACTTGCATCCGAAGACCCGGAAGTAGGAGATGTTGGGCTTTCTCCCAATGAGGAGCTCGTAGGGAGTCTTTTGGAGAAGTCGATGAAGGTAGACTCTATTTGCGGCATGGCATGCCGTGTTGATCGCTTCCGCCCAAAACTTCTCCGACGTCCCATAATCATCAAGCATGGCTCTCGCGAGGGTGATTAGTGTCTTGTTCTTTCTCTCAACAACACCGTTTTGTTGAGGGGTGTATGTAGCCGAAAATTCGTGCTTGACTCCTTCACGGTCACACCACTCCCCAATATTGTAATTCTTGAACTCGGTGCCGTTGTCACTCCGGACCTTGATGATGGGAAGTTGGAATTCCCGTTGAGCTCGTTTTGCAAAGGTCTTGAAGACTTCCGGAGTTTCACCCTTGTCACCTAAAAAACAGAGTCCAAGCATAGCGAGAGTAATCATCAACAATAACGAGACAATAGAGATTACCGCCAAGGCTTTGGAAGGTGGACGGTCCGAAGAGATCCATGTGAAGTAGTTCGAGCGGCTTGGAGGTAGACACCATTGTCTTCATCGGATGGTGCGAAGCCACTTGCTTCCCGGCTTGACATGCGCTACATAGCTTGTTCTTTTCAAACGTCACGTCCTTTACGCCGGTCACCATCCCTAGCTTGAAGGACTTCTTGAGCTTGCTCATTCCTATGTGAGCAATCCTCCGATGCCATAGCCACCCCAAACTTGTCTTGGTGAAAAGACAAGTGGTTAGGCTTGCGCTCTTGTTGGAGAAGTCCACCAAATATAGATGACCATGCCTAAAGCCCTTGAATATTAGCTCTTTGCTAGCTACGCTAGTCACCACAACACCATCTTTGTCAAATGTGCACGTCAGTCCAAGATCACAAAGTTGAGCAATAGAGAGTAAATTAAAGCTAAGAGACTTAACGTAAAGCACATTCGAGATGGACAAGTCATTAGAAATTGCAATTTTACCTAAACCAATTACCTTCCCCTTTGAGTTATCACCAAAGGTGACTTGTTCATGATTGCCGGGGTCTTCTATGGAGGTGAACATACCATCATTGCCGGTCATGTGTTGAGTGCACCCACTATCGAGTACCCAATGTTTTCCTCCGGCTTTGTAGTTCACCTACACACATGAATTTAGTTTTTGAGTTTAGGAACCCAAGCCAACTTAGGTCCTTGTATGTGTGATACAAGTGATTTTGGGACCCAAAGTTGCTTGGGGAGCTTCCCCTTCATGCCCTTGATGTTTTTGCCAATGAACTTCGCTTTCACCTTTCCACCTACTTTGCTCAATAGATAGTGACAATCATTGAAAGTAGATGAATAGCTAGGAGGTAATTTTGGAGAAGGACGAGTGGGAAGAGGGCACTCCCTAGTGTGATGTCCGGTGACCTCACAATGTTGGCAATAGGATCCCACTTCCTTGATGAAGCTTGTCCTAAGCTCCGGTGAGGGCACCTTCCATTTGTTGGGCGTAGGGAAGGTCCCAAGTCCCCTCTTGTTGAAGCCTTTAGCTTGTTGGAAGAGGATCTCCTTGTGCTTGTCCTCTCCCTTGGAAAGTCTAGCCACACTAGTGCGGAGACTTTCGATCTCGTCCATTAGCTCCTTCTCCCTATTAGCTTTCAATGGCAAAGACTTATGCAAATTGTTAGTGGCATGTGAACTAGCGGGTGTTTTGCCATCAAGAGTTTCTTTCTTCAAGTTATTCAATTTTAGTTCCATTGCTTCATAGGAAAGACTAAGTGTCTCATGCTCTTGAACTAACTCGTTATGCTTAGCCAATAATGCCGTGTTAGCTAAGTCAAGCTCATGGAACTCAAGCTTGATTTGAGCCTTCTCCTCCTCGATTTGCTTGACATGTGACTTGAGCGTTTCATGCTCATTAAGTATGGTGACATACTTGTCTTGCAAATCGAGGTTGGCACCCTCTAGCTTGGCGCGAGTTAGCTCAAGTGCCTTAACCTTAGCCTTTTCCCTTTTGATAATGGCATGATATTCATTGATCATAGATGCTAGTTCATCGGGAGAAAGTTCATCATCACTTGAGTCATCACATACCTTTGTGTTACCTTTCGCCATGAGGCACATAGGCGGTGGAGGAAGGGGTGAGTCATTCTTGTTGACGATAGCGAGGTTTGCCAAGTTTTCTTCCTCATCTTCACTATCATCACTTGTTTCTTCATCGGTGACCCACTCATTTGCTTCGCACATGAAGACCTTTTGAGGTCCTCTTCTCTTCTTTGGAAAGAGCTTGGTCTTCTTGCCTTTGTCAAGTTTCTTCTTTCCAAAGGTGCGCTTGGGCTTTGCATCTTCATCATCCTCACTCTCTTCTAGTTTGCGATGCTTGCCCTTGTCCTTCCTCTTGTCCGGTTTTGGACAATCATATGATATGTGGCCTTGATCGCCACAATTGTAGCACGTCTTGTTTTCATCTCTCTTTGGCAAGAAGGCTTTCTTCTTGGGATCAAACGAGTATCCCTTCTTGGCAATCTTTGAATTGAGACGTGAAAACTTCCTCATCATCAATGCAAGCTCATTGTCATCATCATCTTCACTTGTAGCTTGTTCTTCCTCACTTGAGCTAGGCTCAATCACTTTCTTTTTCTTGATATGTGTCTTCTTGGTTGAGGCCTTGAGAGCAATGGTCTTTGATGATGATGACTCCTCCATCATTCCAAGCACACTCATCTCATGAGCATGTATCTCTCCAATGAGTTCCGAAACCTCAATGTTGTCAAGTGACTCCTTTTGGAGCATTGAGTTTATGATGTTGTACTTGGGCTTGGGAAGTAGCATGAGGATCTTGCGGTTGATGAGTCCCTTGCCAAGAGAAGCAATGTCAAGAGCATTAATTTCCTCAATGAGTACATTTAAGCGAGAAAACATTTGATTAACATTTTCATGAGGAAGCATTTTAAAATCATCATACTTGGATTTAAGCAAGTGATATTTGAGCTCTTTGACACGAGAGGAACCCTCATGGATCTCAATCAAGCAAGCCCAAATTTCACAAGCTTTTTCCTTACTTGCAATTCTAGCAAATACATCTTGACTAATGCACTCATAAATAGCATTCCTAGCCTTAGCATCCCATTTTAGTTGATCACCAATATATTCATGGTTGCCAAACCCCGCATGGGTCGCTTCCCACACTTCGGGAGAAATTGCCTCAAGGTAAGCGCGCATGCGTGCTTTCCAATAAGCAAAATTCTTGCCCTCGAAGGTAGGAACCGAACCCCCATTCTTGGCCATTTTTGCTCTCTAGCGGTGAAGCTAGAATGATCCAATGAGCAACCTCGCTCTGATACCAATTGTAAGGATCGAAATGCCCAAGAGGGGGGGGTGAATTGGGCTTTCTTTCAAATTTTAAAGCAATTTAAGATTAACAACCTAAAGCCCAATTCCCTATGCAATTTAAACTATGCAATCAATATAAATTAGAGTTGCGGAATGGAGATTGCATAAGAGTAAAGGAAGAGGGATGCAAACGCTCAAAGGACACGGAGTTTATCCCGTGGTTCGGTAAGATCACAAGGATCTTCCTACGTCCACGTTGTGGCACCCTCCGATGGGTTTTGCCACTCCCAAGTCACCGAGACTAGGGGCTTCTTCACTATTCTTCTCCGTTCGCCAACCTCGGCAAGGTGGAGCTCAAGCCTTGTACACTTTTGGGATCCTCCGGGCTTCCACAAACCACTTGGCAAGCTCCGGAAGTTACACACACCAAGGGACACTCCCTTGTGGCTCTCACTATGCTAGAGACTCCAATCACCTAGAGTGGAGGCACCCAAGCACTATCTCTAGCTAGTTCTAGCCTATCTCTTGGTGTACAATTGATGTGAAATTGATGTGAAAGTGGTAGCTCTCTTGCTTGAATGCTCTAGGATGTGTAGAGTATGTCTGGGCTTCAAGTCATGTCGATTTGACAGGTTGAAGGGGTATAAATAGCCAGCCTCCACGAGATAGCCGTTGGAAAAGTAGGCTGACATCACTTGTCTGCGAACACCGGATGATCCGATGTCTCCCCTTCAGTTATCATCGGTCAAAGCCAAATTAGCTGATGTCACTATGTCAGATATGACCGTTGTTAGACCGATGTTGAACTGTCTTCTCATCGGATGATCCGGTGGCTCTTCCTCCAGAATTCTGCTTGATCTTGAAGCTTCCTGGAGTGATCGACCGATGTGTACAAACCTGCACATCGGATGATCCGGTGCTTCACTTGGTCCAATGGTGTTGCAATCTGTGATGATGGACCGATGCACTAAGCCACTTACATCGGATGATCCGGTGAGTGTATTTGTCTGAGGTCTTCTTCTTCAGTTGAACCAATTTGACCGATGCAGTCAACTCCAAGTACATCGGATGATCCGGTGTGTTCAACTTGTTGACTTCAAGTTGTTTTGAGTTGTTCTTTTTGGAATTTTGAACTTGTGACCTCTTTGACATTTGTTCGAAGTGTTGTTCTGATTGTCTTCAAGCATTGATTGATGTCAAGTTAGAGCTTTCACTTCTTGTTCTTCACATGATTCGTTTTGATCTCATTTGTTGATTTCAGATGGGTCTCCAATGTAATTTTGATTTTATTTGATTGAGTGCTATTGAGACCTTGCATTCACAAATTCATTAGTAATATCGAATGGTTGTCATTAATCACCGAAACCGTACCTCATGGGGCCTAGATGCTTTCACATACGTAAGTTTTTGGGGATTTTAAAAAAATTCAAATTTTCGCACGAATTCAAAGGGGTTAGCCTTCGATTTTGCTCAAAACGAAGTTTTCTTCCATAGAATGTCCGCAAATTCATTTTTCTTTGAGATAGAGCTTGTATTGCATGTTGTATATGCATTACGTAGCCATACGTAAGTTTTCGGGGATTTTTTAAAAAAAATTCAAATTTTCACTCGAATTCAAAGGGGTTGTAGGGATCGAATGCCCAAGAGGGGGGGGGGGTGAATTGGGCTACTTCAAATTTTAAGTCAATTTAAAGCTTAAGTGAAATCTAGTTCTCTAAGCAAGCCAACAGTGCAATTAAGAGAAATGAGTGCGGAATTGAGAATTGCGTAATCGTAAAGGAGTAGGGAGGAGGAATGCAAACGCTCGAAGACACGGGGACACGTCGATTTTTCCCGTGGTTCGGTGAGATCACTAGGATCCACCTACGTCCACGTTGTGGCACCCACCTAAGGGTATCGCCACTCCCAAGTCACCGAGACGAGGGAATCCACTATCTTCCTCCGTTCGCCATCCTTGGCAAGGTGGAGCTCAAGCCTTGTACAACTTCGATCCTCCGGGCTTCCACAATGGTCTCGGCAAGCTCCGGAGCGATCTCTTCACTCTCCTCTTGATACAAGGTGAGTGCAATCACCAAGAATGCACTTTCTCACGGCTCTCCCTACTCTAGAGTCTCCACTCACCCAGAGAGGACGCACACAAGCTTAACTCTAAGAGGAACTAGCCTATATCTTGAGGTGTGAAAGGATTACAAGAGTGTGAAAATGAGTATTCTAAGTCTTGGACACTTGGGGAATGTGTAGTGGTGCTCTTGTTGTTCAGCCTTATCGAAATGACTGGTGGGAGGGGGTTAAATACTCAGCCCAACCGAATTAGCCGTTGGAAAAGTTGGCTGATTACTTTTTCTGTGTACATCGGATGATCCGATGACCCCCTTTTATGAGCATCGGTCTAATTTGATTAGCTGACGTCATTCTGTCAGAAATGACCGTTATTAGACCGATGATTCACCTTCTTCATCATCGGAGGATCCGATGAATAGATCTTCATTCTGGTTGAGTTGATAACTTGCTTCTGTTGTAATCGACCGATGTGCATCTGCCTTCAACATCGGATGATCCGGTGTTCAGTCCTTCAGAACACTTCAGAAAATTTGCTTACTGTTGTATTCATCCGATGTTCACTTGATACACATCGGATGATCCGGTGTGTACTTCATTCTGAGGTCTTCTTCTTCTGTTGAGTCCAAATCGACCGATGCAGTCATTCTTCAGATCACCGGATGATCCGGTGTATACAATTTTGTTTCCTTCGAGTTGAGTTGGACTGATCTTTTGGATTTTGGACTTGTGACCTCTTGAACACTTGTTTGTATGGCTCTTCTGATGGATATGAGGCTTCTTGTGTTGCCAATTTTGATAAGGTTGCGTCGTTGTACGAGTTCTTCATTTGTTTCCGATTAACCCCTTAGGTTAGTTCGTTGAGGGGTCTCCTTTTGCATCCAATGAGCAGTAGATGACATTTATGATTGATTGATAGACGTTTGATTCATTGTACATGAAACCTCGCATCCACAAACTCATTAGTAGTAAATAACGGTTGTCATTAATCACCGAAACCGTACCTCGTGGGGGCCTAGATGCTTTCAATCTCCCCCTTTTTGGTGATTGATGACAACACAACGAGTAGAGCATAAAGGTAATGAAATTTGAAATGCAAACGCAATGCTCATAAAGAAATGTAATCGGAACAATATGCAACACAAGGAGCTCGAAGGCTCAAACAGTGATCAAATATAAATCATAAGAGTGAAGTAGCATACTGAATTACAAATAGTAGCAAATGATAACAATCAAGTCTCAAATAGAAGCAAATAACAAGCTGAAGGCAAATAGATAACTAGCACTCCCCCTAAGCCCAAGACACTCCCCCTAACTCTAACTCTTCTCCCCCTTTGGCATCAAGACACCAAAAAGGGAAGAGGAGTACCTAGGACTCCGGAGCTCTCGGGGCGACGGTGAAGCGGACGACGTCGGCGGTGTCGGAGCTGCTCGAGGTAGACGTCGCCGGAGCTGGTGCTGGAGCGGGAGGAGCCGGAGGTGCTGACGTGGCTGGAGCTGGAGCTGCTGGAGGGTCCGCTGGAGCTGGAACTGCTGGTGGAGAAAGCACGGCCGGGAGAGGCGAGAACTGGAACGGCACCGTCGAAGCCAGCAGTGGAGACATGCTGTAGCTCGGGATCGGCGACGCCGGTGCTGGAACTGAAGCTGGAGCTAGAGGAGGTGCTGCTGGAGGCTGACTGAGACCGGTGTGCTGTGGCGGAAGGGCTATCCCGGTCTGCTGGTAGAGGTTGGTGATCAACCCCAGGATGCCCATCATCGCCTGCTGGGTCTGCTGCTGCTGGTCCAGTGTCCTCCGGTGCATCTGGTCCACCAGACTCGTGAACCGGTCCGTGTCCTCGCGCCTCTGGCGGGCCATCTCTAGCTGCATCTCTGTCTGCTGCCTCTGAAGCTCTGCGAGCCGCGCAGCCTGCTCTGCCCTGGCCTGCTCAGCAGCGAGCCTGTCCTGGCGCTGCTGCTCGATCATCTGCTGAAGAAGCGACGTCAGCTCAGACGGCTGCGTCACCTGCGCCTCGGACACAGGAGGTGGTGTCGGTGGCGGAGCAGCTGATCCTCCGGCCTCGGCGTCGTGCTGCCTCGGTGAAGGTGGAGGAGGAGGGAAGTACTCCTCGACACTGTCGTCTGTGTCGCTCTCGGACCAGACGTGCTGTAAGTCTCCACCTTGAGCTTCTGCCTCAGCCAGACGCTCATCTTCCTTCTCGAGGTCAGACCAATCTTCCTCAGTCAAGCGGGCCCTGACCTGGCGCTCAACTGGACGACCAAGACGGCGGTCTCCAGGAGCGGACGCACGGTAGTGGCCGAAGCGGGTCACGCTCTCGTCAGCAAGCCGGGCCTGTGCTGAATGTCCCTCTGGCACCACCATAGAGCAAATGAAGCTAATCCAGTGCCCGTAGACCATCTGCCTCATCATGCCCACTCCATCTGTAATAACGTCCTCCATCTCGCAGAGAAGTATGTCTATGATATCAAAATCCATCCCGTTCATTATGTAGAACAGGAGGGTCTGCTGGAGACTCGTGAACCCCTCCAAGTATCCTGACCTCGGCAGGAGCGTGCGGCGCAAGGCGAGGTGCACAATGCGCGCAGCTGGGGTCAGGAGTGCTGGGACTCTCGGCTGATCTGGAGAGAACGTGGGGCCAAACAAGGAGCGGATCTCGTCCAGCTGAGGTGCTACCCCTCCAGTAAGTGGCCTCCTCGGTGGATCTGCCTGCCCATAGACCTTCGCATGTATGCTAGTGTCGTGCAGGTCTAAGCCAAGGATGTGCCCCAAAGTCTGCCTCGTGAGATGGTAGTGCTGACCATTGAACATGAAGGCAATTGATCTTCTGCCCTCTGAGATGTACAGGGTCGCGTAGAAGACACGGACCCATTCTTCCACATACGCACTTCTCTCATAGTCCAATAGCTCCACCAAGCCTCTGTATCTCTGAAAGAAAGGGCGGACATCAGTTTCTGCGGCCACTGCAAGCTGTCTCCAGTCCAGGTGGTTGTGCTGAAACAGCTTGTGCCCCCAGCGCTTGTAGGTCTCATAGAGAGACGCCTGGGTGACAGTCCAGAAGCGACTGTCCACAAGAAGCTCTCGGGGCTGTGGGAACCACTCCTCAAGAAGAACACTCCATCTGAGCTTCCGGAGTTGCTTCGCCTTCATCTTCCGGTAGTCCACAAGGCGAACTCCTTCTCGGACCAGGACGGCCGTGTCCTCCTCATGGATGTCCCTCTCAGCCTCCCTGTCCTCACGACGGTCGGCAGCCGTCGGTCTCGGATGAGGAGCAGCCTCGGTGTGACCCCCACGCGTCCGGGCTGAGCGCCGGCGGACGAGGGGCTCAACGGGCTCCTCTTCGGCATCGGAGTCGTCGACCACTGGAGGCGGCCTCGGACGGGCCTCACGGATCCTCAAGGAACCCCCACGGCCGCGCTCACGCTCCTCGGCGGCGCGAGCGGCCATCAAGGCCTTCTTCTCATCCTTCGAAAGTTTCCGCTTTTTCGCGGCGGGCTCCGCGATAGCCTTGCCTTTGCCTTTGCGATCACGGGCCATCTTCAAGAAATTCGAGAGCAAGGGTTAGCGAAAAGATGACGGGAACAATGAAGGACGTCGCGCTGCACGGAACAAACCTCGTCGACGAAAAGACACGAGATCGATGAAAGGCGACGAACGGCGACGATCGATGGCACGGGCGAGAAACCCTAGCAGGGAGAACTGCCGGCGGTGGAGGCTGGTGAAGGAGGTGGTGGCGGCGACTAGAGGAGAAGCGGCGGCGGCGCCCTGGAGGGGCGGCGGTGGCGGCGCGAGGGGAGGCAGCGGCGGCGATGCTGCGGGTGGAGCACGGCGGCGGCGGCGCGAGGGAAGGGCGGCGGCGCGCGGGAGAGGTGGCCGGCGGCGGTGGCGCGAGCAGGGGACGGCGGCGGCGGCACCTAGGGAGGCGGTGCTTGGGCGCGGCGGCGGAGGTGGCGGCGAGTGGGGCGAGCGGCGGCGGTGAGAGAGAAGAATCGGGGAGAGAGAAGGAACGGCGGCGGCGCGGGAGTTTAAATAGTGGGGCCCAAACCCTAGCCGTTTTACAAACACCGGATGGACCGATGCTAGAAGCAGTGAACATCGGTCAATTGCAACAGTAAGGATATTCAAGAATTGCTGTTGACACCGGATGAACCGATGATAAGGGTTTTTAACATCGGTCGAATAGCACAGTAAGGGTGTTCAACCGAGTGATATTGACACCGGATGCTCCGACGTTAGAGGGAGGTAGACATCGGTTGAATGGATCACAGCTCCAGAAGAGTGAACATCGGATGGACCGATGTTTTCCAGGATGAACTCGTCGGATCATTTGAGGTTCTGACATAGTTGGGCTTTGAGGATTGAACACCTATTTGACCGATGAGGGATAGACAGGGGCATCGGATAATCCGATGGCAACAGAACGAAAACATCCCATATATGTCCTTTGACCGAACAATCAATTTAGGAGAAACACATGTCTTAGGACTTTTTGGGCAACCCCTTACCCCTCAAGAAGCTAATATGCCAATAGCTTGGCTAGACCTTAACACAAACGGAACACCAAAAAAAAATGGAGGAAAAATATCCAAATAAAATGTAAGGCCCATGCTTTGTGAGGTAGAGTATGGAAACTTCTATCTTATTAAAGCATGTTCCTTTAGAATTTTGCTCTTTCCACATCATATGAGTTGAGATATTGCATTTCAAACAAGTCTCCTTCTCATGATGTGGGTTCCCATTTGTGACAATTCTACCGTATGCAATGCCAAACAAATTATAGTGCAAGAGATTAAATGAGTGCAAGTTTATATGGCAGGGATCATGCAAGGCATAAAATAAATCTATCTTGCCAAGTTTAAACCTTCCAAAGGCTTCCTCAGGGAAAAACTATTTCTAACTCACCCCTATCCTTTGGGAGTTAGGCAAGACCTATATGACATGCAACCTTACATGAACATGGCAATTTACATGACGTTAGATGCATCTAGCACATTTAACTCACTTCTAAGCCTAGAAAAAGTTTTCTCATCAAGTGGTTTGGTGAAGATATCCGCCAGTTGTTCTTCGGACCTAACACCTTGCAAAGAGATTTCTCCCTTAGCCTCATGGTCCCGCAAGAAGTGATGGCGAATATCAATGTGCTTAGTGCGGGAGTGTTGAACGGGGTTTCTAGCTATCTTAACCGCACTTTCATTGTCACAAAGGAGAGGCACACAACCAAACTTAACTCCAAAGTCCAAGAGGGTTTGCTTCATATATAGGATTTGGGCACAACATGCACCGGCCGCTATATACTCCGCCTCCGCGGTGGACAAAGCCACGGAATTTTGCTTCTTGCTCGACCAAGAAACTAGGGAACGCCCAAGTAAGTGGCAACCCCCGGAGGTACTCTTGCGGTCTACACGGCATCCGGCAAAGTCCGAATCCGAGTAACCTAAGAGATGAAAACTAGCGTTCTTGGGGTACCACAAACCTACACTTGGGGTATGCTTGAGATACCGAAGTATCCTAAAGACCGCCTTCTTGTGCGATTCTTTAGGTGTCGCTTGAAAGCGAGCACACAAGCACACACTAAACATAATATCGGGCCTAGATGCGGTAAGATATAGCAATGAACCAATCATGGAACGGTAATGAGATTGATCAATAGATTTACCGTCCATGTCCGCGTCGAGATGACAATTTGTCGCCATTGGAGTGCTTCTTGAGCTACAATCTCCCATCTCAAATTTCTTCAAGAGGTCCTTAGTGTACTTCTCTTGATGGATGAAGGTCCCCTCTTGAAGTTGCTTGATTTGGAATCCTAGGAAGAAGTTGAGCTCTCCAATCATTGACATCTCGAATTCCCTAGACATCATTTTGCCAAACTCATGGCTAAGAGCTTTGTTAGTTGAGCCAAAAATAATATCATCGACATAAATTTGACAAAGAAATAAGTCTCCGTCGATGTCCTTGGTGAAGAGTGTAGTGTCCACCCTCCCAATCTTGAAACCTTGCATGACGAGGAAGTCCCTTAAGCGCTCGTACCATGCCCTTGGAGCTTGCTTGAGTCCATAGAGTGCTTTGTTTAGCCTATAGACATGGTTAGGGTTTCTTGGGTCCTCAAACCCGGGAGGTTGCTCAACAAACACAAGTTCATTAATATAGCCATTGAGAAATGCACTCTTAACATCCATTTGATAAAGCATGATATTATGATGAGAAGCAAAAGCAAGGAGTATGCGGATAGCTTCTAACCGTGCTACCGGGGCGAATGTCTCCCCAAAATCCAAACCTTCAACTTGAGCGAATCCCTTCGCCACAAGCCTAGCTTTGTTGCGGACCACCACGCCATTCTCATCTTGCTTGTTGCGGTAGACCCACTTCGTTCCAATCACATTCTTGTCCTTGGGTCGCTCCTCCAACACCCAAACTTCATTGCGGGTGAAGTTGTTGAGTTCCTCTTGCATAGCCATCACCCAATTTGAGTCTTGGAGAGCTTCCTCAATGCTTTTGGGTTCTACACACGACACAAAAGAGTAGTGCTCACAAAAAGATGCAACATGATGTGAACGAGTACTTACTCCCCGTGAAGGACTTCCAATGATTTGATCCATTGGATGTGCCTTGGAGATGCGCCCATGTCTCATCAACGGTTGTGAGTCACTTGGTGGTGGTGAAGCATCTTGCTCGTCTTGTGGTTGGACTTCATCTTGGACTTCATCTTCTTCTTGGTGTTGTGTGGCTTGTTGGTCTTGCATAGGCAATGGATCATCTTTGTCTTCTTCTTCATCCACTTGAGGCGCCATGGAGGTGTTGATGTTCGGACTTGAAGCTCCCCCTTGATCATGGCTCTCCTCAACTTCGGGCTTGATGTCTCCTATGGTCATGTTCTTCATAGCTTCTCGTAGAGGCTCATCATCTATATCATCATGACCAAAACTCTCCTCTTGGGAGCCATTAGTCTCATCAAACTCAACGTCACAACTTTCTTCAACTAACCCGGAGGTTTGGTTGAATACTCGATATGCCTTTGAGTTCGACGCATAACCAAGGAAAATACCAACATCGCACCTTCTTTCAAACTTACCAAGTCTTTTCTTGCGGTAGATGTAGCACTTGCATCCGAAGACCCGGAAGTAGGAGATGTTGGGCTTTCTCCCAATGAGGAGCTCGTAGGGAGTCTTTTGGAGAAGTCGATGAAGGTAGACTCTATTTGCGGCATGGCATGCCGTGTTGATCGCTTCCGCCCAAAACTTCTCCGACGTCCCATAATCATCAAGCATGGCTCTCGCGAGGGTGATTAGTGTCTTGTTCTTTCTCTCAACAACACCGTTTTGTTGAGGGGTGTATGTAGCCGAAAATTCGTGCTTGACTCCTTCACGGTCACACCACTCCCCAATATTGTAGTTCTTGAACTCGGTGCCGTTGTCACTCCGGACCTTGATGATGGGAAGTTGGAATTCCCGTTGAGCTCGTTTTGCAAAGGTCTTGAAGACTTCCGGGGTTTCACCCTTGTCACCTAAAAACAAAGTCCAAGCATAGCGAGAGTAATCATCAACAATAACGAGACAATAGAGATTACCGCCAAGGCTTTGGTAGGTGGACGGTCCGAAGAGGTCCATGTGAAGTAGTTCGAGCGGCTTGGAGGTAGACACCATTGTCTTCATCGGATGGTGCGAAGCCACTTGCTTCCCGGCTTGACATGCGCTACATAGCTTGTTCTTTTCAAACGTCACGTCCTTTACGCCGGTCACCATCCCTAGCTTGAAGGACTTCTTGAGCTTGCTCATTCCTATGTGAGCAATCCTCCGATGCCATAGCCACCCCAAACTCGTCTTGGTGAAAAGACAAGTGGTTAGGCTTGCGCTCTTGTTGGAGAAGTCCACCAAATATAGATGACCATGCCTAAAGCCCTTGAATATTAGCTCTTTGCTAGCTACACTAGATACCACAACACCATCTTTGTCAAATGTGCACGTTAGTCCAAGATCACAAAGTTGAGCAATAGAGAGCAAATTAAAGCTAAGAGACTTAACGTAAAGCACATTCGAAATGGACAAGTCATTAGAAATTGCAATTTTACCTAAACCAATTACCTTCCCCTTTGAATTATCACCAAAGGTGACTTGTTCATGATTGCCGGGGTCTTCTATGGAGGTGAACATACCATCATTGCCGGTCATGTGTTGAGTGCACCCACTATCGAGTACCCAATGTTTTCCTCCGGCTTTGTAGTTCACCTACACACATGAAGTTAGTTTTTGAGTTTAGGAACCCAAGCCAACTTAGGTCCTTGTATGTGTGATACAAGTGATTTTGGGACCCAAAGTTGCTTGGGGAGCTTCCCCTTCATGCCCTTGATGTTTTTGCCAATGAACTTCGCCTTCACCTTTCCACCTACTTTGCTCAATAGATAGTGACAATCATTGAAAGTAGATGAATAGTTAGGAGGTAATTTTGGAGAAGGACGAGTGGGAAGAGGGCACTCCCTAGTGTGATGTCCGGTGACCTCACAATGTTGGCAATAGGATCCCACTTCCTTGATGAAGCTTGTCCTAAGCTCCGGTGAGGGCACCTTCCATTTGTTGGGTGTAGGGAAGGTCCCAAGTCCCCTCTTGTTGAAGCCTTTAGCTTGTTGGAAGAGGATCTCCTTGTGCTTGTCCTCTCCCTTGGAAAGTCTAGCCACACTAGTGCGGAGACTTTCGATCTCGTCCATTAGCTCCTTCTCCCTATTAGCTTTCAATGGCAAAGACTCATGCAAATTGTTAGTGGCATGTGAACTAGCGGGTGTTTTGCCATCAAGAGTTTCTTTCTTCAAGTTATTCAATTTTAGTTCCATTGCTTCATAGGAAAGACTAAGTGTCTCATGCTCTTGAACTAACTCGTTATGCTTAGACAATAGTGCCAAGTTAGCTAAGTCAAGCTCATGGAATTCAAGCTTGATTTGAGCTTTCTCCTCCTCGATTTGCTTGACATGTGACTTGAGCGTTTCATGATCATTAAGTATGGTGACATACTTGTCTTGCAAATCGAGGTTGGCACCCTCTAGCTTAGCGCGAGTTAGCTCAAGTGCCTTAACCTTAGCCTTTTCCCTTTTGATAATGGCATGATATTCATTAATCATAGATGCTAGTTCATCGGGAGAAAGTTCATCATCACTTGAGTCATCACATACCTTTGTGTTACCTTTCGCCATGAGGCACATAGGCGGTGGAGGAAGGGGTGAGTCATCCTTGTTGACGATAGCGAGGCTTGCCAAGTTTTCTTCCTCATCTTCACTATCATCACTTGTTTCTTCATCGGTGACCCACTCATTTGCTTCGCACATAAAGACCTTTTGAGGTCCTCTTCTCTTCTTTGGAAAGAGCTTGGTCTTCTTGCCTTTGTCAAGTTTCTTCTTTCCAAAGGTGCGCTTGGGCTTTGCATCTTCATCATCATCACTCTCTTCTAGCTTGCGATGCTTGCCCTTGTCCTTCCTCTTGTCCGGTCTTGGACAATCATATGATATGTGGCCTTGATTGCCACAATTGTAGCACGTCTTGTTTTCATCTTTCCTTGGCAAGAAGGCTTTCTTCTTGGGATCAAACGAGTATCCCTTCTTGGCAATCTTTGAGTTGAGACGTGAAAACTTCCTCATCATCAATGCAAGCTCATCATCATCATCATCTTCACTTGTAGCTTGTTCTTCCTCACTTGAGCTAGGCTCAACCACTTTCTTCTTCTTGGTATGTGTCTTCTTGGTTGAGGCCTTGAGAGCAATGGTCTTTAATGATGATGACTCCTCCATCATTCCAAGCACACTCATCTCATGAGCATGTATCTCTCCAATGAGCTCCGAAACCTCAATGTTGTCAAGTGACTCCTTTTGGAGCATTGAGTTGATGATGTTGTACTTGGGCTTGGGAAGTAGCATGAGGATCTTGCGGTTGATGAGTCCCTTGCCAAGAGAAGCAATGTCAAGAGCATTAATTTCCTCAATGAGTACATTTAAGCGAGAAAACATTTGATTAACATTCTCATGAGGAAGCATTTTAAAATCATCATACTTGGATTTAAGCAAGTGATATTTGAGCTCTTTGACACGAGAGGAACCCTCATGGATCTCAATCAAGCAAGCCCAAATTTCACAAGCTTTCTCCTTACTAGCAATTCTAGCAAATACATCTTGACTAATGCACTCATAAATAGCATTCCTAGCCTTAGCATCCCATTTTAGTTGATCACCAATATATTCATGGTTGCCAAACCCCGCATGGGTCGCTTCCCACACTTCGGGAGAAATTGCCTCAAGGTAAGCGCGCATGCGTGCTTTCCAATAAGCAAAATTCTTGCCCTCGAAGGTAGGAACCGAACCCCCATTCTTGGCCATTTTTGCTCTCTAGCGGTGAAGCTAGAATGATCCAATGAGCAACCTTGCTCTGATACCAATTGTAGGGATCGAATGCCCAAGAGGGGGGGGGGTGAATTGGGCTACTTCAAATTTTAAGTCAATTTAAAGCTTAAGTGAAATCTAGTTCTCTAAGCAAGCCAACAGTGCAATTAAGAGAAATGAGTGCGGAATTGAGAATTGCGTAATCGTAAAGGAGTAGGGAGGAGGAATGCAAACGCTCGAAGACACGGGGACACGTCGATTTTTCCCGTGGTTCGGTGAGATCACTAGGATCCACCTACGTCCACGTTGTGGCACCCACCTAAGGGTATCGCCACTCCCAAGTCACCGAGACGAGGGAATCCACTATCTTCCTCCGTTCGCCATCCTTGGCAAGGTGGAGCTCAAGCCTTGTACAACTTCGATCCTCCGGGCTTCCACAATGGTCTCGGCAAGCTCCGGAGCGATCTCTTCACTCTCCTCTTGATACAATGTGAGTGCAATCACCAAGAATGCACTTTCTCACGGCTCTCCCTACTCTAGAGTCTCCACTCACCCAGAGAGGACGCACACAAGCTTAACTCTAAGAGGAACTAGCCTATATCTTGAGGTGTGAAAGGATTACAAGAGTGTGAAAATGAGTATTCTAAGTCTTGGACACTTGGGGAATGTGTAGTGGTGCTCTTGTTGTTCAGCCTTATCGAAATGACTGGTGGGAGGGGGTTAAATACTCAGCCCAACCGAATTAGCCGTTGGAAAAGTTGGCTGATTACTTTTTCTGTGTATGTCGACTGTTGAAGTCGGCAGATCCCCTAACACTATGAAAAGTGTTTGAAGGAGTTTGTGGTTCGGTCTGGGCGCGCGGAGATCTAAGAAAGTGAAATGCGATTTGGACACGAGTGACACGGTGGTTTACGTGGTTCGGGTCGCCTGAGCGTAATACCCTACTCCACGGGTGTGTGTTTGTTGTATTAACTGGTGAGCTTCCTAGTGTTCGCCCCTCTGTGTATCGTCGGTTTGTCCTTTTATAGTACAAGGACCAACCGTTACAAGTCAGCCTGGCCCGACATGTGGCCCTGGCGGTTATTAGTATTGATACACGAGATTAATTGTTGTTAATAACCCTGTAACGGCTCCGACAGTGCCGTTACAGGTGTTAAGGCTGTCCGATTAATTATCATTAACGTGGAATTAATGGTAATTAATCGGATCTTGAAGTCTGCGGCTGTCCTTTGGAGATCCGGAGCCGTTACAACGTCTCCCGGGGGCTTTAAGCATCTAGCTCCGTCGTGTGGACACGTGGCAGCTCCGGAGCTTGCTTGGGAGAAGCGGGAAGCTCCGGGGTGACCTGGCACGTGTCATGTCCGGAGCTTCTCTCGGTCGGGGGCTACCTCCGGAGGTGCCGTTTCAGTACTTGGCCCGGAGCTTCACCCTTGCGGGTAATAGCTCTGGGCTGACAGTACACGTGGCAACCTAGAGGTTAACCATGTTGGAGAAGCGGGTCCGGTCACGTCTGGCGAGTGGGCCCCCGAGGGTCTTCAATTTGAGTTGATGTCCTTCCCTTGAGATCTTTGTAACCTCAGGGGGTGTATGGTTTTTAGGGTACCGACAGTGGCCCCCTGGACCTACCTCCGGGGAAGGCCAACGGGATGAAGTCGTTCCGCCGGAGGTGGGTCCATACTTGTGACTCTTGAACTGGGTCTTCAAGAGTCTTCGGAGGTGCCTTTGGCGGGGCTTTATGGTTGAGTCCCGACGCGTGGCGCACCTCAGGCGGCAGATAAGATCTTTGACGTGCGGATCTCTCGCAATTGAAGGTCGTCGGTTCCCGATACGAAAACCGTATCGGTTCCGCGCGCCTTGTCAGTCCGCCGCCTTTGGGTTTCCCGCCTCGTGATGACAACTGTTTGCCTGGGTAAGAGCCTCGACTTGGTCGTCGGGGTGGTCCCGGGCCCTCTTGTCATCGGCTGGGTTGAATTCTTGAGTAGTATGCTTGATTCCCCTGCAGTTTCCATCCAAGCGTTGTGAGGGCTTACTTAAGAAGGAAAGCGCACCGTCGGGAGTTCTTTACGCTTTCCATCTGTTCTTGCGCTCAAACTCCCAACTCGTGCTTTGCTTTTCTTCTCTCGCCTAGCTGTGCTGCGATGGAGTTGGGTCTGCGTGAGAGTCGTTTGAAGACGGAGAGCGATCTGAAGAAGGTCCGAACCCTCATGGGGTGGTCGTCGGACTTCTTCAACCGTTCAATCCGCACCGGAGGAGAGCTTCCCTTTAAAAAGGAGCACTCCGGCGAAATGGTATACTTTTCATCGTATGCCATGGTGGGGCTGATCCCACCATTTTCTTCCTTCTTTTTGATGCTGCTGGACTTCTATGGTCTGCAGCTATACCACCTTGGCCCTCACTCCCTTCTCCTTGTGTCCATCTTTGTCCACTTCTGCGAGATGTGGGTGGGCATTCCTCCCTGCATCGAGCTCTTCCGCACTTTCTTCACCGTCCAAACCACCGGCCGAAGTGACGAGTACCTTGGCTTCTACTACTTTGTGAAGCGCAAGAAGTGCCCGTTCAAGTACCTCCGGTCGTTCCCTTCCGGGAAGTGGGATGACTGGAAGAAAGATTGGGTAGTTGTCCGGGTGGAGGAGCATGAGCGGTTGGAGCTGCCAGAAGGTCTGCCTGGCATTGACACGTCGGTGTGGAGCGAAGTTCCGGTGCTGGCGGCAGCCTTCGATCCCGTCCTATCAAGGATCCGCCAATGTGTGGAGGGAGGATTGACTCCCCAGGCGGTGTTCTGCAACTTCCTGTTCAACAGGTGGGCACCGCTGAAGAGGAGGGAGAAGCTCGCCTGGGCCCTCAACAGCGTGATGGACGAAGACCGGGTTGAAACCGGGTTGAAGTCCAGCATGGTGGGGAAGTCCTTGGAGTTTCACCTCAAGAAATTCCAGCACGGCATCGATGTAGACGGAGCGTACTTGACTCCGCCACCGGCTTTCCTCCCCCTGAACGAGGAAGTTGAGTTCAGCAGGGAGCTCCGGCGGAAGATGCCCGCGCTTGACGACCTTGGCGTCGTCGAGAGAAGATCGACCGCCCCGTTGGCGATCCCCGGGTTGTCGGAAGGCGGCTCCGCCCCTGTCTCTCAGCCAAGAGCTGAGGTCACCGGCAAGGGCAAGGAGCTGGCGGAGGAGCCGGAGAACCGGAAGAGGAAACTGCGACATGCTGACGGAAGGTCCGTCGGGCTTGCTACTTCACCGCCAGTTTCCCGTCCTCAGGAAGGAAGATCCTCCGCCGCTGTAGCATCTGTCCCCGTGGTGGGGTCTTTTCGAAGCGCTACTGTTCCGGCGGTGGGATCCTCCCGGAGTGCAGCTGTTCCTGTGACGGGTCCCTCCGGTGGTGCCGGTTCCGGACGGGCGACTCCGGTTCGAGAAGCGGTGAGGGCCTCCAGGTCTAGGAGTTCCTCTCGGTCAAGGAGAACTTCGACCCGGGAAACGCCCGTGGCTACGGCAAGTCCTGGGAGTCCTCCCGGAGCTCCTACGCCGACCGTGGCCAGCCCGGAACGTCCGGGAAAGAGGTTCCGCGCAAGCTGGTTCGTGAGCCTCCCAAGGTAATTTTTCTTGCTTACCTCAATTAACTTTTAATTATAGCATCTGTTTGCTCAATTTCTTCATTCTTCATCCGCAGCGTTCCTAAAAAGGGGAGTGAAGCTCCGCCCTCAGCCACAGTGTCTGGGGCTAAGAGGGCTTCTGCTCCAGCTCCGGTGCTGCCCCAGGCAGAGGCTGCGACAGCTCCGGCGCCGGCTGTCGTGGTCATGGACCTCGACTCGTCTCCAGAAGTTCCCGTGGTAGCGCCGGACCACGGGATTGAAGATGCGCCAGCGGCACCCGCTCCGGAGGTTGAAGCTCCGGGCCCTGGTGCTGCAGAAGTAGATGCTCCGGCTGTCGAGCCGGAGGAAGTAGCGGTCCCGGCTTCAGAGCCGGAAAATGCTGGAGCTTCGGCGGTCGAGCCGGAGGCAGCTGAAGCCCCGGCGTGCGAGCCGGAAGTTGAAGTGGTTCCGGCAATTGAGCCGGTTACTTCTGAAGCTCCGGTCGCAAGGCCGGTAGTTATTGGAGCGCCGGCTGCAGAGCCGGTGGTGGTGGAGGCGGGGGAGCTTGAGCTCCCCTCAGAAGAAGCGTCCCGGCCGGAGCCATTGGAGGCGACGACGTCGATGGTACCCGTGGCGGAGCCAGAGTGCCTGAACGAAGTCGCCGGCCCCCAGCCTGAGGGGGCGAATGAAGATTTGGTGGCGGGACCTTCTTCAGTGGCGACTGAGGCCATCCCGGAGGAGGGCCCTAGTGCCTTGGAAGCTCGGGGTTCCGCTCTCGCAGAGTGGGACCCAATTTTTGTAAATGAAGACCCGCTGGAACCAGCGGAGGAGACCCCAGAAGGTCCGGAGCCCATCTCGCTGTCGATGTCCATCGACAACGCTTGCTCCAGTCTGCGCCAAGTCCAACTAGCCTTCTTCCACGACAGCAAGGTTCTTGACGAGGAGCGCCAAACCCTTAGGAGGTGGCGTAATAGACTCCAATTCGAAACCAAGCTGGCGCAGTCGAGGATCGCTGCGGACAAGGAATGGATCAAGCGGGAGAAGGTCCGCTTGGAGCTCTGGGGTGAGATGCTGGACGAGAGGGAGAGCATGACTCACAACCTCGACGCCCAATCCCGGGAGTACCACGACCAAGCTAAAGCTGCCAATGATGCGGCCAACGCCCGGTTCGATCAACTCGAAGCCATCAGTACCGCACTCATCAAGCGCCGAGAGGCGCTTGAGGGAAGGGAAAAGCGGCTCGAGGATGAGGAGCAAAAACTCCTGGAGCTACGGGATGACGTCTTGCGACGTGAAGAAGAGCTCGCCGAGAAGACAGCTCTGGCGGACAAGGGCCTCGAGGAGCGCGCTAAAAAATTGGAAGAGCGCTGCCTCGAAGAGGAGGAGAAGACCTGGGTGCGAGGGCAGGAACTCTACGAGTATGAGTGTGCCCTCATCGCCCGGGAGAAGAAAATAGAGGCTAGGGAAAAAGACCTGGTCGACCGTCGGAACAAGATCCACCTCCGGGAGGAGGAGCTCGGGAGACTCGAAAAGCGGGTTGCTGCGAAAATTCAGCAAAACGCCAAAGAAGTTGAGCGCCTCTCCCGCGAGAACTCAGAACTGGCGGCGACCCGGAGGTCCCTGGAAGAAATGAAGGGCCTGAGGAAGACGGACTCCCTGCAAATTTGGGAGTTCCTGAGCAAGGCCGACGATGCGCTGGCGCCTATGGGTTTCAGCCCCGTGCTTCCGGATGATCCGGAGCCGGAGCCGGACCTTGCATTGCAGGCGTTGAGCGCTGCGGGTGGCAAGCTCTCCAAGGTGGGCGACGTCATCGCGGACCAGCTTGAGGTCGAGGGGCAATCCCTGGCTAGAAACGTCACAGAGTATGTATTGACGTGTTACACTAGCCGGAACCCTCGATTCTCTCTGGACCCGGTGCTTGAAGGTCCCGTCGAAGGAGAGGGCGAAGCTACCCGAGGCAGCGTGTCGGAGGTCGCCCAGAAGGTCGCCGAGTTCTTCCATAGGGTCTAGGACTATCTTTCTTAGCCTTTATTTGTATCTTCTCTTCTTCCTCAATTTTGTAATCCTTTGTCCCCAGATGTAATCTCTGGTCTTCAAATGAAATGAAATCCCCAATTTTTCGTGAATTTCATTTTTTGTCTTCAACATCTTTGTCTTCACTTGGCCCCCTGGTAGATGTGCACAATGTGATTGTGGACATGTACCAAAAGGATGTTGAGTTTTGTTGAAGACAAATTTGCTTCGAACTCGTGTAGTTTAGGTCCGAAGTCTTCGATAGTGAAGGTCCCTTGAAGTCGTCGGAGCTTAGAAGCTCCGGCATTGCCCATCGTCGGAGCTTAGTAGCTCCGGCAATAGCCTCTACCAACACGTTGAGTGTCGATAGTTAATACTTCAAGGTGTCGGAGCTTAGTAGCTCCGGCAATGACCCTTGCCACGCCTGGCTTGCTGGCAACAGACTCTAGTGATAGAGTCTTCTCACCATCTTCAAGTTAACGCCGGTGGGAGTCGGAGCTTGGTTAACTCCGATTTTTCTCCATCAATGTTGGGTTTATTCTTCCTGCACACTTAGGCCAAGAAAAACAGTAAAATTCGTTCCTTATCTATAACTTCGTTGCGGCTTACGGTTCTCAAGAGAATTTCAAGTTGAACACGATTTTTAGTATGATTGGATGAATTGTCTTTTCTTTTAGATCTAATTGTCCATGGACCCACCTTACTTTGGCCTGCCGGGGTGTAGGTAGAGTGGCGTACTTAGGGTGCTTGACCAGGCTAAGTCGATAGCGCACTCCAGCCCTAGAATGGCTTGGCGGCTTTCAGGCGAGTTGGCCACAGACGATATTTAAATCTAAAAAATCTGACAATTCAACCCAAATCGTACATAAACCGGTTAAACTAGAACTTCTTAAGAATTGCACATTTCTGTTATAGACAAGAAAGAGAAAAATAAAAATGTCGAGCCTTATGCAAAAATGAATGCACGTGGAGTCTATTTCACATGAAGATGTCTTTCATTATAGGTCCGGGGTACAGGGGAAACAAGTACACTCTTAGGGTACGTAACCAGGCTAAGTGTGTTTGGTTTCTCGTTTAACCCAGGGTAATTAGCTACACTTCTAGTCCGGAGACTGTATCAAGTGTTGCATGAGCTTTTCAAACCTTTCGGGAAAGGTCCGGCTGCTCTCCCGGAGGAACTACCCGACTCTGTACAATGACTCTATAACATACACTTCAAGTTACTTAAGACTCACCTCCGTGGAATTAAGTGTAGAACTTACGGAGGTGCTCGATGTTCCAAGGATTTGGGAGAGGTGTCCCATCCTCGGTAGCCAAGCGAACGCTTCCGGGACGGGATACTTTGATCACTCGGAAGGGTCCTTCCCAGCCGGGGGAGAGTTTGTTTTGCCCTTCTCTGGATAGTATTCTCCGTAGCACCAGATCGCCTTCCTCGAGCTGTCGGTTGTGTACATGCCGCTGATGATAGCGCCGTAGAGCTTGGCGGTATCGGGCATTCCGAACAGCTGCTTGGCACCTTCCCTCCTCGAGGAGGTCTAGGTCTTCACGCCGGAGCTGGTCCTGCGCGGCTTCGTAGAAGGTCCGGACTCGGAGGGAACCCAAGGTGATTTCCGGAGGAAGGATCGCTTCTGCTCCATACACCAGGAAAAAGGGTGTTTCTCCGGTTGCCCGACTTGGAGAAGTCCTGTTAGCCCATAGAGTGGGCGGAAGCTCTTCGATCCAATTAGCTCCGTGCTTTTTCAAACGCTCATAAGTGCGCGTTTTGAGTCCTTTAAGGATCTCTGCGTTTGCTCTCTCGGCTTGCCCATTGCTGGCAGGATGAGCTACGGAAGCGTAGCAAACTTGTATGCCGAGGTCTTCGCAATATCCTTGAAATGAGGAGCTTGTGAACTGAGTCCCATTATCAGTGATGATCTTGTTTGGGACTCCGAATCTGCTCATGATAGATTGTAGAAAATTGATTGCAGATTGTTTGTTGATCGTCACAACAGGAGTAGCTTCCGGCCACTTGGTGAACTTGTCGATGGCGACATACAGGAACTTGTAACCTCCGACGGCTCTTGGGAAGGGTCCCAAGATGTCTATCCCCCACACGGCGAAAGGCCACGTAGGAGGTATCATTTGTAAGGGCTGAGCAGGTGTATGAATTTGCTTTGCATGAAATTGGCATGCTTTGCGTTTCTTCACTAGCTCAGTAGCATCCTGGAGCGCTGTTGGCCAGTAGAAGCCGTGCCGAAAGGCTTTTCCGACCAGCGTGCGGGAAGACGCGTGGTTCCCACACTCGCCTCCATGGATTTCTGCGAGGAGCTCGCAGCCTTCTTCCCTTGTGATGCACCGCATTAGGATGCCGTTGGCACCGCGCCGGTAGAGATCCCCTTCTACCAACGTGTATCTTTTAGCCAATCTGACTACCCGGTCAGCGGATACATCATCGTCAGGAAGGATGTTGTCTTTCAAGTAGTTCCGGATCTCCGAGATCCATGCATCGGAACTGACTTGAGCATTTGAGTCTTGCGTGCTGGGTTGCTCGGAGCTTCCGGCAGCACCTACGACCCTTGATGGCTGCCATGGTAACAGGGCCATCGGGACCGTCAGCTTCGGGATGCTGATCTCGCCCCCTTCGTTCAGCTCGGCAGGCTGAACTGTGGGTTTTGACATCCTCCGGACAAAGGTTCCGTCTGGAGCCGGAGCTCCGGTTGACGCCTTGGTCGAGAGTTCGTCGCTGCGACGGGGCCCGCCCTGAAGGAGGTGGACCCTGATTGTTGAGGCGTTCGGCCGCTGCCGCGACCAAATGCTCAATATCAGCTCTCCATTGCTCCATGGCACCTTGAGATGCGTCCGGAGGTGGTGGTCGCTGAAGGAGAGCACGCGCTGCATGGAGCGCGTGTTCTGGGTTGTCACGACTTGCCGGCGCAGAATGTGACGCCGGTGCACCATCATGTCGTTCGGCATGTCTTGCCGGAGAAGATGGTGGTGGTGGGAGTGTGACTCCCGCTGGAACTGAGGCTCCTGCCGGTGGTTGCATGTTGGAGGGATTGCCTCCGACAGTCTGAGCAGCAGGTTGCCCGTTGGATGATCCAGCTGCAGAATTCACCATTCTTGAAGATCTCAGGCGCCCCTACCTGGCGCGCCAACTGTCGACTGTTGGAGTCGGCAGATCCCCTAACACTATGAAAAGTGTTTGAAGGAGTTTGTGGTTCGGTCTGGGCGCGCGGAGATCTAAGAAAGTGAAATGCGATTTGGACACGAGTGACACGGTGGTTTACGTGGTTCGGGTCGCCTGAGCGTAATACCCTACTCCACGGGTGTGTGTTTGTTGTATTAACTGGTGAGCTTCCTAGTGTTCGCCCCTCTGTGTATCGTCGGTTTGTCCTTTTATAGTACAAGGACCAACCGTTACAAGTCAGCCTGGCCCGACATGTGGCCCTGGCGGTTATTAGTATTGATACACGAGATTAATTGTTGTTAATAACCCTGTAACGGCTCCGACAGTGCCGTTACAGGTGTTAAGGCTGTCCGATTAATTATCATTAACGTGGAATTAATGGTAATTAATCGGATCTTGAAGTCTGCGGCTGTCCTTTGGAGATCCGGAGCCGTTACAACGTCTCCCGGGGGCTTTAAGCATCTAGCTCCGTCGTGTGGACACGTGGCAGCTCCGGAGCTTGCTTGGGAGAAGCGGGAAGCTCCGGGGTGACCTGGCACGTGTCATGTCCGGAGCTTCTCTCGGTCGGGGGCTACCTCCGGAGGTGCCGTTTCAGTACTTGGCCCGGAGCTTCACCCTTGCGGGTAATAGCTCTGGGCTGACAGTACACGTGGCAACCTAGAGGTTAACCATGTTGGAGAAGCGGGTCCGGTCACGTCTGGCGAGTGGGCCCCCGAGGGTCTTCAATTTGAGTTGATGTCCTTCCCTTGAGATCTTTGTAACCTCAGGGGGTGTATGGTTTTTAGGGTACCGACAGTGTACATCGGATGATCCGATGACCCCCTTTTATGAGCATCGGTCTAATTTGATTAGCTGACGTCATTCTGTCAGAAATGACCGTTATTAGACCGATGATTCACCTTCTTCATCATCGGAGGATCCGATGAATAGATCTTCATTCTGGTTGAGTTGATAACTTGCTTCTGTTGTAATCGACCGATGTGCATCTGCCTTCAACATCGGATGATCCGGTGTTCAGTCCTTCAGAACACTTCAGAAAATTTGCTTACTGTTGTATTCATCCGATGTTCACTTGATACACATCGGATGATCCGGTGTGTACTTCATTCTGAGGTCTTCTTCTTCTGTTGAGTCCAAATCGACCGATGCAGTCATTCTTCAGATCACCGGATGATCCGGTGTATACAATTTTGTTTCCTTCGAGTTGAGTTGGACTGATCTTTTGGATTTTGGACTTGTGACCTCTTGAACACTTGTTTGTATGGCTCTTCTGATGGATATGAGGCTTCTTGTGTTGCCAATTTTGATAAGGTTGCGTCGTTGTACGAGTTCTTCATTTGTTTCCGATTAACCCCTTAGGTTAGTTCGTTGAGGGGTCTCCTTTTGCATCCAATGAGCAGTAGATGACATTTATGATTGATTGATAGACGTTTGATTCATTGTACATGAAACCTCGCATCCACAAACTCATTAGTAGTAAATAACGGTTGTCATTAATCACCGAAACCGTACCTCGTGGGGGCCTAGATGCTTTCAGGGGTTGCCTTCGATTTTGCTCAAAACGTTGTTTTCCTCCATAGAATGACTGTAAATTCATTTTTCTTCGAGATCGAGCTTGTATTCCATGTTTTATATGCATTATGTAGCCATACGTAAGTTTTCGGGGATTTTTAAAAAATTCAAATTTTCGCTCGAATTCAAAGGGGTTAACCTTCGATTTTGCTCAAAACGACGTTTTCTTCCATAGAATGTCCGTAAATTCATTTTTCTTCGATATAGAGCTTGTATTCCATGTTGTATATGCATTACGTAGTCATACGTAAGTTTTCGGGGATTTTTAAAAAATTCAAATTTTCGAGTGAATTCAAAGGGGTTAGCCTTCGATTTTGCTCAAAATGATATTTTCGTCCATAGAATGACCATAGATTCATTTTTCATTGATATATAACTTGTATTTCATGTTGTATATGCATTACGTAGCCATACGTAAGTTTTCGGGGATTTTAAAAAAAATTCAAATTTTCGCTCGAATTCAAAGGGGTTAGCCTTCGATTTTGCTCAAAATGACGTTTTCTTCCATAGAATGTCTGCAAATTCATTTTTCTTCGAGATAGAGCTTGTATTTCATGTTGTATATGCATTACGTAGCCATACATAAGTTTTCGGGGATTTTAAAAAATTTCAAATTTTCACTCAAATTCAAAGGGGTTAGCCTTCGATTTTGCTCAAAACGATGTTTTCTTCCATAGAATGACCGTAAATTCATTTTTCTTCGAGACCGAGCTTGTATTCCATGTTTTATATGCATTACGTAGCCATACGTAAGTTTTCGGGGATTTTTAAAAAATTCAAATTTTCGCTCGAAATCTAAGGGGTTAGCCTTCGATTTTGCTCAAAACGACGTTTTCTTCCGTAGAATGTCCGTAAATTCATTTTTCTTCGAGATAGATCTTGTATTTCATGTTGTATATGCATTATGTAGCCATACGTAAGTTTTCGGGGATTTTTAAAAAATTCAACTTTTCGAGTGAATTCAAAGGGGTTAGCCTTCGATTTTGCTCAAAACGACATTTTCGTCCATAGAATGTCTGTAAATTCATTTTTCTTCGAGATCGAGCTTGTATTACATGTTGTATATACATTACGTAGCCATAAGTAAGTTTTTGGGGATTTTTAAAATTTTCAAATTTTCACTCGAATTCAACGGGGTTAGCCTTTGATTTTGCTCAAAACGACGTTTTTTCCATAGAATGTTCGTAAATTCATTTTTCTTCGAGATCGAGATTGTATTCCATGTTGTATATGCATTTTGTATACATACGTAAGTTTTTGGGGATTTTTAAAAAATTCAACTTTTCGAGTGAATTCAAAGGGGTAGCCTTCGATTTTGCTCAAACGACATTTTCGTCCATAGAATGTCCGTAAATTCATTTTTCTTCGAGATCGAGCTTGTATTCCATGTTGTATATACATTACGTAGCCATACGTAAGTTTTTGGGTATTTTTAAAATTTTCAAAGTTTCACTCGAATTCAAAGGGGTTAGCCTTCGATATTGCTCAAAACGACGTTTTCGTCCATAGAATGTCCGTAAATTCATTTTTCTTCGAGATCGAGCTTGTATTCCATGTTGTATATACATTACGTAGCCATACGTAAGTTTTTGGGGATTTTTAAAATTTTCAAATTTTCACTCGAATTCAAAGGGGTTAGCCTTCGATTTTGCTCAAAACGACGTTTCCTTCCATAGAATGACCGTAAATTCATTTTTCTTCGAGATCGAGCTTGTATTCCATGTTGTATATGCATTATGTAGCCATACGTAAGTTTTTGGGGATTTTTAAAAAATTCAAATTTTTCGCTCGAATTCAAAGGGGTTAGCCTTCGATTTTGCTCAAAACGACGTTTTCTTCCATAGAATATCCGTAAATTCATTTTTCTTCGAGATAGAGCTTGTATTCCATATTGTATATGCATTACGTAGCCATACGTAAGTTTTCGGGGATTTTTAAAAAATTCAACTTTTCGAGTGAATTCAAAGGGGTTAGCCTTCGATTTTGCTCAAAACGACGTTTCCATCCATAGAATGTCCGTAAATTCATTTTTCCTCGAGATCGAGCTTGTATTCCATGTTGTATATACATTACATAGCCATACATACGTTTATGGGGATTTGTAAAATTTTCAAATTTTCGCTCGAATTCAAAGGGGTTAGCTTTCGATTTTGCTCAAAACGACGTTTTCTTCAATAGAATGACCGTATATTCATTTTTCTTCGAGATCGAGCCTGTATTCCATGTTGTATATGCATTACGTAGCCATACGTATGTTTTCGGGGATTTTTAAAAAATTCAAAATTTCGCTCAAATTCAAAGGGGTAGCCTTCGATTTTGCTCAAAATGACGTTTTTTTCCATAGAGTGACCGTAAATTCATTTTTCTTCGAGATAGAGCTTGTATTCCATGTTGTATATGCATTACATAGCCATACGTAAGTTTTCAGGGATTTTTAAAAAATTCAACTTTTCGAGTGAATTCAAAGGGGTTAGCCTTCGATTTTGCTCAAAACGACGTTTTCGTCCATATATCGACTGTAAATTCATTTTTCTTCGAGATCGATCTTGTATTCCATGTTGTATATGCATTACGTAGCCATACGTAAGTTTTAGGGGATTTTTAAAAAATTCAAACTTTCACTCAAATTCAAAGGGGTTAGCCTTCGATTTTGCTCAAAACGACTTTTTTTTCAATAGAATGACCGTAAATTAATTTTTCTTCGAGATATAGCTTGTATTCCATGTTGTATATGCATTACGTAGCCATACAGAAGTTTTCGAGGATTTTTAAAAAAATTTAATTTTTCGCTCGTATTCAGAGGGGTTAGCCTTCGATTTTGCTCAAAATGACGTTTTCGTCCATAGAATGACCATAGATTCATTTTTCATTGATATATAACTTGTATTTCATGTTGTATATGCAATACGTAGCCATACGTAAGTTTTCGGGGATTTTAAAAAAAATTCAAATTTTCGCTCGAATTCAAAGGGGTTAGCCTTCGATTTTGCTCAAAATGACGTTTTCTTCCATAGAATGCCTGCAAATTCATTTTTCTTCGAGATAGAGCTTGTATTTCATGTTGTATATGCATTACGTAGTCATACGTAAGTTTTCGGGGATTTTTAAAAAATTCAAATTTTCGAGTGAATTCAAAGGGGTTAGCCTTCGATTTTGCTCAAAATGATATTTTCGTCCATAGAATGACCATAGATTCATTTTTCATTGATATATAACTTGTATTTCATGTTGTATATGCATTACGTAGCCATACGTAAGTTTTCGGGGATTTTAAAAAAATTCAAATTTTCGCTCGAATTCAAAGGGGTTAGCCTTCGATTTTGCTCAAAATGACGTTTTCTTCCATAGAATGACCATAGATTCATTTTTCATTGATATATAACTTGTATTTCATGTTGTATATGCATTACGTAGCCATACGTAAGTTTTCGGGGATTTTAAAAAAATTCAAATTTTCGCTCGAATTCAAAGGGGTTAGCCTTCGATTTTGCTCAAAATGACGTTTTCTTCCATAGAATGCCTGCAAATTCATTTTTCTTCGAGATAGAGCTTGTATTTCATGTTGTATATGCATTACGTAGCCATACGTAAGTTTTCGGGGATTTTAAAAAAACTCAAATTTTCACTCAAATTCAAAGGGGTTAGCCTTCGATTTTGCTCAAAACGATGTTTTCTTCCATAGAATGACCGTAAATTCATTTTTCTTCGATATCAAGCTTGTATTCCATGTTTTATATGCATTACGTAGCCATACGTAAGTTTTCGAGGATTTTTAAAAAATTCAAATTTTCGCTCGAAATCAAAGGGGTTAGCCTTTGATTTTGCTCAAAACGACGTTTTCTTCTGTAGAATGTCCGTAAATTCATTTTTCTTCGAGATAGAGCTTGTATTCCATGTTGTATATGCATTATGTAGCCATACGTAAGTTTTCGGGGATTTTTAAAAAATTCAACCTTTCGAGTGAATTCAAAGGGGTTAGCCTTCGATTTTGCTCAAAACGACGTTTTCGTCCATAGAATGTCCGTAAATTCATTTTTCTTCGAGATCGAGCTTGTATTAAATGTTGTATATACATTACGTAGCCATAAGTAAGTTTTTGGGGATTTTTAAAATTTTCAAATTTTCACTCGAATTCAAAGGGGTTAGCCTTTGATTTTGCTCAAAATGACGTTTTTTCCATAGAATGTTCGTAAATTCATTTTTCTTCGAGATCGAGATTGTATTCCATGTTGTATATGCATTACGTAGACATACGTAAGTTTTTGGGGATTTTTAAAAAATTCAACTTTTCGAGTGAATTCAAAGGGGTTAGCCTTCGATTTTGCTCAAAACCACGTTTTCGTCCATAGAATGTCCGTAAATTCATTTTTCTTCGAGATCGAGCTTGTATTCCATGTTGTATATACATTACGTAGCCATACGTAAGTTTTTGGGTATTTTTAAAATTTTCAAATTTTCACTCGAATTCAAAGGGGTTAGCCTTTGATATTGCTCAAAACGACGTTTTCGTCCATAGAATGTCCGTAAATTCATTTTTATTTGAGATCGAGCTTGTATTCCATGTTGTATATACATTACGTAGCCATACGTAAGTTTTTGGGGATTTTTAAAATTTTCAAATTTTCACTCGAATTCAAAGGGGTTAGCCTTCGATTTTGCTCAAAACGACGTTTTCTTCCATAGAATGACCGTAAATTCATTTTTCTTCGAGATCGAGCTTGTATTCCATGTTGTATATGCATTACGTAGCCATACGTAAGTTTTCGGGGATTTTTAAAAAATTCAAATTTTTCGCTCGAATTCAAAGGGGTTAGCCTTCGATTTTGCTCAAAACGACGTTTTCTTCCATAGAATGTCCGTAAATTCATTTTTCTTCGAGATAGAGCTTGTATTCCATATTTTATATGCATTACGTAGCCATACGTAAGTTTTCGGGGATTTTTAAAAAATTCAACTTTTCGAGTGAATTCAAAGGGGTTAGCCTTCGATTTTGCTCAAAACGACGTTTCCATCCATAGAATGTCCGTAAATTCATTTTTCCTCGATATCGAGCTTGTATTCCATGTTGTATATACATTACATAGCCATACATACGTTTTTGGGGATTTGTAAAATTTTCAAATTTTCGCTCGAATTCAAAGGGGTTAGCTTTCGATTTTGCTCAAAACGACGTTTTCTTCAATAGAATAACCGTATATTCATTTTTCTTCGAGATCGAGCCTGTATTCCATGTTGTATATGCATTACGTAGCCATACGTATGTTTTCGGGGATTTTTAAAAAATTCAAATTTTCACTCAAATTCAAAGGGGTAGCCTTCGATTTTGCTCACAACGAT
Organism: Tuctoria greenei; assembly: GCA_036927565.1. Taxonomy (NCBI): domain Eukaryota; kingdom Viridiplantae; phylum Streptophyta; class Magnoliopsida; order Poales; family Poaceae; genus Tuctoria; species Tuctoria greenei. Next base: position 8,830 of record JAYESD010000091.1, on the reverse strand, counting down.
GTTTTTTTCCATAGAGTGACCGTAAATTCATTTTTCTTCGAGATAGAGCTTGTATTCCATGTTGTATATGCATTACGTTGCCATACGTAAGTTTTCGGGGATTTTTAAAAAATTCAACTTTTCGAGTGAATTCAAAGGGGTTAAGCCTTCGATTTTGCTCAAAACGACGTTTTCGTCCATATATCGACTATAAATTCATTTTTCTTCGAGATCGATCTTGTATTCCATGTTGTATATGCATTACGTAGCCATACGTAAGTTTTAGGGGATTTTTAAAAAATTCAAACTTTCACTCAAATTCAAAGTGGTTAGCCTTCGATTTTGCTCAAAACGACGTTTTTTTCAATAGAATGACCGTAAATTAATTTTTCTTCGAGATATAGCTTGTATTCCATGTTGTATATGCATTACGTAGCCATACAGAAGTTTTCGAGGATTTCTAAAAAAATTTAATTTTTCGCTCGTATTCAGAGGGGTTAGCCTTCGATTTTGCTCAAAATGACGTTTTCGTCCATAGAATGACCATAGATTCATTTTTCATTGATATATAACTTGTATTTCATGTTGTATATGCATTACATAGCCATACGTAAGTTTTCGGGGATTTTAAAAAAATTCAAATTTTTGCTCGAATTCAAAGGGGTTAGCCTTCGATTTTGCTCAAAACAACGTTTTCTTCCATAGAATGTCCGCAAATTCATTTTTCTTTGAGATAGAGCTTGTATTGCATGTTGTATATGCATTACGTAGCCATACGTAAGTTTTCGGTGATTTAAAATAAAAATTCAAATTTTCACTCGAATTCAAAGGGGTTAGCCTTCGATTTTGCTCAAAACGACGTTTTCTTCAATAGAATGACCGTATATTCATTTTTCTTCGAGATCGAGCCTGTATTCCATGTTGTATATGCATTACGTAGCCGTACGTATGTTTTCGGGGATTTTTAAAAAATTCAAATTTTCGCTCAAATTCAAAGGGGTTAGCCTTCGATTTTGCTCAAAATGACGTTTTCTTCCATAGAATGTCTGCAAATTCATTTTTCTTCGAGATAGAGCTTGTATTTCATGTTGTATATGCATTACGTAGCCATACGTAAGTTTTCGGGGATTTTAAAAAAATTCAAATTTTCACTCAAATTCAAAGGGGTTAGCCTTCGATTTTGCTCAAAACGATGTTTTCTTCCATAGAATGACCGTAAATTCATTTTTCTTCGATATCAAGCTTGTATTCCATGTTTTATATGCATTACGTAGCCATACGTAAGTTTTCGGGGATTTTTAAAAAATTCAAATTTTCGCTCGAAATCAAAGGGGTTAGCCTTTGATTTTGCTCAAAACGACGTTTTCTTCTGTAGAATGTCCGTAAATTCATTTTTCTTCGAGATAGAGCTTGTATTCCATGTTGTATATGCATTATGTAGCCATACGTAAGTTTTCGGGGATTTTTAAAAAATTCAACTTTTCGAGTGAATTCAAAGGGGTTAGCCTTCGATTTTGCTCAAAACGACGTTTTCGTCCATAGAATGTCCGTAAATTCATTTTTCTTCGAGATCGAGCTTGTATTACATGTTGTATATACATTACGTAGCCATAAGTAAGTTTTTGGGGATTTTTAAAATTTTCAAATTTTCACTCGAATTCAAAGGGGTTAGCCTTTGATTTTGCTCAAAATGACGTTTTTTCCATAGAATGTTTGTAAATTCATTTTTCTTCGAGATCGAGATTGTATTCCATGTTGTATATGCATTACGTAGACATACGTAAGTTTTTGGGGATTTTTAAAAAATTCAACTTTTCGAGTGAATTCAAAGGGGTTAGCCTTCAATTTTGCTCAAAACGACGTTTTCGTCCATAGAATGTCCGTAAATTCATTTTTCTTCGAGATCGAGCTTGTATTCCATGTTGTATATACATTACGTAGCCATACGTAAGTTTTTGGGTATTTTTAAAATTTTCAAATTTTCACTCGAATTCAAAGGGGTTAGCCTTTGATATTGCTCAAAACGACGTTTTCGTCCATAGAATGTCCGTAAATTCATTTTTCTTCGAGATCGAGCTTGTATTCCATTTTGTATATACATTACGTAGCCATACGTAAGTTTTTGGGGATTTTTAAAATTTTCAAATTTTCACTCGAATTCAAAGGGGTTAGCCTTCCATTTTGCTCAAAACGACGTTTTCTTCCATAGAATGACCGTAAATTCATTTTTCTTCGAGATCGAGCTTGTATTCCATGTTGTATATGCATTACGTAGCCATACGTAAGTTTTCGGGGATTTTTAAAAAATTCAAATTTTTCGCTCGAATTCAAAGGGGTTAGCCTTCGATTTTGCTCAAAACGACGTTTTCTTCCTTAGAATGTCCGTAAATTCATTTTTCTTCGAGATAGAGCTTGTATTTCATATTTTATATGCATTACGTAGCCATACGTAAGTTTTCGGGGATTTTTAAAAAATTCAACTTTTCGAGTGAATTCAAAGGGGTTAGCCTTCGATTTTGCTCAAAACGACGTTTCCATCCATAGAATGTCCGTAAATTCATTTTTCCTCGAGATCGAGCTTGTATTCCATGTTGTATATATATTACATAGCCATACATACGTTTTTGGGGATTTGTAAAATTTTCAAATTTTCGCTCGAATTCAAAGGGGTAGCCTTCGATTTTGCTCAAAACGACGTTTTCTTCAATAGAATGACCGTATATTCATTTTTCTTCGAGATCGAGCCTGTATTCCATGTTTTATATGCATTACGTAGACATACGCATGTTTTCGGGGATTTTTAAAAAATTCAAATTTTCGCTCAAATTCAAAGGGGTAGCCTTCGATTTTGCTCAAAACGATGTTTTTTTCCATAGAGTGACCGTAAATTCATTTTTCTTCGAGATAGAGCTTGTATTCCATGTTGTATATGCATTACGTAGCCATACGTAAGTTTTCGGGGATTTTTAAAAAATTCAACTTTTCGAGTGAATTCAAAGGGGTTAGCCTTCGATTTTGCTCAAAACGACGTTTTCGTCCATAGAATGTCCGTAAATTCATTTTTCTTCGAGATCGAGCTTGTATTCCATGTTGTATATACATTACGTAGCCATACGTAAGTTTTTGGGTATTTTTAAAATTTTCAAATTTTCACTCGAATTCAAAGGGGTTAGCCTTTGATATTGCTCAAAACGACGTTTTCGTCCATAGAATGTCCGTAAATTCATTTTTCTTCGAGATCGAGCTTGTATTCCATTTTGTATATACATTACGTAGCCATACGTAAGTTTTTGGGGATTTTTAAAATTTTCAAATTTTCACTCGAATTCAAAGGGGTTAGCCTTCGATTTTGCTCAAAACGACGTTTTCTTCCATAGAATGACCGTAAATTCATTTTTCTTCGAGATCGAGCCTGTATTCCATGTTGTATATGCATTACGTAGCCATACGTATGTTTTCGGGGATTTTTAAAAAATTCAAATTTTCACTCAAATTCAAAGGGGTAGCCTTCGATTTTGCTCAAAACGATGTTTTTTTCCATAGAGTGACCGTAAATTCATTTTTCTTCGAGATAGAGCTTGTATTCCATGTTGTATATGCATTACGTTGCCATACGTAAGTTTTCGGGGATTTTTAAAAAATTCAACTTTTCGAGTGAATTCAAAGGGGTTAAGCCTTCGATTTTGCTCAAAACGACGTTTTCGTCCATATATCGACTATAAATTCATTTTTCTTCGAGATCGATCTTGTATTCCATGTTGTATATGCATTACGTAGCCATACGTAAGTTTTAGGGGATTTTTAAAAAATTCAAACTTTCACTCAAATTCAAAGGGGTTAGCCTTCGATTTTGCTCAAAACGACGTTTTTTTCAATAGAATGACCGTAAATTAATTTTTCTTCGAGATATAGCTTGTATTCCATGTTGTATATGCATTACGTAGCCATACAGAAGTTTTCGAGGATTTCTAAAAAAATTTAATTTTTCGCTCGTATTCAGAGGGGTTAGCCTTCGATTTTGCTCAAAATGACGTTTTCGTCCATAGAATGACCATAGATTCATTTTTCATTGATATATAACTTGTATTTCATGTTGTATATGCATTACGTAGCCATACGTAAGTTTTCGGGGATTTTAAAAAAAATCAAATTTTTGCTCGAATTCAAAGGGGTTAGCCTTCGATTTTGCTCAAAACGACGTTTTCTTCCATAGAATGTCCGCAAATTCATTTTTCTTTGAGATAGAGCTTGTATTGCATGTTGTATATGCATTACGTAGCCATACGTAAGTTTTCGGTGATTTAAAATAAAAATTCAAATTTTCACTCGAATTCAAAGGGGTTAGCCTTCGATTTTGCTCAAAACGACGTTTTCTTCAATAGAATGACCGTATATTCATTTTTCTTCGAGATCGAGCCTGTATTCCATGTTGTATATGCATTACGTAGCCATACGTATGTTTTCGGGGATTTTTAAAAAATTCAAATTTTCGCTCAAATTCAAAGGGGTAGCCTTCGATTTTGCTCAAAACGATGTTTTTTTCCATAGAGTGACCGTAAATTCATTTTTCTTCGAGATAGAGCTTGTATTCCATGTTGTATATGCATTACGTAGCCATACGTAAGTTTTCGGGGATTTTTAAAAAATTCAACTTTTCGAGTGTATTCAAAGGGGTTAGCCTTCGATTTTGCTCAAAACGACGTTTTCGTCCATATATCGACTGTAAATGCATTTTTCTTCGAGATCGATCTTGTATTCCATGTTGTATATGCATTACGTAGCCATACGTAAGTTTTAGGGGATTTTTAAAAAATTCAAACTTTCACTCAAATTCAAAGGGGTTAGCCTTCGATTTTGCTCAAAACGATGTTTTTTTTCAATAGAATGACCGTAAATTAATTTTTCTTCGAGATATAGCTTGTATTCCATGTTGTATATGCATTACGTAGCCATACAGAAGTTTTCGAGGATTTTTTAAAAAAAAATTAATTTTTCGCTCGTATTCAGAGGGGTTAGCCTTCGATTTTGCTCAAAATGACGTTTTCGTCCATAGAATGACCATACATTCATTTTTCATTGATATATAACTTGTATTTCATGTTGTATATGCATTATGTAGCCATACGTAAGTTTTCGGGGATTTTAAAAAAATTCAAATTTTCGCTCGAATTCAAAGGGGTTAGCCTTCGATTTTGCTCAAAATGACGTTTTCTTCCATAGAATGTCTGCAAATTCATTTTTCTTCGAGATAGAGCTTGTATTTCATGTTGTATATGCATTACGTAGCCATACGTAAGTTTTCGGGGATTTTAAAAAAATTCAAATTTTCACTCAAATTCAAAGGGGTTAGCCTTTGATTTTGCTCAAAACGACGTTTTCTTCTGTAGAATGTCCGTAAATTCATTTTTCTTCGAGATAGAGCTTGTATTCCATGTTGTATATGCATTATGTAGCCGTACGTAAGTTTTCGGGGATTTTTAAAAAATTCAACTTTTCGAGTGAATTCAAAGGGGTTAGCCTTCGATTTTGCTCAAAACGACGTTTTCGTCCATAGAATGTCCGTAAATTCATTTTTCTTCGAGATCGAGCTTGTATTACATGTTGTATATACATTACGTAGCCATAAGTAAGTTTTTGGGGATTTTTAAAATTTTCAAATTTTCACTCGAATTCAAAGGGGTTAGCCTTTGATTTTGCTCAAAATGACGTTTTTTTCCATAGAATGTTTGTAAATTCATTTTTTCTTCGAGATCGAGATTGTATTCCATGTTGTATATGCATTACGTAGACATACGTAAGTTTTTTGGGGATTTTTAAAAAATTCAACTTTTCGAGTGAATTCAAAGGGGTTAGCCTTCGATTTTGCTCAAAACGACGTTTTCGTCCATAGAATGTCCGTAAATTCATTTTTCTTCGAGATCGAGCTTGTATTCCATGTTGTATATACATTACGTAGCCATACGTAAGTTTTTGGGTATTTTTAAAATTTTCAAATTTTCACTCGAATTCAAAGGGGTTAGCCTTTGATATTGCTCAAAACGACGTTTTCGTCCATAGAATGTCCGTAAATTCATTTTTCTTCGAGATCGAGCTTGTATTCCATTTTGTATATACATTACGTAGCCATACGTAAGTTTTTGGGGATTTTGAAAATTTTCAAATTTTCACTCGAATTCAAAGGGGTTAGCCTTCGATTTTGCTCAAAACGACGTTTTCTTCCATAGAATGACCGTAAATTCATTTTTCTTCGAGATCGAGCTTGTATTCCATGTTGTATATGCATTACGTAGCCATACGTAAGTTTTCGGGGATTTTTAAAAAATTCAAATTTTTCGCTCGGAATTCAAAGGGGTTAGCCTTCGATTTTGCTCAAAACGACGTTTTCTTCCTTAGAATGTCCGTAAATTTCATTTTTCTTCGAGATAGAGCTTGTATTCCATATTTTATATGCATTACGTAGCCATACGTAAGTTTTCGGGGATTTTTAAAAAATTCAACTTTTCGAGTGAATTCAAAGGGGTTAGCCTTCGATTTTGCTCAAAACGACGTTTCCATCCCATAGAATGTCGTAAATTCATTTTTCCTCGAGATTGAGCTTGTATTCCATGTTTTATATATATTACATAGCCATACATACGTTTTTGGGGTTTTGTAAAATTTTCAAATTTTCGCTCGAATTCAAAGGGGTTAGCTTTCGATTTTGCTCAAAACGACGTTTTCTTCAATAGAATGACCGTATATTCATTTTTCTTCGAGATCGAGCCTGTATTCCATGTTTTATATGCATTACGTAGCCATACGTATGTTTTCGGGGATTTTTAAAAAATTCAAATTTTCGCTCAAATTCAAAGGGGTAGCCTTCGATTTTGCTCAAAACGATGTTTTTTTCCATAGAGTGACCGTAAATTCATTTTTCTTCGAGATAGAGCTTGTATTCCATGTTGTATATGCATTACGTAGCCATACGTAAGTTTTCGGGGATTTTTAAAAAATTCAACTTTTCGAGTGAATTCAAAGGGGTTAGCCTTCGATTTTGCTCAAAACGACGTTTTCGTCCATAGAATGTCCGTAAATTCATTTTTCTTCGAGATCGAGCTTGTATTCCATGTTGTATATACATTACGTAGCCATACGTAAGTTTTTGGGTATTTTTAAAATTTTCAAATTTTCACTCGAATTCAAAGGGGTTAGCCTTTGATATTGCTCAAAACGACGTTTTCGTCCATAGAATGTCCGTAAATTCATTTTTCTTCGAGATCGAGCTTGTATTCCATTTTGTATATACATTACGTAGCCATACGTAAGTTTTTGGGGATTTTTAAAATTTCAAATTTTCACTCGAATTCAAAGGGGTTAGCCTTCGATTTTGCTCAAAACGACGTTTTCTTCCATAGAATGACCGTAAATTCATTTTTCTTCGAGATCGAGCTTGTATTCCATGTTGTATATGCATTACGTAGCCATACGTAAGTTTTCGGGGATTTTTAAAAAATTCAAATTTTTCGCTCGAATTTAAAGGGGTTAGCCTTCGATTTTGCTCAAAACGACGTTTTCTTCCTTAGAATGTCCGTAAATTCATTTTTCTTCGAGATAGAGCTTGTATTCCATATTTTATATGCATTACATAGCCATACGTAAGTTTTCGGGGATTTTTAAAAAATTCATCGTTTCGAGTGAATTCAAAGGGGTTAGCCTTCGATTTTGCTCAAAACGACGTTTCCATCCATAGAATGTCCGTAAATTCATTTTTCCTCGAGATCGAGCTTGTATTCCATGTTGTATATACATTACATAGCCATACATACGTTTTTGGGGATTTGTAAAATTTTCAAATTTTCGCTCGAATTCAAAGGGGTTAGCTTTCGATTTTGCTCAAAACGACGTTTTCTTCAATAGAATGACCGTATATTCATTTTTCTTCGAGATCGAGCCTGTATTCCATGTTTTATATGCATTACGTATCCATACGTATGTTTTCGGGGATTTTTAAAAAATTCAAATTTTCGCTCAAATTCAAAGGGGTAGCCTTCGATTTTGCTCAAAACGATGTTTTTTTCCATAGAGTGACCGTAAATTCATTTTTCTTCGAGATAGAGCTTGTATTCCATGTTGTATATGCATTACGTAGCCATAAGTAAGTTTTCGGGGATTTTTAAAAAATTCAACTTTTCGAGTGAATTCAAAGGGGTTAGCCTTCGATTTTGCTCAAAACGACGTTTTCGTCCATATATCGACTGTAAATTCATTTTTCTTCGAGATCGATCTTGTATTCCATGTTGTATATGCATTACGTAGCCATACGTAAGTTTTAGGGGATTTTTAAAAAATTCAAACTTTCACTCAAATTCAGAGGGGTTAGCCTTCGATTTTGCTCAAAACGACGTTTTTTTCAATAGAATGACCGTAAATTAATTTTTCTTCGAGATATAGCTTGTATTCCATGTTGTATATGCATTACGTAGCCATACAGAAGTTTTCGAGGATTTTTAAAAAAATTTAATTTTTCGCTCGTATTCAGAGGGGTTAGCCTTCGATTTTGCTCAAAATGACGTTTTTGTCCATAGAATGACCATAGATTCATTTTTCATTGATATATAACTTGTATTTCATGTTGTATATGCATTACGTAGCCATACGTAAGTTTTCGGCGATTTTAAAAAAATTCAAATTTTCCCTCGAATTCAAAGGGGTTAGCCTTCGATTTTGCTCAAAACGACGTTTTCTTCCATAGAATGTCCGCAAATTCATTTTTCTTTGAGATAGATCTTGTATTGCATGTTGTATATGCATTACGTAGCCATACGTAAGTTTTCGGTGATTTAAAAAAAAATTCAAATTTTCACTCGAATTT
>JAYESD010000090.1:0-169231 GCA_036927565.1 Tuctoria greenei | reverse complement strand
AGTTTGTTATTGATTTAATACCTGGAACTGCACCTATAGCTAAGAGGCCGTATAGGATGCCTCCTATGGAATTAGCGGAGCTCAAGAAGCAGATTCAAGAGCAATTAGAGAAGGGTTTTATTCGCCCAAGCTCTTCACCTTGTGGAGCGCCCATTCTATTTGTGGACAAGAAGGATGGATCCCAAAGGATGTGCGTGGGTTACCGAGCTCTCAACGAGGTAACAATCAAGAACAAGTACACCTTGCCCCGTATAGAGGATTTGTTTGATCAGATGAAAGGCGCCTGTGTGTTTTCCAAGATTGATTTGAGGTTGGGATACATTCAAATGAAGATTAGACCATCGGACATACCCAAGACAGCTTTTAGGACACGGTATGGATCTTATGAGTACATCGTGATGTCTTTTGGATTGACAAATGCGCCTGCCTACTTTATGTACCTCATGAATAAGGTCTTCCTGGAGTACTTGGATAAGTTTGTTGTGGTGTTCATTGATGATATTATGATCTACTTGAAGGATGAGAAGGAACATGAGGAACACTTGAGGCTTACGCTGCAGAAATTGAGAGAGCATCAATTGTATGCCAAGTTCAGCAAGTGTCAGTTTTGGTTGAAAGAGGTGCCATTTTTGGGTCATATAATCTCAGGAGGAGGAGTATCGGTTGACCCCGGAAAGGTGAGAGACGTCTTGAAGTGGGAGCCGCCGCAAAATGTCAAGGAAATAAGGAGTTTTCTTGGGATGGCTGGATATTACCGTCGGTTTATCGAGGACTTCTCCAAGATAGCCAAGCCAATGATAGAATTGCTAATGAAGGGAAAGGCTTTTCGATGGACTCAAGCTTGTCAAATCAGTTTTGAGGAGTTAAAGAAAAGGTTGACAACCGCGCCGGTGTTAGTATTACCGGACGTGAGCAAGAGTTTTGATATATATTGTGATGCATCAAGACAAGGACTCGGATGCGTGCTTATGCAAGAAGGTCAAGTGGTCGCCTATGCGTCCAGACAATTGAAGAAACATGAGCAGAATTACCCAACACATGATTTAGAACTTGCAGCCGTGGTACATGCATTGAAGATTTGGAGACACTATATTCTTGGACATAGGTGTGAAATTTATACGGATCACAAGAGTCTTAAGTATATTTTCACACAAACGGATCTGAATTTGAGGCAACAAAGATGGTTGGAGCTCATCAAAGATTATGATTTGGGGATCAACTATCATCCGGGAAAAGCCAATGTAGTGGCCGATGCTTTGAGTAGAAAAGGAGTAAGTCATCAACTCACGGTTCTAGAGTTACCATTCGAGTTATCTAAGGAGTTTGAACGGTTGAACCTCGGGTTTGCAAATGAGACCGAGATGATGGAGTAAAACCCAACCTTGGAGCAGGAAATTCGAGAGGCCCAAACCGCAGATGAAGAGATCAAGGAAATCAAGGAAAGGACTGAGGAAGGGAGAGAATTCAGATTTGATGAAGACGAATATGGTACCTTATGGCTTGGAAAGAGGATCATTGTGCCTAATGTAAAGCACATTCGGGAGACAATATTAAAGGAGGCACATGACTCGCCTTACTCAATTCACCCTGGTTGTACAAAGATGTACAAAGACTTGAAGACTTGCTATTGGTGGGATAGCATGAAGAAGGACATAGCTGATTACGTAGCATTGTGTGATGTGTGCCAACAAGTCAAGGCGGAACATCAAAGGCCAGCCGGATTATTGCAACCGTTGATGATTCCGGAATGGAAGTGGGAAGAAATTGGTATGGACTTCATAGTTGGGTTACCACGTACTCAGTCTGGGTATGACTCAATTTGGGTAATTGTGGATCGCTTAACCAAGTCAGCTCATTTTGTCCCTGTAAATACCAAATATACAGCTGCACAATTGGCCGAGATATACATGGAGCATATTGTGTGTCGACATGGAGTCCCTAAGAAGATAGTCTCGGATAGAGGTTCTCAATTTACCTCCAGATTTTGGCAAAAATTGCATGAAGCCTTGGGAACGAGGTTGAATTTTAGTTCAACATATCATCATCAAACGGACGGACAAACCGAGAGGACCAATCAGATTTTGGAGGACATGTTAAGAGCTTGTGCTTTAAAGCATGGGAAAAGTGGGACAAAAACTTGCCATATGCGGAATTTTCATACAATAATAGTTACCAAGCAAGCTTGAAAATGTCACCATATGAAGCGCTTTATGGGAGGAAGTGTAGGACACCTTTATTCTGGAATGAGGCAGGAGAAACTCAAGTATTTGGTCCGGATGTGTTGCAAGAAGCCGAAAAGCAAGTCCAGATAATTCGTAAAAACTTGAGGGCCGCTCAATCAAGACAAAAAGGCTATGCGGACAATAGGAGAAGGAAATTAGCCTTTGAAATAGGAGATTTTGTTTACCTCAAGGTGTCACCTATGAGAGGTCATAAGAGGTTTAACATAAGAGGCAAGCTCGCACCTCGCTATATTGGACCATTCAAGATTTTGGACAAAAGAGGAGAAGTAGCATATAAGTTGGAGATGCCAGCTCATCTTTCAGACGTACATGATGTGTTTCATGTTTCCCAACTCAAGAAGTGTCTCAGGGTGCCGGAAGAACAAGTGCCGATGGACGAGTTAGAACTTCAGGAGGATTTGTCTTATGTCGAGCAACCTATCAAGATCTTGGACGTAAAGGAAAGAGTCACGAGAAATAAGAGGATCCGTTGGTGCAAAGTGCAATGGAAACACCATACAGAAGCCGAAGCTACGTGGGAACGTGAAGAAGACCTGAAGGCAGAATTCCCGCATCTTTTCTCCATGCTGTCGAATCTCGAGGGCGAGATTCACTTTAAGGGGGGTAGGTTTGTAACACCCTAAATTTTCGCATCATGCATTGCATACATGATCATGCATTAAACATTAATAGGATAAAAGAAAGATAATAAAAGATAAAACATACATATATGGTGTAGCAAAAGAAGAAAAGGAAAATAATAGCCTAAAACTTGTAATAGGGAATAAGTATAAAAATAATGATAACATATAAAAAAATAAATATATATATATATATATATATATAATATATTTCATAATAACATTTATATATGTAAAGAAAAAAGAAAAAATATATATAAAAAATAATATAAAAAATATATATAAATAATAATATATAATAACAGTATATATAAAAAAAAGAAAGAAAAAAAAAGAAAACCAACCGCCGGCCAGGCCGCCCGACCGGCCCAGCCAGCCACGAACCCGTCGCTTGGGCCCCGCACCGCTGCCCTGCCCTGCCTGCCGCGCACACGCGCCCCGACGCCCGCCCATGCGCCTGGGCCCCGCACGCGCGCACTCCCGCGCTCCCGCCCCGGCGCAGCGCGACCCCGGGCCCCACCGCACCGACGCCCGCTCCCACGCGTCGACCCCACAGCGCGCGCCTGGGCCCCACGACCACGACCGACACCGCGCTCCCACGCGCGCCCGCACGGGCCCCACCACGCGGCCCCGCCCTTCTGCGCCTCGCGCGCTGCACCGCGCGCCTCCCCCGCAACCGGCCGCACCGCACGCGCCCGGCCGACCGCTCGCGCGCCCTGGGCCCCGCTCCCCCGCACCCCGCGCGTCGGCCCCGACCAAGTCGGTCACGCGCCGACGGCGCGTTCCGCGCCCCTACCCCGCACGATGCACCGACGCCCCACCCGCGCGCGATGCCCCGAGTCGGTTACGCCGCGCCGGCCCTAGCTCCCACGGTACGGTGCCCTAGCCGCCGCTATAAAAAGCCAGGGCTTCATAATCCCCAGCGCCCAGAGCCCTAGCGCCGCCGGGAAAAAGAAACCAGAGCACCAGAGCCGCCGCCAGGGAAGAAAAGGAAGAAAAAAAGAGGGGAAGAAGAGGAAGAAAAAGAGGAGGGTGTCGTCGTCCACCGGAGATCGTCGTCGTCGTCGTGCCGCCGAAGGACTACTGCGCCATCCACTTCGTCTACGTGTCGTCTTCATTCCACGATCGTCAAGCCGTCACATCTACGGTAGGATTCGTTCCCGATGCGAATTTTAGCGACGTATTAGATCTAATAGACGTAAATTGATTTTAGTTGCATCGTCTTTTTATTTTCAGCCGCATTAATCCCCGCTAAAACCCCCGTAAACTCATATGAACACGTATGAACTAGTTGCATCTAATTAATAAACAACCGTGGTTAATCAATTATTGTACCTTGCATGCATGCATATCATCGCATGTTGATTAGTGTGTGTGCGTCATGTTGATTTGTATATGTATTTTCTTGTATGTGTGATCACATGTAGAGGGAAGTGCTCAAGAAGTCGTGTACGAGGATTTCCAAAGTCAAGACGTCGAAGCGCTTGAGCAACCCTATCCGCCGGAGCAAGGCAAGTGTCCCTGAAGCATATTGATCCTATTTTAAAATAAATGTTTTGTTTGCAAAACTGCATGCTTGTGTCAAATTGATGGGAATCCTATGGTAGGAAGTTTACTAGTTTTGTTTGACCACCCTTGTCACCTGGAATATATGGTAGAGAGTCGGGAAGGGTTTTTACCTTTTTGCTTCGCTTAATTAATTGGGATGGAAAAACAACACTACACATTTAATTATGCATCAATGATATTCTGGTTAATGTGAACTGGTCAATACGATGGGTGATCTAAGCAAGCCTGGTATGTGGATGGGTTGGATGTTATGGTGGTTTGCTTGCTTTAGATCTAAGGACCGGGTCATGCGAGAATAAGCCAGGACTACAGTGCCACCACGAGGCCAAGTATGGGTGCGGCGTAGTTGATTAATTAGGGCTTTGCTAGTGCTGTTTGGACCATTGTGGATGCTAGGGGAAGGGGTAGTCGGATTGGGTTTGTTGATGATTGGTGGGACTACCCTGGGATCCGAATGGCTCAAGAGGGGGCCCTTGGTTGAAGATGTGCTCAGTTGGAGGCATCGCCACCGGTGAAACCTCAGTGGGGTCTAAATAGGCTAGTAATCTCTTTGTAAAGGCTATTTTGTGATCTCTTGGCCACACACTAACGGAAGTGTGTAATATGACTGACGGGTCATGGGCATAAGGGAGATTCTTAGTCGCCGAAAGGTGATGAAATCACGAACACGTGGGTAAAGAGGTACAAACTCTACAGAGTATTAAAACTATCATGATAGCCGTGCTCCCGGTTATGAGCACCTGGACAACTTCCATGATTAGAGGGAATATGGTAATGGGATGGCTATTGGAATGGGTATGGTTTGGTAATGGTTATGGTTGGTTATGGATTTATTTCTTGTATTGAATATGGTTATTGGCAATGGTGAAATCTGGACTTATTGATGATGGTAATAAATTCAATTTGGTATTATGGTATTACTCGTGATTATGATGGGATTACTTCATATACATATAATATACATATTGCTTTTCAAATGTTTTAATGTACTTTTAAGCACTTAGTCATTATTATTGTCGTCATTTGAATCAGCCACATGTCATACTTTCCACACTTGCTGAGTACGACATGTACTCACTCTTGCAATCCCCCCAACAGTTGCAGGTCAGGATTGTGAGTTTAATGGCGATAATGCGGAGTTCTAGGCCGTGTCTACCGTCAGCTTTGCCTGTGGTGTTGCATGGAGCTGCGCTATTCCTTTTGCTTAGTTTGCTTAGTTACTTAATTAGTTTATTTCCGCTGCATTAGTTGAACTTGTCATTAATATTCATTAGAGCTTGTATTCGAGGATATAATGAATTATGTAATAAGAGTACTTATTTAATAATTTGAGCTGTGGTAATTATCTGTTTATCATTTGTGAATCACTTGTGTATGTGTGTTGAACATCCTGGGCACACATATGCGTTAGCTTGGTTCATTTTTCAGAACCGGGCGTCACATTAATCATCTACGCCGCACCCATACTTGGCCTCGTGGTGGCACTGTAGTCCTGGCTTATTCTCGCATGAACCGGTCCTTAGATCTAAAGCAAGCAAACCACCATAACATCCAACCCATCCACATACCAAGCTTGCTTAGATCACCCATTACCATATCATATTGACCAGTTCACATTAACCATAATATCATTAATGCATAATTAAATTGAGTGGTATAGTTGTTTCCCATTCCAGTTGATTAAGCAAAGCGAAAAGGTAAAAAGACCTTCCCGACTCTCTACCATATATTCCAGGTGACAAGGGTGGTTAAACAATTCTAGTAAACTTCCTATCATAGGATTCCCATCAAATTGACACAAGCATGCAGTTTTGCAAGCAAAACATTTATTTTAAAAACAGGATCAATATGCTTCAAGGACACTTGCCTTGCTCTTGCTGTTGATTAGGGTCAAAGCCTTCAAACTCTTGGTGCTGTAGATCCTCCGCGAAACTTTCTAGTGCAAATCCGTCTAATCCACACAATAAACATACAAGACAAAAGACACAATCAAAGAGTGCACAAATATTACTCAATATGACATGACACGCATGATTGATGCAAATGCAAGGTAGAACTTGTTACTAGATTGCTTTTAATGATCACTAACTAGTTCTAATAGCTTTTAACAAGTTTATACAGGTTTGGGTTCGATTAGATCAAATTTTAGAATTAATTTAACACAATTCAACCAGGAAGATCGGACTAGTCCGCTAGGGACCGGACAAGTCCGCACTCTGCGAGATTAGAAGATTAGGGTTTTCTAGATCGACGTAAATTTGGAGATTAGGGGTTGAATTCTCGTAAGGAAAAGATAATAGAAGGTATACCAGGTGTTTAGAACTCCAATGAATCAGGAAACTTGGAGGTAACACTTGGATCTTGGTGATCTAGGGTTGGTGACGAACTTGGGGATGAATTGGTGGTGAAGAATGAAACTTGGTGGAGATCTTGATACTATTACGTTTCCTCCTCTTCTTCTTCTTTCTTGGGATCTTCTCCTCCATCCTTGATGGTGGCTCCCCACGAACTAGGGTTTGGGTGGGTGAAAAAGTGGCAAAATAGATGTCTATCCAAGGGGTGGGGCTGTTTATATAGAGGTGGAGGCTAGGGTTAGATGGATTTCGAGTTTGGGATGAGTAGAGGCCGGTTTAGAGTCCCACATGGGCTCTAAAAGAGTTGGGCACGACGTCCCTAGGCCCACTTAACGTGAAACCCAAGAAACAAGTTGTAAAACAAAAGATCAACTCAGAGTCGCGAAATATCGGACAAGTCCAGAAGGACCGGACTAGTCCGAAGTCGTCCAGAGAGAAAATTGGACAAGTCTGGCCAAACATCGAACAAGTCCGACTTTAAACAGAGAGGAAAACGGACAAGTCCGCTGGAACACTGGACTAGTCCGGAAAAATCCAAGGACTTAGCAATTTTTCAAGGATTCATGGAATATCGGACTAGTCCGCACAAAATCGGACAAGTCCGTTTTTAGTCAGAGAGAAATCGGACTAGTCCTCAGCAAAATCGGACTAGCCCGCACTTTCCTGCATTTTAAGTGTGGTTTTGTTCCAAATCAATTTTAAATGCTCCGAATCAATTTTAAACGTGTTCCTCTTGTTGTGGGTTAATGTTAAACATGTATATGAGTGTATGTAGGGCATGGTGCATGATAATGAGGGTGTTAAAAACCTACCCCACTTAAACTGAATCTCGCCCTCGAGATTCGACGCGGAAGAGAATACATAGGGAAAGTCCTTCTTGAGATCATCCTCCAATTCCCACGTCGCTTCTTTTTCTGTGTGGTGCTTCCATTGAACTTTACACCATCTAATAACCTTGTTCCTTGTGACTCTCTCCTTCGTTTCCAAGATCTTGACCGGTTGCTCGGCATAAGTCAAATCTTCCTCTAGTTCCAATTCTTCCATTGGCACTTGTTCTTCCAGTACTCTCAAGCACTTCTTGAGCTGGGAAACATGAAAGACATTATGTACGTCTGAAAGATGAGCTGGCATCTCCAACTTATATGCTACTTCTCCTCTTTTGTCCAAAATCTTGAACGGTGCAATATAGTGAGGTGCTAGCTTTCCTCTTATGTTAAACCTCTTATGACCTCTCATTGGTGACACCTTGAGGTAAACAAAATCTCCCACTTCAAAGGCTAGTTTCCTTCTCCTATTGTCCGGATAGCCTTTTTGCCTTGATTGGGCAACCCTCAAGTTTTCACGAATTATTTGGACTTGCTTTTTGGCTTCTTGCAACACATCCGAACCAAATACTTGAGTTTCTCCTGCCTCATTCCAGAACAAAGGTGTCATACACTTCCTCCCATAAAGCGCTTCATATGGTGACATCTTCAAACTTGCTTGGTAACTAGTGTTGTATGAAAATTTCGCGTATGGCAAGCTTTTGTCCCAACTCTTCCCATGCTTTAGAGCACAAGCTCTTAACATGTCCTCCAAAATCTGATTGGTCCTCTCGGTTTGTCCATGCGTTTGAGGATGATATGCTGAACTAAAATTCAACCTCGTTCCCAAAGCTTCATGCAATTTTTGCCAAAATTTGGAGGTAAATTGAGAACCTCTATCCGAGACTATCTTCTTAGGGACTCCATGTCGACACACAATATGCTCCATGTATATTTTGGCCAATCGTGCAGCTGTATATTTGGTCTTCACAGGGACAAAATGAGCTAACATTGGTTAAGCGATCCACAATTACCCAAATTGAGTCATACCCGGACTGAGTACGTGGTAACCCAACTATGAAGTCCATTCCAATTTCTTCCCACTTCCATTCCAGAACCTTCAACAGTTGCAATAATCTAGTTGGCCTTTGATGTTCCGCCTTGACTCGTTGGCACACATCACACAATGCTACGTATTCAGCTATGTCCTTCTTCATGCTATCCCACCAATAGCAAGTCTTCAAGTCTTTGTACATCTTTGTACAACCAGGGTGAATTGAGTAAGGCGAGTCATGTGCCTCCTTTAATATTGTCTCTCGAATATGCTTTACATTAGGCACAACGATCCTCTTTCCAAGCCATAAGGTACCATGTTCGTCTTCATCAAATCTGAATTCTCTCCCTTCCTCGATCCTTTCCTTGATTTCCTTGATCTCCTCATCTGCGGTTTGTGCCTCTCAAATTTCTTGCTCCAAGGTTTGGTTTAACTCCATCATCTCCATCTTATTTACAAACCCGAGGTTCAACCATTCAAACTCCTTGCATAACTCAGATGGTAACTCTCGAACTATGAGTTGGTGACTTATTCCCTTTCTACTCAAAGCATCGGCCACTACATTGGCCTTTCCCGAATGATAGTTGATCCCCAAATCATAATCTTTGATGAGCTCCAACCATCTCTGTTGCCTCAAGTTCAGATCCGTTTGTGTGAAAATATACTTCAAACTCTTAAGATCCGTATAAATTTCACACCTATGTCCAAGAATATAGTGTCTCCAAATCTTCAATGCGTGTACCACGGCCGCGAGTTCCAAATCATGTGTTGGGTAATTCTGCTCATGTTTCTTCAATTGTCTTGATGCATAGGCGACCACTTGACCTTCTTGCATCAATACACATCCAAGTCCTTGTCTTGATGCATCGCAATAAATGTCAAAACTCTTGCTTACATCCGGCAATACCAAAACTGGGGCTGTTGTCAACCTCTTCTTTAACTCCTCAAAACTGTTTTGACAAGCTTCAGTCCATCGGAAAGCCTTGCCCTTCATCAGCAACTCCGTCATAGGCTTAGCTATCTTGGAAAAGTCCTTGATGAATCTACGGTAATATCCAGCCATCCCAAGAAAACTCCTTATTTCCTTGACATTTTGCGGCGGTTCCCACTTCAACACGTCTCTCACTTTTCCGGGGTCAACCGATACTCCTCCTCCTGAAATTATATGACCCAGAAACGACACCTCTCTCAACCAAAACTGACACTTGTTGAACTTGGCATACAATTGACGCTCCCTCAATTTTTGCAACGTAAGCCTCAAGTGTTCCTCATGTTCTTTCTCATCCTTCAAGTAGATCATAATATCATCAATAAACACCACAACGAATCTATCCAAGTACTCCATGAAGACCTTATTCATGAGGTACATAAAGTAGGCAGGCACATTTGTCAATCCAAAGGACATCACGGTGTACTCATAAGATCCATACCGTGTCCTAAAAGCTGTCTTGGGTATGTCCGATGGTCTAATCTTCATTCGAAAGTATCCCAACCTCAAATCAATCTTAGAGAAGACACAATCACCCTTCATCTGATCAAACAAGTCTTCTATGCGCGGCAAGGTGTACTTGTTCTTGATTGTTACCTCGTTGAGAGCTCGGTAATCCACACACATCCTTTGGGATCCATCCTTCTTGTCCATGAACAGCACGGGCGCTCCCCAAGGTGAATATCTAGGGTGAATAAAACCCTTCTCTAGTTGCTCTTGAATTTGCTTCTTGAGCTCCGCTAATTCCATAGGAGGCATCCTATACGGCCTCTTAGTTATAGGTGCAGTTCCAGGTATTAAATCAATAACAAACTCAATGTCTCGATCAGGTGGCATACCTGACAACTCGTCCGGAAAAACATCCAAAAATTCACACACCACCAGAATCTCCTCAATTGCGGCACCGTCCATATGATTCAGCTTCAATTGCTTTGGTGCAGTTTGAGATGCTTCAAATTCTACGGTGATCCCTTCCTCATTGGTCAACTTCACCGTCTTCGTGGCACACTCAATAACTCCATTGTGCTTCCTCAACCAGTCCATACCAAGTATAATGTCCAATCCTTGGGAATAAAAAACAACGAGATTGGCGGAGAAGTCTACCCCCCTCATTCTAAGGCTTACTTTTGGACATACTATATTTGTCCTCATATCTCCTCCAGGAGACTTAACCAACAGAGTAAACTTCATATGAGAGATAGGAAAACTATACTTAGCACCATACTTCGATGCAATGAATGAATGCGATGCTCCAGAATCAAATAACATAGTCGCGGGGTTGGAGTTGGCGAGAAACATACCAATGACCACGTCATCCGCTTGTTGGGCATCCTCCGTAGAGACATGGTTCACGTTGCCACGAGCAAAATTCTGTTGTCCACGGCTTCCTTGTGGCGCTCCTCCATTGGGTCTTGGGTTTTGCCTCGGCGCATTGCTCCCTTGACCAAGGCCTGACTTAGGACATTCATGCGCAAAGTGTCCAGCTTCTCCACAAGTATAACACTTCTTAACTCCACCAGAATTATTGGAACGAGCTTGGTTTTGAGCATTTGCACCAGAAAAATTAGCACGAGGCGCATAAGGCATTGGAGGCCTAGGTGCTTGCATGACAGGGCGCTGCTGCACAAACTGAGTTGGGCGTGGTGCATAACTAGGGCGCTGAGCAGGAATAGAGGAGCGGTAATAGGGCGCATTGGATGGTGCAAGGCGAGGGCGCACATTACTTCCATGTTGCTGTCCTTGATATGGCGCCTTCCTCTTGATTTCTTGCTCCATCTCAAGGATCTTGTTCTCAACCACAATTGCTTTGTCCACAAGCTTCTGGAAATTGACATAATCACAGTTGAGCAATTGCACTTGGATCTCATTGTTCAAGCCCCTCATGAACAAGTATTGTTTTCGGCTGTCCCGACTAACATCCTCAGGCGCGTATCTTGAGAGTTGAGTGAACTTATTGAGGTATTCACTCACGCTTGATCTTCCTTGTCTTAAATTATCAAATTCTTGCCTCTTCAAGATCATAACACCCTGAGGCACATAATGAGCACGAAAATTCTCCTTGAATTCGGCCCAAGTAATTCTCTCTTGGTTCTCATGAGCATTGCAATAAGCATCCCACCAATCCGCAACTGCTCCAACGAGTTGATGAGAAGCAAATAGCACCTTCTCCCGGTCACTGCATTGGACAATAGCTAGCTTCTTCTCCACGGACTTGAGCCAATCATCCGCATCCATAGGGTCGGCAGCTTGAGCAAAGGTCGGCGGCCTAGTCCTCATAAACACTCCCAATCGGTTATGAGGAGGCGGGGGTGGCGGTGGAGGCATGTGGGGCTGATTATTGATGTTGCTAGCCTGCAGCTGTCCCATAGTTTGTATCATGGTCTGCATGAGCTGGTTTTGCATAGCCAATAGATGCTCAATGTTGATAGCTCCCTGAGTAGATCCTTGTCCAATGTTGTTCTAAGGTACTCCATGGTTCTCCCCCTCATCATTGCCATCCCACTAGTTGCGAGTCCTCACCATCTGAAGAAAAGCAATAGGTAAGAATTAGAAAACATCCCCAACTGTATGCATCAAGGGATATGAGACTAAACAACTAGCTGCACTAGCCTAGGTGGACATGGCAATGCTAAAGCATCCCAAAATCCTCCATTAAGCACACAAGCAAACAATATATATAGCAAACAACACACCAACCAAAGACACATCGATTCCTGAGTGCTCCTATGTGCTCTAAAGTGTCCATTCTATCTAGGCTGCATCTTACGGTCAACTTGTGGCTCTGATACCAATCTGTGACACCCGGTTCCGAAAAATGAACCAAGCTAACGCATATGTGCGCCCAGGATGTTCATCACACATACACGAGTGCAATCACAAAAGAGTATACAAAAAATTACCACAGAACAAGATTAATTAACCAAATTTTATTACACCAACCATATTATCCTCATATACAAGCTCTAATGAATATTAACGACAAGTTCAACTAATGCAGCGGAAATAAACTAATTAAGCAAACTAAACAGCTAGGCAGCATAAGCAATAGGGTATAGCACAGCTCCAAAAACACCACAGGCAAAGCTGACGGTAGACATGACCTAGAACTCCGCATTATCGCCATTAAACTCCCAATCCTGACCTGCAACTGTTGGGGGGATCGCAAGAGTGAGTACATGTCGTACTCAGCAAGTGTGGAAAGTATGACATGTGGCTTATTCAAATGTCGACAATAATAATGGTTGAGTGCTGAAAAGTACATTAAAACATTTGAAAAGCAATATATTATATGTATGTGAAGTAAACCCATCATAATCATAAGTAATACCATAATACCATCTGAATTTGCTACCATCATCAATAATTCCATATTTCACCATTCGCCAATAACCATATTCAATACCAAAAATTAATCCATAACCATAGTACCAACCATAACCATCCCAAATATCATCGCAATACCGGGTTCCCTCTAATCATGGAAGTTGTCCAGGTGCTCATAACCGGGAGCATGGCTATCATGATAGTTTTATTATACTCTGCAGAGTTTGTACCGCTTTACCCACGTGTTTGTGATTTCATCACCCGTCGGCGACTAGAGAACCTCCCTTTCGCCAATTACACTTCCTTGGTGTATGGTCAAGAGATCACAAAATATCCTTTACAAAGGGATTACTAGCCTATTCAGACCCCACTGAGGTTTCACCGGTGGCGATGTCTCCAACTGAGCACATCTTCAACCAAGGGCCCCCTCTTGAGCCATTCGGATCCCAGGGTAGTCCCACCAATCATCAACAAACCCAATACGACTACCCCTTCCCCGAGCATCCACAATGGTCCAAACAGTACTAGCAAAGCCCTAATTAATCAGCTACGCCGCACCCATACTTGGCCTCGTGGTGGCACTATAGTCCTGGCTTATTCTCGCATGAACCGGTCCTTAGATCTAAAGCAAGCAAACCACCATAACATCCAACCCACCCACATACCAGGCTTGCTTAGATCACCCATTACCATATCATATTGACCAGTTCACATTAACCATAATATCATTAATGCATAATTAAATTGAGTGGTATAGTTGTTTCCCATCCAGTTGATTAAGCGAAGCGAAAAGGTAAAAAGCCCTTCCTGACTCTCTACCATATATTTCAGGTGACAAGGGTGGTTAAACAATTCTAGTAAACTTCCTATCATAGGATTCCCACAAAATTGACACAAGCATGCAGTTTTGCAAGCAAAACATTTATTTTAAAAACAGGATCAATATGCTTCAAGGACACTTGCCTTGCTCTTGCTGTTGATTAGGGTCAAAGCCTTCAAACTCTTGGTGTTGTAGATCCTCCACGGCACTGTCTAGCGCAAATCCGTCTAATCCACACAATAAACATACAAGATAAGAAACACAATCAAAGAGTGCACAAATATTACTCAATATGACATGACACGCATGATTGATGCAAATGCAAGGTAGAACTTGTTACTAGATTGCTTTTAATGATCACTAACTAGTTCTAATAGCTTTTAACAAGTTTATACAGGTTTGGGTTCGATTAGATCAAATTTTATAATTAATTTAACACAATTCAACCAGGAAGACCAGACTAGTCCGCTAGGGACCGGATAAGTCCGCACTCTGCGAGATCAGAAGATTAGGGTTTTCTAGATCGACGTAAATTTTGGATATTAGGGGTTGAATTCTCGTAAGGAAAAAGATAATAGAAGGTATACCAGGTGTTTAGAACTCTAATGAATCAGGAAACTTGGAGGTAACACTTGGATCTTGGTGATCTAGGGTTGGTGATGAACTTGGGGATGAATTGGTGGTGAAGAACGAAACTTGGTGGAGATCTTGATCCTCTTTCGTTTCCTCCTCTTCTTCTTCTTGCTTGGGATCTTCTCCTCCCTCCTTGATGGTGGCTCCCCACGAACTAGGGTTTGGGTGGGTGGAAAAGTGGCAAAATAGATGTCAATCCAAGGGGTGGGGCTATTTATATAGAGGTGGAGGCTAGGGTTAGATGGATTTTGAGTTTGGGATGAGTAGGGGCCGGTTTAGAATCCCACATGGGCTCTAAAAGAGTTGGGCACGACGACCCTAGGCCCACATAACGTGAAACCCAAGAAACAAGTCGTAAAACAAAAGATCAACTCAGAGTCGCGAAATATCAGACAAGTCCGAAAAGGACCGGACTAGTCCGAAGTCGTCCAGAGAGAAAATCGGACAAGTCTGGCCAAACACCGGACAAGTCCGACTTTAAACAGAGAGGAAAATGGACAAGTCTGCTGGAACACCGGACTAGTCCGGAAAAGTCCAAGGACTTAGCAATTTTTCAAGGATTCATGGAATATCGGACTAGTCCGCACAAAATCGGACAAGTTCGTTTTTTAGTCAGAGAGAAATCGGACTAGTCTTCAGCAAAATCGGACTAGTCCGCACTTTCCTGCATTTTAAGTGCGGTTTTGTTCCAAATCAATTTTAAATGCTCTGAATCAATTTTAAACTCGTTCTCTTGTTGTGGGTTAATGTTAAACATGTATATGAGTGTATGTAGGGCATGATGCATGAAAATGAGGGTGTTACTTGCTGCGATGGTGTTGGGGGACTTCATGTCCCCACGCATGGCTCCACTCCAGCGCCGCGTCCGCCCGACATGGATGTACACTGGCCCAATAGACTGCACCCGGCTCGAGACTGGCTCCGACTCCAACCCGGACGAGCAGCTGCTGCACGATATGCTGGTCCGGGTCTGCCCCGACGACATCTCCCCTGAGGAACTGGCCCTCCCGGCGGCCTGCCGCCCCCTGTGCCCAGACCTCGAGCTGAGGAGGCGGGTGCTGAAGGCGATGCCAACGCTCGACGAGTCCGGGCTGGCACAACGCCAAATTGGAG
Source organism: Tuctoria greenei (assembly GCA_036927565.1). Classification (NCBI taxonomy): domain Eukaryota; kingdom Viridiplantae; phylum Streptophyta; class Magnoliopsida; order Poales; family Poaceae; genus Tuctoria; species Tuctoria greenei. Next base: position 153,710 of record JAYESD010000090.1, on the reverse strand, counting down.
ACCCGTTCCAGGGGGGTTGAGATTATGGACGATGTTGAGGGGGTCGACATCGCCGACGGCGCTGGGGGAGGCGAGGATCCCCCAAGCGATGAAGATCCCCCGAGTGCTGACCCCTCATGCAGGTTTCGGCACCATCAGTAGGGAGGTGTCGGCACCTCTGCTGATATGGGGAAAGGGAAAGCACCTGCGCTGGTGTCGGACCCGATCCCCAATAAGCGCGCCCGTTCGCCGCCGTTAGACCCCTTCGCCCCTCGTTAGGATGCCGGTGGCGCCACTTTGCCGCCTGAATCCTCGACATGCAAGAGGGGGAGGCTCAACGCGGATGGGACCCCAGTGTTCCCCCGCCGTTCGGAGGAGCGCCAGACTTCGGGGGTGCCGCCAACCCCTCTATTTCAGGGGCCCCCGGCTCATGCAGCGGCCCCCGCCGCGGGTTCGGGGGGTCCGAACCCCCCCAACCCTTTCGGGAAGCGGTGGAACTTCAACGTCCCCCAGTAAGTCTGCATATATTTCATCTTGGACATTCTTTGCCGTGTGCTTACCCTGCAACATCCTTATGATTCGGGTTTGTCTGCTTTCAGCGCAACCGCAGCTACTCCTCCGCCCTTGCGCCCTTCCCCTGGTGGGCATGCTACTCCTGCCAGCTCACGGGGCTCCTCTGCAGCCTTGGACCCTAGCCTTCGCGCTCGAGGTCCCTACAGCGGCTGCTGAGGAGCCGCAGCGAGCGCTGACGTCTGGTGTCGCGCCCACCAATGACTCCGCATCGACCGGCTACTCTGCACTGGCCGATGCTACCGCACCGACTGACACCACCGCCCCGGGTGGAGCTTTTGGAGCCTCCGCTGGGAAGGGGGCTCCTGGAGATGACGCGCCTGCTCCCAGGCGTGGCCCCCCCCCCCCCCCCCCCCCCCGCCTTCTCTGACTGGGGGAACTCTGGTCCTCGTTTCCCCGGTGGTCCTCCAAATGGAGGACGATATTGAAGAGGTGGGGAGGCAGGGACCCGCGGCTACAGTGGAGCCCCTCCCCCTGTCTGAAGCCATGGCTGTTGCCTACTCTGGCTTTCGGCAGGCTCAGACGGCCCTCAACTGGGAGAGGGGGAGACTCGAGGACGAGGAGGACCAGCTCCGGGAATGGGCGAGGACCCTGGAAGCCCAGACCCGATTGGCGAAGAGCCGGGTGGCGCAGCGTGAGGCGATCGTCTGGGAGGAGATGAAAATCCTCGACCAGGAGCGCGAGCTTATCGCTCGCCTGGACGCCGTCATCCAGAAGCTGAAGGCGGACGCTGCAGCGATCCATGCTGAGGCCAGCTCTCGCCTCTAGTCCTGCAAGGAGCTCCAGCAGCTTCTATCTCGCCGGGAAGCTGCTCTTGTTGAACGGGAGCAGGTGTTGGCGGTGAAGCGGGCTGAGGTGGAGGCGACCTCCCATTGGATCGTCCTCCCGTAGGAAGGGGCGAGGGTCCACGCTGCCGAGCTAGACCGTTGGGATGCTGCCCTGGCTGAGGCGAAGCAAGCCCAGCTCGCTGAATGCCAGGCCCTCCTGGACTGTGAGTTCAATGTCGCCCTCAAGGAGGGTGACTTGATGTGCCACGAGAGGGAGGTCAGCGAGCGCGAGAGGGGCCCTGGCAGCCAAGGAGGAGCGGTTCCTAGACGGCGGCCCCCGGGCGCTGGCGGCAGCCCAGCAGGAGGTGCAGGAGCTCCGGGCGTCGCGTTTTGCTGAGGCCCAGAAGGTCTAGGAGTTCCTGGGCGGTGCCGACTCAGCTCTGGTGCCGCTCGGCTTCAGCCTGGTGCGCGTGGGGGAACCAGCGCAGGAGGTGAGTCAGGTGTTCCCAGCCCTTGACTCCACCAGCTCGAGGATGCGTTCGCTGGGGGGCCATTATCGACAACCAGCTGGAGGCAGAAGGGAGGATGTTGGTGAAGGAGGTGGCGACGCACATCCTGGCCTGCTACCGGAGCTGGTACCCTAGCGTCCCTCTTCAGTCGGTCCTCGAAGGGCCCATCGCCGAGAGGGAGGAGGTCGCCAAGTCTGAAGTCTCAGATGCCGTGGCACTCATCACCTCGAGGTTCCAGCGGAGCGGCTGAGGGCTCCCTATGCGCTGCTTGTATCTTGTTTTTCTTTCAGTTTTTCTTTGCAGTTGTTTGTGGTGACAAACTTTTATTTTGCAACAAAAAAATCTGCTTGGAGTGCCCCTCATACTTAGCATGCTTTACTTTTCAGCAATATCTTCTAGTTGCTTGTTGTTCCTTAGCTTCCAAGACCTGCTGTCCCCTAGAGTGTGGCCCCCTGGCAAGTGTGGCCAGTTGTTATGGGCACACCTGTCAGATACCTAGGAGTTAGGGCGGACGGTTGCAGGGGAGCATAGGATGCGTAGGTAGCATTGTTGTAGCTGAGTATGCAGGGACATCGACAGTGGGCCCCCTGGGGGTGCCGTCGGAGCTTCGGTCCGGCGGTGCCCACCATCTTCTGTGAATCGTCGACGGCGGGCCCCCCTGGGGGTGCCACCGGAGCTTCGGTCTGGCGGTGCCCACCATCTTTGCTGAAAGGTCGACGGCGGGCCCCCTAGGGGTGCCACATGAGGCTTGGTCCGGCGGTGCCCACCATCTGCGTGGGTACTCTAACGGTTACCGCTGGGATAACTCCTTGAAGACTTGCGTATAGATCAAAAAATAGGAGAAGTAATTCTGTCCGCTGGTCATTGCTTCCCTGCTCCTTTTTAGTGTCGCTTGACTTACGATCTTAGGCTGGCTCATGGGGCTTGGGTAATTCAGTGTGTCTGCACCTAGGGCTCTCTATCCATACTACTTAAGGGTGGTCCATCTGGCCCCCAGTACTCAGCTGCAGCGCTAGGGAGGAAGGCGCACAGGCTTAGGGTACAGGACCAGGCTAAGCAGGTTGTGCCCCTGGACCTTCCGCTCGGTGTAAGCTTTTCCCAGGGGAGACCATCTGGAGATACAGACCCCCGAGTATGGGAACATCTGAGGCCCCAGGCACATTGCAGGTACCTCGAGCTACCCCTTCTGCAACCAGACAGCAAGGCTCCCACTATTGCTAGAGCAGGGAAAAATGACACCGCCCATGACAGATCACGAGCTACAGCGAACGTACAACAATATCATAAAAAATTAAAGATAATTTTTTGAATGAGAAACCCTATACAGGGCAGGACACAATCTTTTCATTAAGGTTTCACACAAGATGGGACAGGTTTTACAAGGGGAACGACCAGGCTCGGGTGACAAAGGAAGTCGAGTGCACCTACTTAGGGTTCTGGACTAGGCTAAGCGAAATGTGCACTCAGAGCCTCGTCCCTGTAGCCTTAGTTACACTAAGTACCTTTCCTAGGCACCATGTAACTTTAACAATGAAAGAAAACTGTCCTAACGCTGGTCTAGGGGTAGAACTTACGGAGGTGCTCGATGTTCCAGGGGTTGGGCAGTCGCTCTCCATCCTCCGTAGCTAGGCGGACGCACCCAGGGCGGCATAACTCCGTAACCCGGAAGGGGCCCTCCCATCTGGGGGAGAGTTTGTTAGTGATAGGAAAAGATGATGAGTCCCGATCTTCCGATAGGTAATGGATAAGTCGATTGATGTGGAGATCTCAACGTTGATGATCCGAGGCTCTCGAGTAGAACACGAACAACCCCTGCAATCACTGCACCACCGCTCCGTTGGTTATCAACCATGCTGCACACGATTGACCTTGCCAAGAAGGCCAATCCCTGCAAGTGCAACCGAGAACACAAGCAAGAACGTAGAAGACACGATCTAAAATCGCGAAGTTGGGGTTTCACAAACTGTAGAACGGTGATATTATTAATCTAAGCAAAACTCAATTGTTCATGGCGGCTACTTATGGAGTATATATAGGTGGGAGGACGTCCAAGGGGATGTTGGAGTTGTGACCTAACCCTAACACACGAAAATAATGGACTTAGACTTGATACAAGGCCCAATGGCCCAATACGGTGGTGTAACACCCTGACAGATTCTGTACTTGATTTTGTTTCGACGATTCCCTTGGACTCCAAAGGAATTTTGATATGGGACCGGCGTCATTGGTAAGGTTATCCTCTCCCCTTGCCGTGCATATGTAGAACGTCCAAAACGGAGTTCGTATGCATCCTAGGCGTCCGTTTTAGTGCGTACTGCTCCTGGACTCCGAGTTGGATACGATTTGGAGTTTGGTTCGGTTTCCATCTTCTTTGAACGAATTCTCTGGTCTTCCAAGTCCCTAATACTTCCTCCAAGTACTCCTTGAACCTCTCCATGAATCCTAATCACAATTAAATCATTAAGTAGCAATCTATGCTCAAAAACATATAAGGAAATATATAAGAACGAGTTCACCTCTGAAATTAATTGTTGTGTATGAACTCTATTGATTGCATCTTGTATGTTCAATGGAGTGTTGTTTGTATCCATAGAAGTGATGTCCTCATCATCCTCCCCTTCTTGAATTGGAGTTGTCCTCGACTCAAGTTCATCTCCTCTCATGTGTTGGTCCAAATGTGCAAAGTCATCAAATCTTCTTGTATGCATGAATGGAGGAGGCCAAGGTGGTGGATGACATAGTGCCCCATCTTGATCTTGTCCATCAAATAAGAGTGCACATTCACTTGAGCCATGATCCCAAACAAAGAAACGTTGTTTCATGTTTGTAGGTGCAATGATAACGTGCATGATCTCATCATTCTCCCCTTCTTTATGACAAGCCATCCTCGACTTGCTTGTATGTCCAGCAAAGAGGCTTTTGGGGATAGAGTGAGCACTGTCCATATTGCACAACCGCAGTGAATAATGCTTTTGTTGTCCCTTCTGCAAGGAAAAAATACTAGAAAAACTTGACAAGATATTATTAGCATTAGTACATTCATTTACTTGACCATGTTGTTGCAGCACAAAAGGAGCTTCCTCATTTAAACATATGTAAACTTTATGGACCACAAACATACCACTATGTTCATATTTGCCTATAGCATGAAAAATATTTCTACTTAACAAAGGCAATTCAGATTGAGAAAATATTATCTTCTCTACGATATCTAGATCACAAAGAGTGTCAAATTCAATATAGCCCAAAGTATTTAGAGAAGATAGCAATTTCAGCTCATCCCTTTCACATGTAGTTGGGATCAAATGCTTCATTTCAGCACCAGTGAATGATAAAGTATCAAATTCATTTGGTTGTTCTAGCATAGGTATAATATAATTATCAGCACACAACTCATTTTTGTTGTAAGAATCAGTAGGAAAATCTACTAGTGGTAAAGGTGTATTATGAAAAGGTTCATCTTGTTGCTGCTCATCGATAGCATGATTGGTGGTAAAATTCAGCACATCTGAAAATTTCATACCTTGGATAAATGTAGAGCATTGTCCATTAACACTACTCTCATTTTTAGCAAGAAATTCAAATGCATTATCAGTTGATTCATCAAAAAATTCAGAAGAGTTGTTCGACACCTCACTCTCATTTGCATCTACATTTATTTCTTCATGTTCCTGTAAAAGGTTAGGCAAAGGAGGAGGTACAACAAGAAAATTCTTCTCAAATTCATGTATTTCATCTTTGCAATTAGATACATTAGCAAAAGTTTCTCGCATAAGAATTTTCATATCTTTCCATGTTTGAGGTTTTTCTATATCGCTTAAGTTGTCCCACCAAGTTAATGCACAATCAACTAACGCACTAGCAATATTTCTAATCTTTCTCCTCTCACACATATGCCATTGTCCAAAAATTTTATCCAACTCTATTTCCCAAGCAATATATTCATCGTAACCAAAACCATCATAAGAAGGAAGAGATGGGAGAATGTAATTACTTCTTGAGGAAGTTGTTGTAAAGGTGGTCTGAATTTCATGTGAAACCTTGGTTGATGTTTGATTTTTAGTGAGCAACTCCATCGCCGTCTTCATTATGTCCATCATCTCAGCATATAATGCATGATTCTTGCTTTTACCTGACATTGTTAGTAGCAAACAGAAGACAACAAAAAAATATGTTATCCCTATCAACTACAAAGGATAATGGCAAAGTGGAAGTGGAATCACACACTCTCAAGCGTCTTACCACGCTCTTACAAGTGTTCTTACCGACACTGCAGGTGGCAAACGGTGGCCAGTATGAAGAAACCAATGAAGCGTGGAATGACGATTGCAAAGGTGTATCGATTCTGCTCAAGAGTAAGGTGTAGCTTGGATGGCAATTTATATGTAGCAAGGATTAGCAACAATGAAATCAGATAGTAAAGTTGAATAAGTGTCCAAAGTACTTGTCAAAGTTGCTGGCCTAAATGTGTTCCTAGTAGTTCAAGCTAGCCAGCCATGAGACAAAACTAGATGATACAAAGAATGCAAGCACTTCTGTTTTTTTGTTGTTTTTTCCATTTTTTTGTGCGGCTTTTGTTTCTTGTTTTGCACTTGCCTTTTTCTTTTTTCTTCCTTTTTTTCAGAATGTCCTGCAAGGGAAGAACACAATGAAAATCAATCCAAGATATCTCGTGTGTCTGTCGCAGATTTTATACTCAATCTTCCAAGGACAAATAGGCACACTTATAGGCTCTAAATTGGAAAACTTAGAACAGAAAGATTGTATATATATCTCTCCTCTTTAATTTTAATATATGGAAGACCTATTTTGGAAAAGAACAATAGGAGATACTGCCCCCAAAATACAGACTGTTCAGAATTTTTAGGTCAATAACAGATTCAGATATAATGCAATTTCGACATCGATAACTATATTTTATTGGAAAATTATGAATAATAAAGTTATAGATAACTTCTTAAGCTTTCCAGAAAGTATAAGAACATGAAAATCCGAGTTCGTATGAGCTAGATATGATAACAATACTGAACAAGACAGAGATGAATCTAATCTGGACGTGATGACGTGATTCAAAAGGATGAATCAACACAATGCAAAACTCAAACTAAGACTAAAAACACTTCTAAACCAGCAATATGACTCAACCACAGACACAAACTCAACAAAACCAAACTGAATAACAAAGTTGCAAAGGCTCAATGTGGTTTGGACAAAGTAATGAACAAATCTACTAAACTGCAAGTTTTTTTATGGCTTTTTTGTGGACTCTAGGTATCAAAAACTAAACTAATGTAATGGATAGACGAATTACCTAACGGGCAACCTGGAAATCTAATACCAATTGATGGGTAAAAAAGGTTTATGCCCGATCTTCCGATAGGTAATGGATAAGTCGATTGACGTGGAGATCTCGACGTTGATGATCTGAGGCTCTCGAGTAGAACACGAACAACCCCTACAATCACTACACCACCGCTCCGTTGGTTATCAACCGTGCTGCACACGATTGACCTCGCCAAGAAGGCCAATCCCTGCAAGTGCAACCGAGAACATAAGCAAGAACGTAGAAGACACGATCTGAAATCACGAAGTTGGGGTTTTACAAACCGTAGAACGGCGATATTATTAATCTAAGCAAAACCCAATTGTTCATGGCAGCTACTATGGAGTATATATAGGTGGGAGGACGTCCAAGGGGATGTTGGAGTCGTGACCTAACCCTAACACACGAAAATAATGGACTTAGACTTGATACAAGGCCCAATGGCCCAATACGGTGGTGCAACACCCTGACAGATTCTGTACTTGATTTTGTTTCGACGATTCCCTTCGACTCCGAAGAAAATTTGACATGGGACTGGCGTCATTGGAAAGTTTATCCTCTCCCCTTTCCGTGCATATGTAGAACGTCCAAAACGGAGTTCGTATGCATCTTGGGCGTCCGTTTTAGTGCGTACTGCTCCTGGACTCTGAGTTGGATACGATTTGGAGTTTGGTTCGGTTTCTATCTTCTTTGAACGAATTCTCTGGTCTTCCACGTCCCTAATACTTCCTCCAAGTACTCCTTGAACCTCTCCATGAATCCTAATCACAATTAAATCATTAAGTAGCAATCTATGCTCAAAAACATATAAGGAAATATATAAGAACGAGTTCACCTCTGAAATTAATTGTTGTGTACGAACTCTTTTGATTGCATCTTGTATGTTCAATGGAGTGTTGTTTGTATCTATAGAAGTGATGTCCTCATCATCCTCCCCTTATTGAATTGGAGTCGTCCTCGACTCAAGTTCATCTCCTCTCATGTGTTGGTCCAAATGTGCAACGTCATCAAATCTTCTTGTATGCATGAATGGAGGAGGTCAAGGTGGTGGGCAACATAGTGCGCCATCTTGATCTTGTCTATCAAATAAGAGTGCACATTCACTTGAGCCCGATCCCAAACAAAGAAACATTGTGTCATGTTTGTAGGTGCAATGATAACGTGCATGATCTCATCATTCTCCCTTCTTTATGACAAGCCGTCATCGGCTTGCTTGTATGTCCAGCAAAGAGGCTTTTGTGGACAGAGTGAGCACTGTCCATATTGCACAACTGCAGTGAATAATGCTTTTGTTGTCCCTGCTGCAAGGAAAAAAATACTAGAAAAACTTGACAAGATATTATTAGCATTACTACATTCATTTACTTGACCATGTTGTTGCAGCACAAAAGGAGCTTCCCCATTTAAACATATGTAAACTTTATGCACCACAAACATACCACTATGTTCATATTTTGCCTATAGCATGAAAAATATTTCTACTTAACAAAGGCAATTCAGATTGAGAAAATATTATCTTCTCTACGATATCTAGATCACAAAGAGTATCAAATTCAATATAGCCCAAAGTATTTAGAGAAGATAACAATTTCAGCTCATCCGTTTCACATGTAGTTGGGATCAAATGCTTAATTTCAGCACCAGTGAGTGATAAAGTATCAAATTCATTTTGTTGTTCTAGCATAGGTACAATATAATTATCAGCACACAACTCATTTTTGTTGTAAGAATCAGTAGGAAAATCTACTAGTGGTAAAGGTGTATTATGAAAAGGTTCATCTTGTTGCTGCTCATCAATAGCATGATTGGTGGTAAAATTCAGCACATCTGAAAATTTCATACCTTGGATAAATGTAGAGCATTGTCCATTAACACTACTCTCATTTTCAGCAAGAAATTCAAATGCATTATCAGTTGATTCATCAAAAAATTCAGAAGAGTTGTTCAACACCTCACTCTCATTTGCATCTACATTTATTTTTCATGTTCCTGCAAAAGGTTAGGCAAAGGAGGAGGTACAATAAGAAAATTCTTCTCAAATTCATGTATTTCATTTTTGCAATTAGATACATTAGCAAAAGTTTCTCGCATAAGAATTTTCATATCTTTCCATGTTCGAGGTTTTTCTATATCGCTTAAGTTGTCCCACCAAGTTAATGCACAATCAACTAACGCACTAGCAATATTTCTAATCTTTCTCCTCTCACACATATGCCATTGTCCAAAAATTTTATCTAACTCTATTTCCCAATCAATATATTCATCGTAACCAAAACCATCATAAGAAGGAAGAGATGGGAGAATGTAATTACTTCTTGAAGAAGTTGTTGTAATGGTGGTCTGAATGTCATGTGAAACCTTGGTTGATGTTTGATTTTTAGTGAGCAACTCCATCGCCGTCTTCATTATGTCCATCATCTCAGCATATAATGCATGATTCTTGCTTTTACCTGACATTGTTAGTAGAAAACAGAAGACAATAAAAAAATATATTATCCCTATCAACTACAAAGGATAATGGCAAAGTGGAAGTGGAATCACACACTCTCAAGCGTCTTACCATGCTCTTACAAGTGTTCTTACCGACACTGCAGGTGGCAAACGGTGGCCAGTATGAAGAAACCAATGAAGCGTGGAATGACGATTGCAAAGGTGTATCGATTCTGCTCAAGAGTAAGGTGTAGCTTGGATGGCAATTTATATGTAGCAAGGATTAGCAACAATGAAATCAGATAGTAAAGTTGAATAAGTGTCCAAAGTACTTGTCAAAGTTGCTGGCCTAAATGTGTTCCTAGTAGTTCAAGCTAGCCAGCCATGAGACAAAACTAGATGATACAAAGAATGCAAGCACTTCTGTTTTTTTGTTGTTTTTTCCATTTTTTTGTGCGGCTTTTGTTTCTTGTTTTGCACTTGCCTTTTTCTTTTTTCTTCCTTTTTTTCAGAATGTCCTGCAAGGGAAGAACACAATGAAAATCAATCCAAGATATCTCGTGTGTCTGTCGCAGATTTTATACTCAATCTTCCAAGGACAAATAGGCACACTTATAGGCTCTAAATTGGAAAACTTAGAACAGAAAGATTGTATATATATCTCTCCTCTTTAATTTTAATATATGGAAGACCTATTTTGGAAAAGAACAATAGGAGATACTGCCCCCAAAATACAGACTGTTCAGAATTTTTAGGTCAATAACAGATTCGGATCTAATGCAATTTCGACATCGATAACTATATTTTATGGGAAAATGATGAATAAGAAAGTTATAGAGAACTTTTAAGCTTTCCATAAAGTATAAGAACACGAAACTCTGAGTTCGTATGAGCTAGATATGATGAAAATACCGAACTAGATAGAGATGAATCTAATCTGGACGTGATGACGTGATTCAAAAGGATGAATCAACACAATGAAAAACTCAAACTAAGACTAAAAACACTTCTAAACCAGCAATATGACTCAACCACGGACACAAACTCAACAAAACCAAACTGAATAACAAAGTTGCAAAGGCTCAATGTGGTTTGGACAAAGTAATGAACAAATCTACTAAACTGCAAGTTTTTTATGGCTTTTTTGTGGACTCTAGGTATGAAAAACAAAACTAATGTAATGGATAGATGAATTACCTAACGGGCAATCTGGAAATCTGATACCAATTGATGGGTAAAAAAAGGTTTATGCCCGATCTTCCGATAGGTAATGGATAAGTCGATTGATGTGGAGATCTCGACGTTGATGATCCGAGGCTCTCGAGTAGAACACAAACAACCCCTGCAATCACTACACCACCGCTCCGTTGGTTATCAACCGTGCTGCACACGATTGACCACGCCATGAAGGCCAATCCCTGCAAGTGCAACCTAGAACACAAGCAAGAACGTTACACGATCTGAAATCGCGAAGTTGGGGTTTCACAAACCATAGAACGGCGATATTATTAATCTAAGCAAAACCCAATTGTTCATGGCGGCTACTATGGAGTATATATAGGTGGGAGGACGTCCAAGGGGATGTTGGGGTCGTGACCTAACCCTAACAAGGCCCAATGGCCCAATACGTTGGTGCAACACCCTGACAGATTCTGTACTTGATTTTGTTTCGACGATTCCCTTCGACTCCGAAAGAATTTTGACATGGGACTGGCGTCATTGGAAATTTTATCCTCTCTCCTTTCCGTGCATATGTAGAACGTCCAAAACGGAGTTCGTATGCATCCTGGACGTCCGTTTTAGTGCGTACTGCTCCTGAACTCCGAGTTGGATACGATTTGGAGTTTGGTTCGGTTTCCATCTTCCTTGAACGAATTATCTGGTCTTCCACGTCCCTAATACTTCCTCCAAGTACTCCTTGAACCTCTCCATGAATCCTAATCACAATTAAATCATTAAGTAGCAATCTATGCTCAAAAACATATAAGGAAATATATAAGAACGAGTTCACCTCTGAAATTAATTGTTGTGTATGAACTCTATTGATTGCATCTTGTATGTTCAATGGAGTGTTGTTTGTATCCATAGAAGTGATGTCCTCATCAGTTAGCCCCTTCTCGGGAGAGTATGCGATGCAGCACCAGGTCGTCTACCTTTAGCTCCCTACTCCGCACGGTCCTCTGGTGGTAGCGCCGGAGCGTCTGCCTGTACCGTGCATTTTGGAGAGCCGCTCTCACTTGTCCCTCGTCGACGAGGTCCACGTCTTCACGCTGGAGCTGGTCCTGCATGGCTTCGTCGTATGCCCGGACACGGGGGGAGCCCCTGGTAATTTCCGGGGGGAGGACGACCTCTGCCCTGTACACCAGGAAGAAAGGCGTTTCCCCCGTGGCCCAACTGGTTGATGTCCGGCTAGCCCACAGTGCACACGGAAGCTCGTCTACCCAGTTTGCACCATGCTTCTCAAGGTGTGAGAATGTGCAAGTCTTGAGGCCCTTGAGGATCTCTGCATTGGCCCTCTCGACCTGTCCATTGCTCTCTGGATGAGCGACAGATGCATAACAGACTTGTATCCCAAGGTCCTCGCAGTATTCCTGGAACGCTGCACTTGTGAACTGGGTCCCGTTATCATTGATGATTCTGTTCGGGACCCCGAACCGACAGACGATCGACTTGATGAATTTGACTGCTGACTGCTTGTGGATGGTGACAACTGGGGCGGCTTCCGGCCACTTGGTGAACTTGTCTACGGCAACGTAGAGGTGCCGAAATCCTTCGACGGCTCTGGGGGAAGGGTCCCAGGATATCCAACCCCCATACAACGAATGGCCATGAGGGAGGGATCATCTGTAGCACCTGAGCTGGTGTGTGGATCTGTCTAGCATGGAACTGGCGCGCCTTGCATCTCCTGACCATCTCGACGGCATCCTAGAGTGCTGTCGGCCAGTAAAAGTCATGCCGAAAGGCTTTACCGACCAGCGTGCAGGATGACGCGTGGTTCCCACACTCACCTCCATAGATCTCTGCGAGCAAGTCGCAGCCCTCCTCCCGAGTAATGCAATGCAGCAGGATGTCGTTGGCGCCATGCCGGTAGAGATCCCCTTCCACCAGCGTGTACCTCTTAGCCATGCAGACTATCCTTTCTGCCAGGGCATGTTCTTCGGGATGGATGTTGTCTTTCAAGTAGTCCTGGACCTCCGAGATCCATGCATCGGGACTTACTTGAGCCTCTGGATCTTGGGCGCCCGGTAGCTCGGAGCTCCCGGTGGCGCATACGATCCTTGGCGGGCTCCATGGTAGCAGGGCCACCGGGACTGCCAGCTTCGAGGTGCTGGGCTCGCCCCCTTTGCTCGGTTCGGCTGCTCGGGCGGTTGGTCGCGGTAACGTCCTTGCAAAGACTCCTTTGGGCACTGGGGCCCCTGTGGAGGCCTTCGTTGACAGGTCGTCTGCAATTGAGTTATCGGCTCGGGGTACATGGCACAGGTCCAAGACTTCAAAGTCTTTCTCCAGCTTCTGGACATGCAGCAAGTATGCTGCTAGCTGAGGGTCATTACCATGTTGTTAGTCGCCTTTAAGTCGAGGCGCACCATATACTTGAACTGCTCCCCAGCCGGGGTGAGGAGCAGGACCCCAACCCCGCCACCCTGCTTCTGCGAGGAGCCATCGAAGTAGAGTGTCCATGGGGTTTCGGTGAAAACTGGGGCCTTGGGCACCGTTTCTCCGTTGTCCGGGCCCCCCGGGTTGCTTGGCGACGGAGTCCATTTTGCCAAGAAATCTGCCAGTGCTTGGCTCTTGACTGCATGTCGAGGTAAGAACTCTAGCTCGAATTCCGCCAGCTCCGTTGCCCACTTGGCGACATTGCCAGTTGAGTTGGGGCTGTGGAGTATGGTCTTTAGTGGGAAGGAGGTGACCACTGAAACACGGTGGGCCTGGAAGTAATGCCGGAGCTTCCTCGACGCTATGAGCACTGCATAGAACGGTTTGTGTATCTCTAGATACCTTGTTTTTGCTTCATGGAGGACCTCACTGATGTAGTAGACAGGCCGTTGGGAGGTCCGAACCCTCCCTGGGGGGTCCTGAGCTCCTCGCGATGTGTCTGCATCCTGGGGAATGTGGCCCCCAGGATCTGGTCGGACCTTCGGGGGCTGGGACCCGGAGGGCTCTTGGTCACTGGAGCTCACAGCAAGGAGCTCCTTTGCTGGATGAGGACCCTGAGGCTCAGCTTCCTCCCTGGGGGCTCCCTCTGGTGCTTGTTGCGGCAGTAGCTCCGACCGCTCTGCATCCAAGACCATGCTGACCACCTCCGTTGTTGCGGTGATGTAGAGCAGGAGTGGTTCACCGGGTTCCGGCGCCACCATGATGGGTAGCGTCGTTAGGTGCTTCTTGAGTTCCTGGAACGCCACTTCCGCTTCCTCGGTCCACACAAAGGGAGCCGACTTCCGTAGAATCTTGAAGAAGGGGAGTGCTCGCTTAGCCAGTCTTGAGATGAACCGGCTGAGGGCCACCAAACACCCTGCAAGCTTCTGCACATCCTTGATGCGGGCCGGTGGCTGCATCAGCTCTATTGCCTTGATCTTCTCTGGGTTAGCTTCAATTTCTCGGTGTGAGACCAAGAAACCAAGGAGCTTCCCTGCAGAAACCCCAAAGACGCACTTGTTGGGGTTCACCATCGTGCGCGTCGTGCGCAACTTGCTGAAGACTCGGGCCAGGTTGTCTAATAAGGATGTGCGGGCTCTAATTTTTACCACGATGTTGTCGACATACACCTCTACCAGGTCTCTAATGAGGTCCCCAAATGTCTTATGAATTGCACGTTCAAAGGTGGAGAGAGCATTCTTAAGACCATAAGGCATGGAGACATAACAATACAGGCCATCTACTGTTATGAAAGCAGTGTGTTCTTCATCTTCCCTAGACATTGGTATTTGGTGGAAACCAGAATATGCATCTAGGAAACACAGAAGATCACAGCCTGATGTTTAGTCTACTATTTGATCTATCCTAGGAAGAGGGAATGGATCCTTTGGGCATGCCTTATTCAGGTTGGTGTAGTCGATGCACATCCGGAGTTTCCCGCCAGCCTTGGGGACGACAACAGGGTTGGCCAACCACCATGGATGGTGGACCTCCCGGATGAAACCAGCATCAAGCAGCTTCTTGATCTCTTCACGGATGAAGTTCTGCTGCTCGATGGACTGTTTCCTGGGCTTCTGTTGCACTGGTTGGGCGTCGGGGTAGATCTTCAGATGGTGCTCAATCACCCCCCTAGGGATCCCGGGCATTTGTGATGGTTCCCATGCAAACACATCGACATTGTCCCAAAGGAAGGTGACGAGCGTGAGTTCCTATTTGCTGTCCAGGTTCCTCGTGATGTGGGTTGTCTAGGCAGCCTCGGAACCAATCCTGACGACCTTTACGGGTACGTCATCATCGACTGGTTGCACACGGGGTGCAGAAGTGGAGGCCCACTGCGTCGGACCTTGTTCTGGTCGACTCTCCTTCGCACCTCCTGAAGCCGGAGCCCTCCCGGCTGCGAGCGCCTGGAGCTGCTCCAAGGCGGATACTACAGCTGAGCGGTCCCCTCTGATCCTGAGGACGTCGGAAGGCGTCAGCATCTTCAGGACGAGGTAGCCGTAGTGGGCTACGGCCATGAACCTGTAGAGCGCCAGCCTCCCGATGATGGCATTGAAGGGGAGGTCGACGTCCGCCACGTCGAACAAAACGCTCTCTGTACGGTAATTCTCCGGGGTCCCAAAGGTCACCGGGAGGTGAATGTTACCGTACGGGAGGATTTGCCCCAGTCTGACACCTGAGAACGGGCTCGAAGGTGTGAGTCGGGACATCAGCAGCTGCAGCTTCTGGAAGGTCGCCGTGGAGATGAGGTTGAGGCTTGCCCCGCCATCAATCAGCACGTGGAAGACCTTCACGTTGGCGATGGTCGGGGACACCAACAGCGGGAGTACGCCTGCTCCCGCCATGTTCTTCGGGCAGTCAGAGGCGTCGAAGCTGATTGTCGTGCTCATCCACTTGTGGTGGGGAGCCGGGCTCAGAGTGGGGGCCACTGCGGCCATTGCCCGTCGCAGAGTCTTCACTGCGTTTTGGGACGTGGGATCTGTGGCCCCCCATAGATGACATGGAGATTCTTGCGGTGCTCCTTATCGCTGTTGGAGTCGGAGTCGCCACCCTCGAAGACAGCCTTCACCGCCCTCTGGGGTCCCTGGAACCCCATCTCGCTGTCATCCTCCTTTTCGGGATCGACCTTCTGTTTGCCCTCCCTCTGGCAGAAGGTGCGCCCTCCTGACGCTGCTGCTTCTGCTTTTGCTCGCAGAAGCGCTCCACGAACTTCTTCACTTCCCGGCACTCGCTAGCGCTATGGCTATTTGTGCGGTGCACTGGGCACTTGAAGTCAGGCTCCTTGGGTTCTGGTGACTGCCGAGGGCGCATGTCTCGGCGCGGCGGCCGGGCTCCGCCGAGAGCCGCGACTGCCACTGCATGGGCTCCGGGTTTTGGCTTTCTTCAGCCATTGCCCTTCTTCTTCTTCTTGCCGCTGCTTTTTAAAGAGGCTCCTTCCTCAATCAGCGTGGCTTCCCTTGCTTCTGAGGAAGGTTGGGAGTGCCAGTTGCGTCCCTCGGCTTCCCTAGCACATCTCTCTGCCAGGACAAACAGCTCGGAGACATCACGCACTTCGTGCGTGGCTAGCTTCTCGAGCATTTTCTTGTCCCTCACACCCTGCCTGAACACAACAATAGCTGATGCACTAGTGATATGAGGGATGGTGTTCCGTACCTGAGAGAACCTCTGGATGAATGATCACAGCGACTCTCCAGTGCGCTGTCTGACGGCGTGGAGGTCAAGCTCTGTGCCGGGGCGCTTGTAGGAACTTCCAAAGTTCACCACGAACTGTCGGCATAGTTCATCCCAGGAGGTTATGGACCCCTGGGGCAAGTTCATGAGCCATGACCGGGCTGAGCCGGTCAGGACAACGGGGAAGTAGTTGGCCATGATGGCCTCGTCGCCTCCTGCAGCTAGTATCGCAGTGGAGTAGATCTGCAGGAACTCACTCAGGTTGACACTCCTGTCGTACTTCTCTAGCGTGTGGGGCCG
Organism: Tuctoria greenei; assembly: GCA_036927565.1. NCBI lineage: Eukaryota > Viridiplantae > Streptophyta > Magnoliopsida > Poales > Poaceae > Tuctoria > Tuctoria greenei. Next base: position 137,031 of record JAYESD010000090.1, on the reverse strand, counting down.
AAACTTTCGTGGCCAGACCACGAAACGGAGGTGAGATGCCAGAGCCGCACACCCTCGGGTGGGGCTGGGTGGCACTGGTCGTGGCGCTGCATACCCCTGGTGAACAGGCGGGCCTACGTACACCTGAGGCTGGGGTGGTGCAGCATAGGCCTGCGGAGGTGGAGGCGCGACGTATGCCTGGTACGGAGGTGGTGTAACATACGCCGGATTCGGCGGAGGCGCGATGCACTGTAGTCCACCTCAAGGTTGCGCCGCTGCTCCCTCTGTCACTCGATGGTAACTCGGCAGTCTTCTCCCGACCTGCGGCGCTGCAGCCCGGTTCTCAGGTCTGTTGCCGAGATCCTGGTCGAGCGTGAGTCTGCCGTCCATTGGTCAACTGTTGGGGTCCATGACAACGACACATGCATCGGCTGGGCATGTGTCTCCCTTGGTGGAGGTGCATTGAGTGCAGCGGTGATGAGGTGGTCGACGTCGTTGATCCACTGCTGAGCTGCTCCCCGAGGAGCATCTCCAGTAGGTGGATTGTGGAGTAGCGCGCGCTGCTGCGAGCACACTCTCCGGACTCACTGTCGGCGGCGCCATAGCTGCCATCACAGCTAGAGTATGCCGTGGTGTGGCGTGCCGACCTACAGCCGGCGAGCTGACAGCAGGGCAATGTGAAGGTCCCGACCTTGCAGCTCTACAGCGGGATCCCGCTCTAGAGCGAGATGATGCCTGGTCCTCAGCTACTGCCTATCGCCGTGACTGCAGCCTGGATGTACCGGCGTTGGAATGGACGTTCACCATTGCTGCTGGTGGAAATCTTCACGGGGAAAAAGCCCCCTACCTGGCGCGCCAAATGTCGACGGTCTTAAATAACACTTCCCCCGGACCTGCTTAGAGAGCAGCCCGCGGAGGTTCTTTGGATTCACGAGGGCTAGTTCCAGAAGATTGAGCACAGCGAGATGGTGAACACAGAGGGTTTACGTGGTTCGGGCCGCCGGAGCGTAACACCCTACATCCACGGGAGTGTATGTGTATTGCCTCGCTTGAGCGTGTATGGGTTTCAATCGGTCTGATGACGTCCCCTGTGAAGGTCGTCTGCAGAGTCCTTTTATAGTCCAAGGACCCTGCAGTCACAATGTGGGCCCCAAGCCCCGACAGGTGGTCCCGAGGAGAGCCAAATCCTATACAAGATCTAATATTAAATGCTATCTACTTCCCTTTGTTAGGAGCTTCAATGTGCCGTCCCGCCGCATCGTGCGCCAGGGCTACACATAGTTGTTGATGATGGCAAGGCCTGTCCTGTCCGTCTTGTCCTCGCGGCTTACTCGTCCGCCTTGCGTCGTGGGTATGTACCGGCTACTCGGACAAGACAGGACACTGGAGCCTTGACTTTTGCATGTGCGACTCCGATTCACCTGGGGAAGGCGCGCATACTTAATGCTTGTCTGAGCAGCGCACTCTTTCCTATACTGCGGCCTCCTACCGCATTGAGTCGGCCCACCGCCACGTGGTTGCACCGGAGCCTGCCCCTGCGGGGAGACAGGCTTGGTCCCGGGAGTCCCATTAGCTGTGTGGCAGTCCCGGAGCCCGCCTCGGCGGGGAGGCGAGGGTCCGGTCCTGCCGGCCACGTGGCAGCCCCGGAGCCTGCCTCAGCGGGGAGGCGAGGGTCCGGTCCTGCCGTCCACGTGGCAGCCCCGGAGCCTGCCTCGGCGGGGAGGCGAGGGTCTGGTCCTGCCAGCCACGTGGCAGCCCTGGAGCCTGCCTCAGCGGGGAGGCGAGGGTCCAGTCCTGCCGGCCACATGGCAGCCCGGGAGCCCGCCCCAACGGGGAGGTAGGATCTGGTCCTTCCCTCCACAACGTGGCAACCTCATACTCTGCCTCCAAGTAGAGGCCAAGTCCTTAGCCGTTTTCTCCTTGTGCGCTGGAAGTAGTAGGCGCCGAGCTGATCCTTCGAGCTTTTGCTAGTGGCCCTCAGTACAAAGAAGTAGCTGAAGAGCTTCACCGACGGCATCACCCCCACGAACATCTCGCAGAGGCGAACAAAGACCGCCAGCAAGGCGATCGAGTTTGGCGAGAGGTGGTGAAGTTGGAGGCCGAAAGTCTCTAGAAGCATTACCAGGAACGCGGATGCTGGCGGAACGAAGCCGGCCAGCACGTACGACGAGAACAACACCATCTCCCCATTAGTGAGGTTTAGTGGGAGCTCCCCGCGACGGAGCCACTCCTCCTGTTCGGGGGCATGCCAGCCGAGAAGCCGGCGCACGGGGGCTAGATCGGCAGACCTGGTCAACCGGGACCTGGGCAGGATGCTCGCCATGAGGTTGAGGGAGGAGGCTCTGGAAGGGGAAATCGGGAGCTAGAGCGCAAGAACTGGGCTTGGGGAAAGAGGCATGAGCGCAAGGATGCGGAAGCGGAAGAAAGGACTCTTAGGGGGGAAGGTCTCTTTTTATTCACCTCTGCAAGCCAACAGACGCGGCGTGTGAATCACCACAGCCTCGGTAGAAGAGCAACAGACCCGCATAGGCAATGACATGAGGGCCCGAGTCGCTCAACAAAGAAGGCGAGCCGGATGGCCAACTGTGCGGGAGGTAACTCAGCGGATTCTGAAAAGGCAAAAGCAGCGGAAGTGCAGGAGCCACCTTGGGAACCACCGCAGTTAAAGCACGATTGAAAGCAGAAGTCATGTAGCACGGCGCATGTCCCGCGCCTCCGCTTACCAGAAGGAGACACGTAGCCATGATGGCAAGGACGTGCCGCCCGAGGAACTGCCCCGAATTGGAATCAAAAGAGTTGCGTGGGAAGATAAAGAAGAAGACCCCACCTGCGGTATCGACGACTCTCCCGAGGTGGGCTCGGGGGCCACTGTCGATACCCCGCAGACCGGGTACCCCTGCACACAAGGAGAAAACAGCTAAGGACTTGGCCTCTACTTGGAGGCAGAGTCTGAGGCTGCCACGTCGTGGAGGGAAGGACCAGATCCTACCTCCCCGCCGGGGCGGGCTCCTGGGCTGCCACGTGGCCGGCAGGACCGGACCCTTGCCTCCCCGCCGAGGTAGGCTCCGGGGCTGCCATGTGGCCGGTAGGACCAGACCCCCGCCTCCCCGCCGAGGCAGGCTCCGGGGCCGCCACGTGGCCGGCAGGACCAGACTCTCGCCTCCCCGCCGAGGCGGGCTCCGGGGCTGCCACGTAGCCAATGTAACCCCCGAGACCAAGCCCGTCTCCCTGCAAGGAAGGGCTCCTGGACTACCATGTGGCCCGCAGGGTTGAGCCTCCGCTCTCCCGCGGAGGTGGGCTCCGGAGGCGCCACGTGACCTGTACAGTTGGGCGCTCAACTCCCCGCAGGGGCAGGCTCCGGTGCAACCACGTGGTGGTGGGCTGACTCGATGCGGTAGGAGGCTGCAGTAAAGGAAAGAGTGCGCCGATCAGACAAGCATTAATTACGCGCGCCTTCCCCAGGTGAAGCGGAGTCGCGCATGAGAAAGTCAAGGCTCCAGTGTCCTGTCTTGTCCAAGTAGCCGGTACAGACCCACGACGCAAGGTGGACGAGTAAGCCGCGAGGACAAGACGGACAAGACGGGCCCTGCCATCATCAACAACTATGTGTACCCCTGGCGCACACGCGGCAGGACGACACATTGAAGCCCCTGACAAAGGGAAGTAGATAGCATTTAATCCTAGATCTTGTATAGGATTTGGCTCTCCCCGGGACCACCTATCGGGGCCCGGGGCCCACCTTGTGACTGCAGAGTCCTTGGACTATAAAAGGACTCGACAGACGACCTTCACAGGGGACGACATCAGATCAATTGAAAACCCATACACGCTCAAGCAAGGCAATACACTTACACTCTCGTGGACGTAGGGTGTTACGCTCCGACGGCCCAAACCACGTAAACCCTTTGTGTTCACCATCTCGCTGCGCTCAATCTCCTGGGACTAGCCCTCGTGAATCCAAAGAACCTTCGTGGACTGCTCTCTAAGCAGGTCCGGGGGAAGTGTCGTTTAAGACCTTCGACAATTACGCCTCCCGGCGGACCGAACCACATAAAAATCCTCCGTGTTCATTTAGTTCGTAGTTCCAAGAATTTCGCCCCTCCTAAAAAGAACCTCCGCAGGCTACTCCTTAGCAGGTCCGGGGGAAGTGTCGCAAAAACACTTCGAAATTTTAGCGCACCAGGAAGGGGGCACTTTTTTGGGTCGACGAGCCTTACCTCGATGGTGAATCTTCAGTCCATCGCCAGCTCTTCTCGACCCTCGCGCCATGAAGGGAGCAGGGAAGACGGTGCCACCTCTCGCTCCATAGCAGGATGACCTGGCGGACACACGCTCCATGTTTTGGTGGCTACTGCTGTCACCACTTGACGGCTTTCTACCGCCACCGCCGCCAGTGGAGGTCCAAAGTGTGCTCCCTTCTTAGCCTGGTCTTACACCTTGATTCGGTGCCCTGTGACCCTAAGCCTGTACACTTTGCCTCATGGCTACTTCCGCCACTATGCGACGACTATCTGCGACCGCGGCAACAATAACGCTACCAGGTACCTGTGATGTATCTGTTCTCCTTGGTTATTTTTCATTTTGGAGTCCCATAGCATTGAACGGTCACTCTCATTAAAAGCTAATGCCAATAGAGGGTCTAGAGTGCGCTGTCTGCTTAGCATGGTCCTGCACCCTAAGTATGCGCACTCTACCTTTCTTGCGGCTGAATATTGAAGGTTCGGAGTGTGCTACCTTCTTAGCCTGGTCCTGCACCCTAAGTATGCACACTCTACCTTTCCAATGTTGCGACTGAGTACTGGGGGTTGGATGTCTCTCGAAAGACTAATGTCAGCGGGAGGTCAAGAGTGTGCAGTCTGCTTTGTCTGGTCGTGCACCCAAAGTCGTGCCCTGTGACCCTAAGCCAACGCACTCTTCCTCCCCAGCACTGCGGCTCAGTACCGGGGACTGGAAGGCACATGCTCCTGGATAAAGAAATAACCAAAATACAGATACTGTGATCACATAATGATGCTTAAATATTATGCATATTATTCCTTTTTCGCTCTGTCACATATTTTCGTTTGCCCACAGTGGGAGTTGTGCTATCCTGCTGCAGACGGACAGCCTGATACCTGTGATGTCTTTGGGTATTTCTGGTAGTTTCTCATTTGGGATCTTGTGCCCGCTGAATGGTCTACTCGCCTGAAATACAACGCCAATGATAGGTCCGGAGTGAGCTAAAGACTTAGCCTGGTCTAGCACCCTAAGTACGCCACTCTACCCATTATGGTGTTGCACCATAGTAAGGCGGGTCCGGACAGCACACGTTCCTGAGTGAGGCGGCAACCAGTACCCAGATATTATCATACTGAATTACTCAGGCCCCGTAGCCCGGCTAAGGACTATAAGCCACAACAAAATTGAGGGCAGGAAGATTGTAACCAATGAGCACTATTACTCTTTCTATTGTCACTCTTGCGCAGGACTTCACCCTTCTTCGAGCTCTACCGTTGGACCTCAACCTCCGACACCGGGACCTTCCAAGGGGTCCCGCCATCGACGTTCTTAGCGTTGATAGTGGATGCTTCCGCACCTTCACTAAGCTCCGTCGTCGAACCTCAAGCTCCGACACTGGAACCTTCCAGGGGGGCCACTATCAACGTTCTCAACGTTGATGGTGGACGCTCTCGTGCCTTCACCAAGTTCTGGTACCTCCGAGGGAGACCGCCATCAACGTTAATGATGGTGGCCCCACCTAGGGGATCGTCGCCTCCCCCGTTGTGGGCTCAGGGGCTACTGTCGATACCCTTCAGATTGGGTACCCTTCATACAAGGAAGAAAAGGCGGCTCCGACAACGTGCAGCTTCGGACCTAGCCTCCCCACTAAGGAGAGGTCCGGTGCTACCACGCGACCCGACGACACCAAACCTAGCCTCCCCGCTGAGGAGAGGTCCGGTGCTTCCACGCGCCCCAACGACACCAGACCTAACCTCCCCTCTAAGGATAGGTCTAGTGCTGCCACATGTTCCGAGGACTCCGGACCTAGCCTCCCCGCTGAGGAAAGGCCCGAAACTGCCACGCGCATCCCTGAAAGTCGCCTAGAGAGGGGATGAATAGGTAATAAGACCTGAAATGACTTAATCAAACGAGATTAATCTCCTAAGGTCGGACTTATCTGGACAGGGCCAGACTAGTCTGCTCAGCACAGGGTGAAAACCTAAAAACTTGGTTTCTACAAGTTATTTGCGGAATTTAAGTTCACCCAAGATGTAAGCAAAGTGTGGTAACCTAGAAAAACTAGGATTGTGAAGTTAAAGCACTTAAGTCACAAGATTTCAACAAAGATCAAAATGAAGAGCAATATGAAAAATAAGAACCCTAATAGCAATGCTAGTGATTACGAAATGTAAAATGACAAGTGAGACAAGATTTATCTCGTGGTTCAGCTCCACGAAGAAGCCTACATCCACGTTGAGAAGTCCACACAAGGACCGAGTCTCACTTGACCCTTATCTCACCAAGCCACCACAATGGTCGGCTTGGTTTCCACTATATCAATGGGTAATCACCAAGTCTGATTGGGGCTGCTCACAAGTTGAGGCTCCCACAAATCAATACAATGAGGAGCACACGAAGCTCAACTCACACAAGCCACAAAACAAAACACAATGTGCAAAGAGATCAAACTGAGAGCCAAAGCGCGATGATCTTCCATTACTCTCCTCCCCAAACCCTAATCTCTTCAAGATTTGGTCTTAGAGGGCTAGTAGGACGAGTAGAAGGCTTTGAAAGGCCCTAGTTCACTTGTGGCGGCGCTAGGGTTCAATTCATCTTCAAATGAGGTCGGGGGTCCCCCTATTATAGGGGTCCCGAGCCCATTCTGCTGATCTCAGCAGAAGGGCGGACTAGTCTGGCCACTGGCCCCGGACTAGTCCGGCCCAATGGGACCACTGACCTCTGGTCAAGTCCCGACAACTGTCGCATTGCGCGACTATCGTCATGCTACCCGCCAAATTTCCAAATTCAAATGGTCACTAAACAACGAATTAGTCCAGTCCAAAACAGACTAGCCCGATGTAGGACAAAAAGCTTTAGTCCGTCCCAAAACGGAGTCAACTGGGTAGGCCCGGACTAGTCCGGCCACAGGGGCGGACTAGTCCGGCCATCTAGGGTTTATCTCGGTTTATCTCACTAAGTCTCAAACGAACTAGTTCGTAACACCACGAACAAGTCAGAACTTCTCCAGAGAGATTTGGTCCGTTCCAAAACAGACAAGTCTAGTTTTCGGAGACTTAGCTCCAACTCCACTAAGGGATGAACGGACTAGTTTGTACCCATACGGACAAGTCCGAACTCATCTAGAGACGTTTAGTCCGCCCCTAAGTGGACTACTCTGACTGGCTGGACTAGTCCGACCTCCTAGGGTTTTTCCTCATTTTGGCTTCTCACTTAGGTTTTTGTCTCAACCACCATTTTGAGCCCTCTAGAATGACCTCAATGCACATTATACATCCACCCTCTCACATTACACAGCTCATTCAAGCTCAACACCATAGAAACCCTAATTTGTATGCTTGAGCCTTTGACACCCGTTTTATCCTTTTCCTTTTTGAGGGATTTCATCTCATTTCATCCATCACACCTGTGCTTAAGATCAACTCAGCTCATTAGTCTCTCAATTGTCGTCATCAATCATCCAAAACCCACGGGGATGCCTAGATGCACTTTCAATCTCCCCTATTTTGGTGATTGATGACAACACATTAAGACTTCAACAAAAAGATAATAATTCATTTTCCATAACATGTATTTGTATGAGTGAATCCCCCTCAATGTATGCATCATGAGTAAAAGTAATTGAGAGAGTTCTCATACATATAAATGTTATGGTGGGGTGCCTAAGTGATGTGCTCATAAATTGTGATAAGGCAACAAATGTGCAAGATAAACATGTAATTGAGGCAATACATCACAACTTAGACATAATACAATCACAATTTAAGTCTTACAATAACTTGAAATGAAAGTTTTAAAACATAAGTCCGCTAGTGGATCATCCTCTCCCTCATAAAAAATATCAATCTCTCCTCCCTCAAGACTAGCTAGGTACTCCCTTCCAATCTCTCCCCCTTTGGCATCAAGACACCAAAAAGGAAAAGAAGGAAAGAAGGAACCTAAGACCTATTCTTCATCATCATCGTCGTCGTCATCTCTGCCTTGGTGCTCGCTATCGCTCTCTGTGGCCTCCGGATCAATATGAGCATCATCATCGGACGGGGCCACGGTAGAAGTACCAGCTTCACCAAATTGGGCTAGCTCCTCGGTGGTGAACTCCAGGAATGGAGTGATCTCCTCATCACTCTCCACGGCGGGAGACATGGGGATGTACAGCTTGTCGCACATCGCCTTAAGATACTTCTCTTGGCGATGCTCCATGTGATGTTGTTGAGCTTCCGTCTTCCAGCAAGAGGTGAATAGAGCTTTGAAGCACTTGAAGAATCCACTCCCGCATTGTGATGAATACGGAGGTGGAGGAGGAGATGGCACAAAGTTAGAAGAAGAAGCAGGAGGATCTGCATTCTTCCTCCTAGGGGCAGCAGGCTCTGGAGGAGGGAGTTGAGGTCGAAGTCTCCGGTGTCATGTCTTTCTTGAAGTTGAGTCCGGAGACCTTCTCGATCGTGTACATGATGTATGAAGCATAGCCACATGATCAGTTTGCAGTATGAGAGATGTTAAAAATGTCATTGAAGATATGGTCCACAACATTGAAGCGGACATCTCCATCAATAAGAACCATCAAGTGCCTCAGGTTTCCTTGAATAATCCCCGCATCTCCATCCTTGGGGGCAATGGTCTTCCAGAGCACCCTGTTGAGGACACTGTAGAAGGGCTTGATGTTCCTGATGTGACCGGCCTCAAAAGGTACATGACTAGAATACATGTACTCCAGGGTGTCGCGATCAACTAGCCTTAAGTTGGAGATAATGATTTCATTCTCCAGTTGATCCTCCAAGTCAAGCAACTGAGCAAACTCCTAGTAGGTGGTGGAGTATTGCTCTCCGTGGGTCATCTAGGTGATCCTCCTATCCCCATCAGTGTGGAAATAGATAGTGGAGTAGAATTGAGCAATCACCTCCACATTCCAATCATACTAAAAAGCCATGAATTTCTTCAGACCATGGCGCTCTATGGCCTCAATCACAGCATTGAAGGCTTGATGATCCTTCTGAGTCATGTAGTCCCAGTTGATCCACTGAGCATCGGTGACTGGGGTTTACTTGGACATATAGACAGTCCTGTAGTAGTCACAGTGGAAGTCACTCCAGAAACGGGATCCACTGGACTCCTCTCCCTCTGATAGACGTTGATCTTCCTTAGCTTTCTCGCTTTCTCAACCCATTTGCCTTTGAAGATGTTGGCATCGAAGGTAGCTGCACGATTTAGATTCCGTGCAGGAGATAACATCCTCAAGGGGCCTATGGGTTGAGAGGCCCCCTTCTTAGCCTTGCTTGCAGACTTCTTGGCAACAATGACCCTCTTCTTGGGGGCAGCATCCGTTGGGGCCTTGCCCTTGTCCTTGGGGGTCCTCGCCTCCTCGGTTCTAGACTTCTCCCCCAAAGTGACAAGCCTCTTCTTTTTTGGGGCTGCCTCGGCTGCAATAGAGTTGTGAGCTTCTCGCTGAGTCTTGTTTGCTTTCCTTGATTCAAAGAAAGTTGCAGCCATTTCTTGCTCCTCTCGTTTCCAGCGGTAGTGAGCTTGCCTTCCCGCCTCAGCCTTGGAGTCAAAGAGGGGAACATACTCGGAATCTGATGTGGTTGCTGATAAGAGATGCAAAGGAATGTGTATGAGTCCAAGGAAGTAGAGATATGATGGTAGAATTCATAAAATCGACTTAGGTTAGGGTTGTCACTGTGTAACCCAGACTTGTCCTTCCAAGGTCAGACTAGTCCATACCAGGTCGGACTTGTCCGCCCTACGGCTGGACTAGTCCACTTCACACAGCAAAAACCCTAATCTAGAGAAATTTTGCAAAAACTACGGATCCTACCACAAAAATGGAGGTGCATGATCATAATTATGTGGACAACAACATTTGTGAAGAAGTTTCTATCAATAGACCTAAAAGAATTGAATTTTGGAGATTTTGGGTTAGGTCAAGAATACCTCTTCAAATCTTCGATTCATCGAAATGTGGGTGAGGAATCAGCCTCCGATGCTTGAGAAAGAGTTCCCACGCACCTTAGGGCTTCAATCCACCGATTGGAATCAAGATTTCGTGGTTGGAATCGAAAATCGCCGATTTGGGGGTGGTTTTCATGCGTTTTTGGAGAGAGAGAGAGGGTTTGAGTGAAGTGGAGAGGTCGAGGGCATCCAGAGGAGGTTAAGTCCCCAAGGGTCGGACTAGTCCGGTCGGAGACCCGAACTTGTCCGTCCAGCGGACTGGGTCGAGACTATTCTGACCCACCGGACTAGTCCGGTCCTAAGACCAGAACCTCCTATATATTGAGTTTTCAGTGGAGGTTTGATCCTTTTGGACTATATTTTCACAAAAGATCTTTATAAACATGGTCAGTAAGCAATCAACAATCAAACTATGACCATTATTCACAAAGATTCAATAATTTCAAATAATTTGTAGAAAATTGAGGAGGATGAGTTTTTTGCAAGCATGTGTGAGTTTTGAATATAACAATCAGATGTGCAAGACTCAATCCACATTTTGAGAATCTAAGGTATTGAGCTCACTCCTAAGTTCACAAAATCTTTTCTCATCTAGGGGTTTGGTAAAAATGTCGGCCAATTGTTTTTCGGTTCTCACATGGGAAATTGTAATGTCTCCTTTTATGGATTGATCTCTCAAGAAGTGGTGGCGAATATCGATGTGTTTGGTACTTGAATGTTCAACTGGATTGTGGGCTATTTTGATGGCACTCTCATTGTCACATAGGAGGGGAATATGACGTAAGTTTATGCCATAGTCCCTAAGAGTTTGTCGCATCCAAAGAAGTTGTGCACAACAACTTCCGTCGGCGACATACTCTGCTTCGGCTGTGGAAAGAGCAATGGAGTTTCGTTTCCTTGAGGACCAAGACACTAAAGATCTACCAAGGAATTGGCAAGTTCTGGAGGTGCTCTTCCTATCAACTTTGCACCCTGCATAGTCTGCATCGGAATATCCAATGAGGTTAAACTTAGAGCCTTTGGGGTACCAAAGTCCTAGGCTTGGTGTGTGAACCAAATATCTAAGAATTCTCTTAACGGCGGTCAAATGACACACCTTAGGAGCAGCTTGAAATCTAGCACACATACACACACTAAGCATGATATCGGGCCTAGATGCACATAAGTAAAGCAATGAACCTATCATAAAATGATATACCTTTTGGTACACATTTGGACCATCTTCATTAAGATCGAGATGCCCATTGGTTGTCATAGGAGTCTTGATGGATTTGGCCTTGTCCATGTCAAACTTCTTGACTATATCTTGTGGGTACTTGGTTTGACTAATGAATGTGCCTTCCTTGAGTTGCTTCACTTGAAAACCTAGGAAGAACTTCAACTCCCCCATCATGGACATCTCAAATCTTTCTGTCATTATCTTAGAAAACTCGTCACAAAAAGCTTTGTTAGTAGAACCAAATATAATGCCATCGACATATATTTGGCAAACAAACTAATCATCATTGAAGTGCTTAGTGAATAAAGTGTAATCCACCTTCCCAATTTGAAACCATTTTGAGTTAGAAAATCTCTAAGGCACTCATACCAAGCTCTAGGAGCTTGTTTGAGTCCATAGAGAGCCTTACACAATTTGTACATATGGTTTGGGAATTCTTCATCTTCAAACCCGGGGGGTTGCACCACATACACCTCTTCCTTGATTGGACCATTGAAGAATGCGCACTTGACGTCCATTTGATATAGCTTAAAATCATGGTGAGTAGCAAAGGCAAGTAATATACAAATTGATTCAAGCCTAGCTACAGGAGCAAAGGTTTCTTTGAAATCCGAACCTTCGACTTGTGGATACCCCTTGGCCACAAGTCGTGCCTTGTTCCTTGTAACCACTCTGTTCTCATCTTGTTTGTTGCGGAACACCCACTTGGTGCCTACAACATTTGCATTAGGCCTCTTTACAATCTCCCATACTTGATTTCTTTCGAAGTTGTTGAGCTCTTCTTGCATGGACATCAACCAATATGGATCTCGTAGTGCTTCTTCAACCTTGTGGGGCTCCAAGGAAGAAACAAAAGAGTAATGTTGAAAAAAGTTTGCAACACAAGATTGTGACGCCCAGTTCCGAAAAATGAACCAAGCTAACGCATATGTGTGCCCAGGATGTTCATCACACATACACGAGTGCAATCACAAAAGAGTATACAGAAAATTACCACAGAACAAGATTAATTAACCAAATTTTATTACACAAACCAGATTATCCTCGAATACAAGCTCTAATGAATATTTATGACAAGTTCAACTAATACAGCGGAAATAAACTAATTAAGCAAACTAAACAGCTAGGCAGCATAAGCAATAGGGTATAATGCAGCTCCAATAACACCACAGGCAAAGTTGATGGTAGACACGGCCTAGAACTCCGCATTATCGCCATTAAACTCCCAATCCTGACCTGCAACTGTTGGGGAGGAATTGCAAGAGTGAGTACATGTCGTACTCAGCAAGTGTGGAAAGTATGACATGTGGCTTATTCAAATATCGACAATAATAATGGTTAAGTGCTGAAAAGTACATTAAAACGTTTGAAAAGCAATATATTATATGTGTGTGAAGTAAACCCATCATAATCATAAGTAATACCATAATACCAGTCCACAATTCACCATCTTCATCAATAATTCCAGATTTCACCATTTGCCAATAACCATATTCAATACCAGAAATAAATCCATAACCATCCCAAATTCCAATTTCCCTCTAATCATGGAAGTTGTCCAGGTGCTCATAACCGGGAGCACGACTATCATGATATTTTTATTTAACTCTGCAGAGTTTGTACCACTTTACCCAAGTGTTTGTGATTTCATCACCTTTCAGTGACTAAGAATCTCCCTTATGCCCATGATCCGTCGGTCACATTATACACTTCCGTTGGTGTGTGGCCAAGAGATCACAAAATAGCCTTTACAAAGGGATTACTAGCCTATTTAGACCCCACTGAGGTTTCACCGGTGGCGATGCCTCCAACTGAGCACATCTTCAACCAAGGGCCCCCTCTTGAGCCATTCGGATCCCAGGGTAGTCCCACCAATCATCAACAAATTCAATCCGACTACCCCTTCCCCGAGCATCCACAATGGTCCAAACAGTACTAGCAAAGCCCTAATTAATCAGCTACGCCGCACCCATACTTGGCCTCGTGGTGGCACTGTAGTCCTGACTTATTCTCGCATGAATCGGTCCTTAGATCTAAAGCAAGCAAACCACCATGACATCCAACCCATCCACGTATCGGCTTGCTTAGATCACCCATTACCATATCATGTTATCTAGTTCATGTTAATCATAATCTCATCCATGCATAGTTAAATTGAGTGGTATAGTTGTTTCCATCCCAGTTGATTAAGCGAAGCAAAAAGGTAAAAACCCTTCCCGACTCTCTATCATATGTCCCAGGTGACAAAGGTGGTTAAACAAAGCTAGTAAACTTCCTATCATAGGGTTCCCCATCAATTTGATACAGCATGCAGTTTTGCAAACAAAACATTTATTTTAAAACAGGATCAATATGCTTCAAGGACACTTGCCTTGCTCTTGCTGTTGATTAGGGTCAAAGCCTTCAAACTCTTGGTGCTGTAGATCCTCCGCGGCACTTTCTAGCGCAAATCCGTCTAATCCACACAATAAACATACAAGACAAGAAACACAATCAAAGAGTGCACAAATCTTACTCAATATGACATGACATGCATGATTGATGCAAATGCAAGGTAGAACTTGTTACTAGATTGCTTTTAATGATCACTAACTAGTTCTAATAGCTTTTAACAAGTTTATACAGGTTTGGATTCAATTAGATCAAATTTTAGAATTAATTCAACACAATTTAACCAGAAATATCAGACTAGTCCGCTAGGGACCGGACAAGTCCGCACTCTGCGAGATCAGCAGATTAGGGTTTCCTAGATCGACGTGAATTTGGAGATTAGGTGTTGAATTCACGTAAAGAAAAGAGAATAGAAGGTATACCAGGTGTTTAGGACTCCAATGAATCAAGAAACTTAGAGGTAACACTTGGATCTTGATGATCTAGGGTTGGTGATGAACTTTGAGATGAATTGGTGATGGAGAACGAAAACTTGGTGGAGATATTGGTCCTCTTTCATTTCCTCCTCCTCTTCTTCTTGCTTGGGATCTTCTCCTCCCTCCTTGGTGGTGGCTCTCCACGAACTAGGGTTTGGGTGGGGTGGAAAAGTGGCAAATAGATGTCAATCCAAGGGTGGGGTTGTTTATATAGAGGTGGAGGCTAGGGTTAGATGGATTTCGAGTTTGAGAGGAGTAGAGGCCAGTTTAGAGTCCCACATGGGCTCTAAAAGAGTTAGGCACGACATCCCTAGGCCCACTTAACGTGAAACCCAAGAAACAAGTCGTAAAACAAAAGATCAACTCGGAGTCGCGAAATATCGGACAAGTCCGGAAAGGACTGGACTAGTCCGAAGTCGTCCAAAGAGAAAATCGGACAAGTCTGGCCTAAAATCGGACAAGTCCGACTTTGAACAGAGAGGAAAAACGGATAAGTCCGCTGGAACACCGGAATAGTCCGGAAAAGTCCAAGGACTTAGCTATTTTTCAAGGATTCTTGGAATATCGGACTAGTCCGCACAAAATCAGACAAGTCCGAAAGTTTCCAGAGCCAAAATCAGACTAGTCCGCAGCAAAAACGGACAAGTCTGTTTTTAGTCAGAGAGAAATCGGACTAGTCCTCAGTAAAATCGGACTAGTCCGCACTTTCCTGCGTTTTAAGTGCGGTTTTGCTCCAAATCAATTTTAAATGCTCCAAATAAATTTTAAACTCGTTCCTCTTGTTGTGGGTAAATGTTAAACATGTATATGAGTGCATGCAAGGCATGATGCATGAAAATGAGGGTGTTACAAACCTACCCCCCTTAAAATGAATCTCGTCCTCGAGATTCGATGCGGAAGAGAATAGATAGGGAAAGTCCTTCTTGAGATCATCTTCTAGCTCCCAAGTTGCTTCTTTTCCTGTGTGGTGCTTCCATTGAACCTTACACCATCTAATAACCTTGTTCCTTGTGACCCTCTCCTTAGTTTCCAAGATTTTGACCGGTTGTTCGGCATAGGCCAAATCTTCCCCTAGTTCCAATTCTTCCATTGGCACTTGTTCTTTCGGTACTCTCAAACAATTCTTGAGCTGGGAAACATGAAAGACATCATGAACATCCAAAAGATGAGCTGGCATCTCCAACTTATACGCTACTTCTCCTCTTTTGTCCAAAATCTTGAATGGTGCAATATAATGAGGTGCGAGCTTGCCTCTTATGTTAAACCTCTTATGACCTCTCATTGGCGACACCTTGAGGTAAACAAAATCTCCTATTCCAAAGACTAATTTCCTTCTCCTATTGTCCCCATAGCCTTTTTGCCTTGATTGGGCAGCCCTCAAGTTTTCACGAATTATTAGGACTTGCTTTTCGGCTTCTTGCAACACATCCGGACCAAATACTTGAGTTTCTCCTGCCTCATTCCAGAATAAAGGTGTCCTACACTTCCTCCCATAAAGCGCTTCATATGATGACATCTTCAAACTTGCTTGGTAACTATTGTTGTATGAAAATTCCGCATATGGCAAGCTTTTGTCCCAACTCTTCCCATGCTTTAAAGCACAAGCTCTTAACATGTCCTCCAAAATATGATTGGTCCTCTTGGTTTGTCCATCTGTTTGAGGATGATATGCTGAACTAAAATTCAACCTCGTTCCCAAAGCTTCATGCAATTTTTGCCAAATTTTGGAGGTAAATTGAGAACCTCTATCTGACATGATCTTCTTCGGGACTCCGTGTCGACACACAATATGCTCCATGTATATTTCGGCCAATCGTGCAGCTGTATATTTGGTCTTCACAGGGACAAAATGAGCCGACTTGGTTAAGCGATCCACAATTACCCAAATTGAGTCATACCCGGACTGAGTACGTGGTAACCCAACTATGAAGTCCATACCAATTTCTTCCCACTTCAATTCTGGAATCTTTAATGGTTGTAATAGTCCAGCTTGCCTTTGATGTTCCGCCTTGACTCGTTGGCACACATCACACAATGCTACATATTCAGCTATGTCCTTCCTCATGCTATCCCACCAATAGCTAGTCTTCAAGTCTTTGTACATCTTGGTACAACCAGGGTGAATTGAGTAAGGTGAGTCATGTGCCTCTTTTAATATCATCTCCCGAATATGCTTCACATTAGGCACAACGATTCTCTTTCCAAGCCATAAGGTACCATGTTCGTCTTCATCAAATCTGAATTCTCTCCCTTCTTCGGTCCTGTCCGTGATTTCCTTGATCTCCTCATCCGTGGTTTGTGCTTCTCGAATTTCTTGCTCCAAGGTTGGGTTTAACTCCATAATCTTCGTCTCATTTACAAATCCGAGGTTCAACCTTTCAAACTCCTTACATAAATCGAATGGTAACTCTCGAACTGTGAGTTGGTGACTTACTCCCTTTCTACTCAAAGCATCAGCCACTACATTGGCCTTTCCCGGATGATAGTTGATCCCCAAATCATAATCTTTGATGAGCTCCAACCATCTTCGTTGCCTCAAGTTCAGATCCGTTTGTGTGAAAATATACTTCAAACTCTTATGATCCGTATAAATTTCACACCTGTGTCCAAGAATATAGTGCCTCCAAATCTTCAATGCGTGTACCACGGCCGCGAGTTCCAAATCGTGCGTGGGGTAATTCTGCTCATGTTTCTTCAATTGTCTTGATGCATAGGCGACCACTTGACCTTCTTGCATCAATACACATCCAAGCCCTTGTCTCGATGCGTCGCAATAAATATCAAAACTCTTGCTCACGTCCGGCAATACCAAAACTGGGGCTATTGTCAACCTCTTCTTCAACTCCTCAAAACTATTTTGACAAGTTTGAGTCCATTGGAAAGCCTTTCCCTTCATTAGCAAATCTGTCATAGGCTTGGCTATCTTGGAGAAGTCCTTGATAAACCGACGGTAATATTCGGCCATCCCAAGAAAACTTCTTATTTCCTTGACGTTTTGCGGCGGTTCCCACTTCAACACGTCTCTCACTTTTCCGGGGTCAACTGACACTCCTTCTCCTGAGATGATGTGACCCAAAAACGACACCTCTCTCAACCAAAACTGACACTTGTTGAACTTGGCATACAATTGATGCTCCCTCAATTTCTGCAATGTAAGCCTCAAGTGTTCCTCATGTTCTTTCTCATCCTTCGAGTAGATCATAATGTCATCAATAAACACCACAACGAACTTATCCAAGTACTCCATGAAGACCTTATTCATGAGGTACATAAAGTAGGTAGGCACATTTTTCAATCCAAATGACATCACGGTGTACTCATAAGATCCATATCGTGTTCTAAAAGGGTTCTTGGGTATGTCCGATGGTCTAATCTTCATTTGAAAGTATCCCGACCTCAAATCAATCTTAGAGAAGACACAAGCACCCTTCATCTGATCAAACAAGTCTTCTATGTGCGGCAAGGTGTACTTGTTCTTGATTGTTACCTCGTTGAGAGCTCGGTAATCCACACACATCCTTTGGGATCCATCCTTCTTGTCCACGAACAGCACGGGCGCTCCCCAAGGTGAAGAGCTAGGGCGAATAAAACCCTTCTCTAATTGCTCTTGAATTTGCTTCTTGAGCTCCGCTAATTCCATAGGAGGCATCCTATACGGCCTCTTAGCTATAGGTGCAGTTCTAGGTATTAAATCAATAACAAACTCAATGTCTCGATCGAGTGGCATACCTGGCAACTCGTCCGGAAAAACATCCAAAAATTCACACACCACCGGAATCTCCTCAATTGCGGCACCGTCCATATGATTCAACTCCAATTGCTTCGATGCGGTTTGAGATGCTTCAAATTCTATGGTGATCCCTTCTTCGTTGGTCAACTTCACCATCTTCGTGGCAAACTCAATAACTCCATTGTGCTTCCTCAACCAGTCCATACCAAGTATAATATCCAACCCTGGAGAATCCAAAACAATGAGGTTGGCGGAGAAGTCTACCCCCCTTATTCTAAGGCTTACTTTTGGACATACTATATTTGTCCTCATCTCTCCTCCAGGAGACTTAACCAATAGAGTAAACTTCATATGAGAGATAGGCAAACTATACTTGGCAACATACTTCGATGCAATGAATGAATGCATTGCTCCAGAATCAAATAACATTGTCGCGGGGTTGGAGTTGGCGAGAAACATACCAATGACCACGTCATCCGCTTGTTGAGCATCCTCCGTAGAGACATGGTTCACGTTGCCACGAGCAAAATTCTGTTGTCCACGGTTCCCTTGTGGTTGTCCTCCATTGGGTCTTGGGTTTTGCCTCGGAGCATTGCTTCCTTGACCAAGGCCTGACTTAGGACATTGATGCGCAATGTGTCCAGTTTCTCCACAAGTATAACACTTCTTAACTCCACCAGAATTATTGGGACGAGCTTGGTTTTGAGCACTTGCAGCAGGAAAATTAGCACGAGGCGCATAAGGCATTGGAGGCCTAGGTGCTTGCATGACAGGGCGCTGCTGCACAAACTGAGTTGGGCGTGGTGCATAACCAGGGCGCTGAGCAGGAATAGAAGTGTTGAAGTAAGGCACATTGGGCGGCGCAAAGCGAGGGCGCACATTACTTCCTTGTTGATGTCCTTGATATGGCGCCTTTCTCTTATTTTCTTGCTCCATCTCACGAATCTTGTTCTCAACCACAATGTGACGCCCGGTTCCGAAAATGAACCAAGCTAACGCATATGTGTGCCCAGGATGTTCATCACACATACACGAGTGCAATCACAAAAGAGTATACAGAAAATTACCACAAGACAAGATTAGTTAACCAAATTTTATTACACAAACCATATTATCCTCGAATACAAGCTCTAATGAATATTAATGACAAGTTTAACTAATGCAGCGGAAATAAACTAATTAAGCAAACTAAGCAACTAAGCATAAGCAATAGGGTATATATGCGCAGCTCCAATCAACACCACAGGCAAAGCTGACGGTAGACACGGCCTAGAACTCTGCATTATCGCCATTAAACTCCCAATCCTGACCTGCAACTGTTGGGGTGGGGGATTGCAAGAGTGAGTACATGTCGTACTCAGCAAGTGTGGAAAGTATGACATGTGGCTTATTCAAATGACGACAATAATAATGGTAAAGTGCTAAAAAGTACATTAAAACATTTGAAAAGCAATATAGTATAAGTATGTGAAGTAATCCCAACATAATCACGAGTAATACCATAATACCAAACTGAATTCATTACCATCATCAATAAGTCCAGATTTCACCATTGCCAATAACCATACTCAATACCAGAAATTAATCCATAACCATCCATAACCATTACCAAACCATAACCATCACCAAACCATAACCATAATATCAACCATAACCATTACCCAACCATAACCATCCCAAATTCCAATTTGCATCTAATCATGGAAGTTGTCCAGGCGCTCATAATCGGGAGCACGGCTATGATGATAGTTTTAGTTAACACTCTGCAGAGTTTGTACCTCTTTACCCACGTGTTCGTGATTTCATCACCCTTTGGCGACTAAGAACCTCCCTTATGCCCATGACCCGTCGGTCACATTACACACTTCCGTTGGTGTGTGGCCAAGAGATCACAAATAGCCTTTACAAAGGGATTACTAGCCTATTTAGACCCCACTGAGGTTTCACCGGTGGCGATGTCTCCCGCAGAGCACATCTTCAACCAAGGGCCCCCTCTTGATCCATTCGGATCCCAGGGTAGTCCCACCAATCATCAACAAACCCAATCTGACTACCCCTTCCCCGAGCATCCACAATGGTCCAAACAGCACCAGCAAAGCCCTAATTAATCAGCTACGCCGCACCCATACTTGGCCTCGTGGTGGCACTGTAGTCCTGGCTTATTCTCGCATGAACCGGTCCTTAGATCTAAAGCAAGCAAACCACCATAACATCCAACCCATCCACACACCAGGCTTGCTTAGATCATCCGTTACCATACCATGTTTAACCAGTTCATGTTAACCATAATCTCATCCATGCATAATTAAATTGAGTGATATAGTTGTTTCCCATCCCAGTTGATTAAGCAAAGCAAAAAGGTAAAAAAAACCCTTCCCGACTCTCTCTACCATAAATTCCAGGTGACAAGGGTGGTTTAGCAAATCTAGTAAACTTCCTACCATAGGATTTCCCATCAATTTGGCACAAGCATGCAGTTTTGCAAACAAAACATTTATTTTAAAACAGGATCAATATGCTTCAAGGACACTTGCCTTGCTCTTGCTGTTGATTAGGGTCAAAGCCTTCAAACTCTTGATGTTGTAGATCCTCCGTGGCACTTTCTAGCGCAAATCCGTCTAATCCACACAATAAACATACAAAACAAGAAACACAATCAAAGAGTGCACAAATATTACTCAATATGACATGACATGCATGATTAATGCAAATGCAAGGTAGAACTTGTTACTAGATTGCTTTTAAAGATCACTAACTAGTTATAATAGCTTTTAACAAGTTTATACAGGTTTGGATTCGATTAGATCAAATTTTAGAATCAATATAACACAATTTAATCAGAAAGATCGGACTAGTCCGCTAGGGACCGGACAAATCCGCACTTGACGAGATCAGGAGATTAGGGTTTTCTAGATCAACGTGAATTTGGAGATTAGGGGTTGAATTCACGTAAGGAAAAGAGAATAGGAGGTATACCAGGTGTTTATAACTCCAATGAATCAAGAAACTTGGAGGTAACACTTGGATCTTGATGATCTAGGGTTGGTGATGAACTTGGAGATGAATTGGTGGTGAAAAACGAAACTTGGTGGAGATCTTGATCCTCCTTCATTTCCCCCTCTTCTTCCTCTTGCTTGGGATCTTATCCTCCCTCCTTGATGGTGGCTCCCCACGAACTAGGGTTTGGGTGGGTGGAAAAGTGGCAAATAGATGTCAAACCAAGGGGTGGGGTTGTTTATATAGACGTGGAGGCTAGGGTTAGATGGATTTCGAGTTTGGGATGAGTAGAGGCCGGTTTAGAGTCCCACATGGGCTCTAAAAGAGTTAGGCACGACGTCCCTAGGCCCACTTGACGTGAAACCCAAGAAACAAGTCGTAAAACAAAAGGTCAATCTCGGAGCCACGAAATATCGGACATGTCCGGACAGGACCGGCCTAGTCCGAAGTCGTCCAGAGAGAAAATCGGACAAGTCTGGCCAAAAATCGGACAAGTCCGATCTTAGTCAGAAAGGAAAACGGACAAGTCCGCTGGAACACCGGACTAGTCCGGAAAAGTCCAGGGACTTAGCAAATTTTCAAGGATTCATGGAATACCGGACTAGTCCGCACAAAATCGGACAAGTCCGAAGTTGTCCAGAGGCAAATATCGGACTAATCCGCAGCAAAAACGGACAAGTTCGTTTTTAGACAGAGAGGAATCGGACTAGTCCTCAGCAAAACCGGACTAGTCCGCACTTTCCTACATTCTTAAGTGCGGTTTTGTTCCGAATCAATTTTAAACTTGTTCCTCTTGTTATGGGTTAATGTTAAACATGTATATGAGTGCATGTAGGGCATGATGCATGAAAATGAGGGTGTTACAAACCTACCCCCCTTAAAATGAATCTCGCCCTCGAGATTCGACGCGGAAGAGAAGAGATAGGGAAATTCCTTCTTGAGATCATCCTCTAACTCCCAAGTTGCTTCTTTTTCGGTATGGTGCTTCCATTGGACTTTACACCATCGAATCACCTTGTTCCTTGTGACTCTCTCCTTGGTTTCCAAGATGTTGACCGGTTGCTCGGCATACGTCAAATCTTCCTCTAGTTCCAATTCTTCCATTGGCACTTGTTCTTCCGGCACTCTCAAACACTTCTTGAGCTGGGAAACATGAAACACATCATGTACGTCTGAAAGATGGGCTGGCATCTCCAACTTATAGGCTACTTCTCCTCTTTTATCCAGAATCTTGAATGGTCCAATATAACGAGGTGCGAGCTTGCCTCTTATGCTAAACCTCTTATGACCTCTCATTGGTGACACCTTGAGGTAAACAAAATCTCCTATTTCAAAGGCTAATTTCCTTCTCCTATTATCCGCATAGCCTTTTTGCCTTGATTGGGCAGCCCTCAAGTTTTCACGAATCATTTTGACTTGCTTTTCGGCTTCTTGCAACACATCCGGACCAAATACTTGAGTTTCTTCTGCCTCATTCCAGAATAAAGGTGTCCTACACTTCCTCCCATAAAGCGCTTCATATGGTGACATCTTCAAGCTTGCTTGGTAACTATTGTTGTATGAAAATTCTTCGTATGGCAAGCTTTTGTCCCAACTTTTCCCATGCTTTAAAGCACAAGCTCTTAACATGTCCTCCAAAATCTGATTGGTCCTCTCGGTTTGTCCATCCGTTTGAGGATGATATGCTGAACTAAAGTTCAACCTCGTTCCCAAAGCTTCATGCAATTTTTGCCAAAATCTGGAGATAAATTGAGAACCTCTATCTGAGACTATCTTCTTAGGGACTCCATGTCGACACACAATATGCTCCATGTATATTTCGGCCAATCGTGCAGCTGTATACTTGGTCTTCACAGGGACAAAATGAGCTGACTTGGTTAAGCGATCCACAATTACCCAAATTGAGTCATACCCGGACTGAGTACGCGGTAACCCAACTATGAAGTCCATACCAATTTCTTCCCACTTCCATTCCGGAATCTTCAACGGTTGCAATAATCCGGCTGGCCTTTGATGTTCCGCCTTGACTCGTTGGCACACATCACATAATGCTACATATTCAGCTATGTCCTTTTTCATGCTATCCCACCAATAGCAAGTCTTCAAGTCCTTGTACATCTTCGTACACCCGGGGTGAATCGAGTAAGGCGAGTCATGTGCCTCCTTTAATATTGTCTCCCGAATATGCTTTACGTTAGGCACAACGATTCTCTTTCCAAGCCATAAGGTACCATGTTCGTCTTCATCAAATCTGAATTCTCTTCCTTCTTTGATTCTTTCCTTGATTTCCTTGATCTCCTCATCCGTGGTTTGTGCTTCTCGAATTTCTTGCTCCAAGGTTGGGTTTAACTCCATCATCTCCATCTCATTTACAAACCCAAGGTTCAACCGCTCAAACTCCTTGCATAACTCGGACGGTAACTCTCGGACTGTAAGTTGATGGCTTACTCCCTTTCTACTCAAGGCATCGACCACTACATTGGCTTTTCCCGGATGATAGTTGATCCCCAAATCATAATCTTTGATGAGCTCCAACCATCTTCGTTCCCTCAAGTTCAGATCCATTTGTGTGAAAATATACTTCAAACTCTTATGATCCGTGTAAATTTCACACCTATGTCCAAGAATATAGTGTCTCCAAATCTTCAATGCATGTACCACGGCTGCTAGTTCAAGATCATGCGTGGGGTAATTCTGCTCATGTTTCTTCAATTGTCTTGACGCATAGGCGACCACTTGACCTTCTTGCATCAATACACATCCAAGCCCTTGTCTTGATGCATCGCAATAAATGTCAAAACTCTTGCTTACATCCGGCAATACCAAAACTGGGGTTGTTGTCAACCGCTTCTTCAACTCCTCAAAACTCTCTTGACAAGCTTGAGTCCATTGGAATGCCTTTCCCTTCATTAGCAACTCCGTCATAGGCTTGGCTATCTTGGAAAAATCCTTGATGAATCTACGGTAATATCCAGCCATCCCAAGAAAACTCCTTATTTCCTTGACGTTTTGCGGTGGTTCCCACTTCAACACGTCTCTCACTTTTCTGGGGTCAACCGATACTCCTCCTCCTGAGATTATATGACCCAAAAATGGCACCTCTTTCAACCAAAACTGGCACTTGTTGAACTTGGCATACAATTGATGCTCCCTCAATTTCTGCAACGTAAGCCTCAAGTGTTCCTCATGTTCCTTCTCATCCTTCGAGTAGATCATAATATCATCAATAAACACCACAACGAACTTGTCCAAGTACTCCATGAAGACTTTATTCATGAGGTACATAAAGTAGGCAGGTGCGTTTGTCAATCCAAAAGACATCACAGTGTACTCATAAGATCCATACCGTGTCCTAAAAGCTGTCTTGGGTATGTCCGATGGTCTAATCTTCATTTGAAAGTAAACTGACCTCAAATCAATCTTGGAAAACACACAGGCACCTTTCATCTGATCAAACAAATCCTCTACACGGGGCAAGGTGTACTTGTTCTTGATTGTTACCTCGTTGAGAGCTCGGTAATCCAAGCACATCCTTTGGGATCCATCCTTCTTGTCCACGAATAGAACGGGCGCTCCCCAAGGCGAAGAGCTAGGGCGAATAAAGCCCTTCTCTAATTGCTCTTGAATTTGCTTCTTGAGCTCCGCTAATTCCATAGGAGGCATCCTATACGGTCTCTTAGCTATAGGTGCAGTTCCAGGTATTAAATCAATAACAAACTCAATGTCTCGATCGGGTGGCATACCTGGCAACTCATCCGGAAACACATCCAAAAATTCACATACAACCGGAATCTCCTCAATTGCGGCACCGTCCATATGATTCAATTCCAATTGCTTCGGTGCGGTTTGAGATGCTTCAAATTCTACGGTGATTCCTTCTTCATTGGTCAACTTCACCGTCTTTGTGGCACATTCAATAACTCCATTGTGCTTCCTCTACCAGTCCATACCAAGTATAATATCCAACCCTTGAGAATCTAAAACAATGAGGTTGGCGGAGAAGTCTACCCCCCTTATTCTAAGGCTTACTTTTGGACATACTATATTTGTCCTCATCTCTCCTCCAGGAGACTTAACCAATAGAGTAAACTTCATATGAGAGATAGGAAAACTATACTTGGCAACATACTTCGATGCAATGAATGAATGCGATGCTCCAGAATCAAATAACATAGTCGCGGGATTGGAGTTGGCGAGAAACATACCAATGACCACGTCATCCGCTTGTTGAGCATCCTCCGTAGAGACATGGTTCACGTTGCCACGAGCAAAGTTCTGCTGTCCACGGCTTCCTTGTGGTTGTCCTCCATTAGGTCTTGGGTTTTGCCTCGGCGCATTGCTTCCTTGACCAAGGCCTGACTTAGGACATTGATTTGCAAAGTGTCCAGCTTCTCCACAAGTATAGCACCTCTTAACTCCACCAGAATTATTGGGACGAGCTTGGTTTTGAACATTGGCTCCAGGAAAATCAGCACGAGGTGCATAAGGCATTGGAGGCCTAGGTGCTTGCATAACAGGGCGCTGCTGCACAAACTGAGTTGGGCGCGGTGCATAACCAGGGCGCTGAGCAGGAATAGAGGAGCTGTAATGAGGCGCATTGGGCGGCGCAAAGCGAGGGCGCACATTACTTCCTTGTTGTTGTCATTGATATGGCGCCTTTCTCTTGATTTCTTGCTCCATCTCACGGATCTTGTTCTCAACCACAATTGCTTTGTCCACAAGCTTCTGAAAATTGACATAATCACAGTTGAGCAATTGCACTTGGATCGTATTGTTCAATCCCCTCATGAACAAGTATTGCTTCCGGCTGTCCCGGCTAACATCCTCAGGCGCATACCTTGAGAGTTGAGTGAACTTATTGAGATATTCACTCACGCTTGATTTTCCTTGTCTCAAGTTCTCAAATTCTTGCCTCTTCAAGATCATAACACCTTCCGGCACATAATGAGAATGGAAACTCTACTTGAATTCCGCCCAGGTAATTCTCTCTTGGTTCTCATGAGCATTGCAATAAGAATCCCACCAATCTGCAGCTGCTCCAACAAGTTGATGAGAAGCAAATAGCACCTTCTCCCGGTCACTGCATTGGACAATGGCTAGCTTCTTCTCCACGGACTTGAGCCAATCATCCGCATCCATAGGGTCTGCGGCTTGAGCAAAGGTTGGCGGCCTAGTCCTCATAAACTCTCCCAATCGGTTATGAGGAGGTGGGGGTGGCGGTGGAGGCACGTGGGGCTGATTGTTGATGTTGCCAGCCTGCAGCTGTCCCATAGTCTGTATCATGGTCTGCATGAGCTGGTTTTGCATGGCCAATAGCTGCTCGATGTTGATAGCCCCCTGAGTAGATCCTTGCCCATTGTTGTTCTGAGGCACTCCATTGTTCTCCTCTTCATCATTGCCACCCCTCTGGTTGCGAGTCCTCACCATCTGAAGAAAAGCAGTAGGTAAGAATTAGAAAACGCCCCAACTATATGCATCAAGGGATATGAAACTAAACAACTAGCTACACTAGGCTAGGTGGACATGGCAATGCTAAGGCATCCCAAAATCCTCTATTAAGCACACAAGCAAGCAATATTTATATAGCAAACAGCACTTCAAGCAAAAACACATCGATTCCTGAGTGCTCCTATGTGCTCTAAAGTGTCCATTCTATCTAGGCTGCATCCTACGGTCAACCTGTGGCTCTGATACTAATCTGTGACGCCCGGTTCCGAAAATGAACCAAGCTAACGCATATGTGTGCCCAGGATGTTCATCACACATACACGAGTGCAATCACAAAAGAGTATACAGAAAATTACCACAAGACAAGATTAGTTAACCAAATTTTATTACACAAATCATATTATCCTCGAATACAAGCTCTAATGAATATTAATGACAAGTTCAACTAATGCAGTGGAAATAAACTAATTAAGCAAACTAAGCAACTAAGCATAAGCAATAGGGTATATATGCGCAGCTCCAATCAACACCACAGGCAAAGCTGACGGTGGACACGGCCTAGAACTCCGCATTATCGCCATTAAACTCCCAATCCTGACCTGCAACTGTTGGGGTGGGGGATTGCAAGAGTGAGTACATGTCGTACTCAGCAAGTGTGGAAAGTATGACATGTGGCTTATTCAAATGACGACAATAATAATGGTAAAGTGCTAAAAAGTACATTAAAACATTTGAAAAGCAATATAGTATAAGTATGTGAAGTAATCCCAACATAATCACGAGTAATACCATAATACCAAACTGAATTCATTACCATCATCAATAAGTCCAGATTTCACCATTGCCAATAACCATACTCAATACCAGAAATTAATCCGTAACCATCCATAACCATTACCAAACCATAACCATCACCAAACCATAACCATAATATCAACCATAACCATTACCCAACCATAGCCATCCCAAATTCCAATTTGCATCTAATCATGGAAGTTGTCCAGGCGCTCATAACCGGGAGCACGGGTATCATGATAGTTTTAGTTAACACTCTGCAGAGTTTGTACCTCTTTACCCACGTGTTCGTGATTTCATCACCCTTCGGCGACTAAGAACCTCCCTTATGCCCATGACCCGTCGGTCACATTACACACTTCCGTTGGTGTGTGGCCAAGAGATCACAAATAGCCTTTACAAAGGGATTACTAGCCTATTTAGACCCGACTGAGGTTTCACCGGTGGCGATGTCTCCCGCAGAGCACATCTTCAACCAAGGGCCCCCTCTTGAGCCATTCGGATCCCAGGGTAGTCCCACCAATCATCAACAAACCCAATCCGACTACCCCTTCCCCGAGCATCCACAATG
The DNA here is from genome assembly GCA_036927565.1 of Tuctoria greenei. Taxonomy (NCBI): domain Eukaryota; kingdom Viridiplantae; phylum Streptophyta; class Magnoliopsida; order Poales; family Poaceae; genus Tuctoria; species Tuctoria greenei. Next base: position 109,261 of record JAYESD010000090.1, on the reverse strand, counting down.
GTCCAAACAGCACCAGCAAAGCCCTAATTAATCAGCTACGCCGCACCCATACTTGGCCTCGTGGTGGCACTGTAGTCCTGGCTTATTCTCGCATGAACCGGTCCTTAGATCTAAAGCAAGCAAACCACCATAACATCCAACCCATCTACACACCAGGCTTGCTTAGATCATCTGTTACCATACCATGTTTAACCAGTTCATGTTAACCATAATCTCATCCATGCATAATTAAATTGAGTGATATAGTTGTTTCCCATCCCAGTTGATTAAGCGAAGCAAAAAGGTAAAAAAACCCTTCCCGACTCTCTCTACCATAAATTCCAGGTGACAAGGGTGGTTTAGCAAATCTAGTAAACTTCCTACCATAGGATTTCCCATCAATTTGGCACAAGCATGCAGTTTTGCAAACAAAACATTTATTTTAAAACAGGATCAATATGCTTCAAGGACACTTGCCTTGCTCTTGCTGTTGATTAGGGTCAAAGCCTTCAAACTCTTGGTGCTGTAGATCCTCCATGGCACTTTCTAGCGCAAATCCGTCTAATCCACACAATAAACATACAAGACAAGAAACACAATCAAAGAGTGCACAAATATTACTCAATATGACATGACATGCATGATTGATGCAAATGCAAGGTAGAACTTGTTACTAGATTGCTTTTAATGATCACTAACTAGTTCTAATAGCTTTTAACAAGTTTATATAGGTTTGGATTTGATTAGATCAAATTTTAAAATTAATTCAACACAATTTAACCAGAAAGATCGGACTAGTCCGCTAGGGACCAGACAAGTCCGCACTCTGCGAGATCAGCAGATTAGGGTTTTCTAGATCGATGTGAATTTGGAGATTAGGTGTTGAATTCACGTAAGGAAAAGAGAATAGAAGGTATACCAGGTGTTTAGGACTCCAACGAATCAAGAAACTTGGAGGTAACACTTGGATCTTGATGATCTAGGGTTGGTGATGAACTTTGAGACGAATTGGTGATGGAGAACGAAAACTTGGTGGAGATCTTGGTCCTCTTTCATTTCCTCCTCTTCTTCTTCTTGCTTGGGATCTTCTCCTCCCTCCTTGGTGGTGGCTCTCCACGAACTAGGGTTTGGGTGGGGTGGAAAAGTGGCAAATAGATGTCAATCCAAGGGGTGGGGTTGTTTATATAGAGGTGGGGGCTAGGGTTAGATGGATTTCGAGTTTGAGAGGAGTAGAGGCCGGTTTAGAGTCCCACATGGGCTGTAAAAGAGTTAGGCACGACGTCCTAGGCCCACTTAACGTGAAACCCAAGAAACAAGTCGTAAAACAAAAGATCAACTCGGAGTCGCGAAATATCGGACAAGTTCGAAAAGGACCGGACTAGTCCGAAGTCGTCCAGAGAGAAAATCGGACAAGTCTGGCCTAAAATCGGACAAGTCCCACTTTGAACAGAGAGGAAAAATGGACAAGTCCGCTGGAACATCGGACTAGTCTGGAAAAGTCCAAGGACTTAGCAATTTTTCAAGGATTCTTGGGATATCGGACTAGTCCGCACAAAATCAAACAAGTCCAAAAGTTTCCAGAGCCAAAATCGGACTAGTCCGTAGCAAAAATGGACAAGTCCGTTTTTAGTCAGAGAGAAATCAGACTAGTCATCAGTAAAATCGGACTAGTCCGCACTTTCCTGCGTTTTAAGTGCGGTTTTGCTCCAAATCAATTTTAAATGCTCCAAATAAATTTTAAACTCGTTCCTCTTGTTGTGGGTTAATGTTAAACATGTATATGAGTGCATGCAAGGCATAATGCATGAAAATGAGGGTGTTACAGAGATCGAATAGTTACCCCCTTGGAGATGTCTCCAAGTATGTTGTCAACGGGATGGTCCCGTTGAACACTTTGGTGCACTCTTGGGTGTGGAGCTTGAGGTCTTGCGTCTTCATCTTCGTCTTCCTAATTTTCATTGTCTCCCCCTTGATTGATGCCTCCATTTTAATCTTCTTGGAGCGCATCTTGGGGAACTTGATCTTGATTATTTGAGGAAGAGCTTGCTTGATGTGTAGGATGGTCACTTGAATGTTGTGGTTGTTCTTGTGGTCGAATATCTTCAAGTGTCATCCTTCCTATCACCACTTGTGGAGCTTCTTCTTGATCTAGCACATGACGATAGCCTTGCTCCACTTGGGAGCCATTAGTCTCATCAAACACTATGTCACGTGCTACTTCAACAATTATGGAGGATTTGTTAAAGACACGATAGGCGTAAGTGTTTGAGTCATAACCAAGCAAGAAACCCTCATCAGACTTAGAAGCGAACTTCGAAGTCCTAGGCTTCTTTTTAAGAATGTAGCATTTGCTCCAAAAAACACGAAAGTAAGAAATGTTTGGCTTGTTACCGGTTAGGAGCTCATAAGACATTTTCTTAAGTATGCGGTGAAGATACAATCGGTTTATGACATGGCAAGCAGTGTTGATTGCTTCCGCCCAAAACCAATTCAACGTCTTGTACTCATCAAGCATGGTTCTTGACATCTCAATCAAAGTCCTATTCTTCCTCTCGGCCACCCCATTTTGTTGAGGGGAGTAGGGGGCCGAGAACTCATGCTTGATGCCTTCTTCATCCAAAAAATCTTCAACTTGAGTATTCTTGAATTCGGTGCCGTTGTCACTCCATATGGTATTGATACTTAAGGAGAACTCTTTTTGAGCTCTCTTCAAGTATATCTTTCGGACACCTTGAGTCTCACTCTTATCATGCAAAAAGAATACCCAAGTGAAACGTGAAAAATCATCAACAATAACAAGATCGTATTTGTTACCACCAATACTTATGTAGGCGATTGGACCGAAGAGATCCATGTATAGAAGCTCCAATCGTCTTATTGTTATTATAATATTCTTGGATGGATGTGGTGCTCCAACTTGCTTTTCGGCTTGGCATGCGCTACATGGCCTATCCTTTTCAAACACAACATTCTCTAAACCACGGATGTGCTCGCCCTTAAGGAGTTTTTGCAAATTCCTCATCCCAACATAGGATAGCCTTATATGCCACATTCATACCATGTTAGTTGTTGCAAGTAAGCATGTATCAAGTTGGGCTTTATCTACGGAAAAATCCACAAGATAGAGCTTTCCCTTGAGTACACCCTTAAAGACAATTGAGTCATTGCTTCTTCTTGTGACGGTCACACCCTCATTAGTGAATAAACAATTATAACCTTTTATAACATAGTTGTGATATGGAAAAGAGGTTATAATCAAGTGAATCGTGTAACACCCTAATTCTTTGCATCATGCATCGCATTGCATATATATTCATGCATTAAACATTAATAGAGAAAAAGAAAATAAAGATATAAAACATGTATTAGGGGATTAATGTATATAATAATATATATAAATATAATAATTATATATATATCAATATTTATATATAAAAAAATAAAAAATAACAACATAAAGAATAAATAAATAAACAAAAGAAAAAAAAGGGAGCAGCCCGGCCGGCCAGGCCGACCGAGCCGGCCCACTCCCCAGCGCTGACAAGCGCGCGACCCGCCATCTGGCCGTACCGCAGCCGGCGTTGACCGGCCTCCCTCCGCTCCCGCGCGCCTCCCGCGCCACGTGCCCGGCCCCACTGCACCACCTCCCGCGCGCGCGCCTGGCGCGAGCCGCGCCCGCCCGATGCGCCTGCCGCCTGGCCCACCCCGCTCGCGCCCCAGCATGACAAGCGCACGCGCCCGCCCCGCGACAGACGCACCCCGCCCCGTGACTGAGCCCGCACCGCGACCGCCGCGCGCTCGAGCCCCGTGGCCGACTCGGCCTCTGGCCGATTTCTATCGATGCGCGCCTATAAATACCGACGAGCCTCGTAGGGTTTTTCCCGAGCCGCCAGAAAATGCCGCCGGTACAGGAAAAAAGGGAGGGACCAGAGGGCTGCGCCGCCAGGGAAGAAAAGAGGAGGAAGAGGAAGAAAAAAGAGGAGGGTGTCGTCATCCGCCGGAGATCGTCGTCGCCATCGCGTCGCCATCGTCGTACCGCCGGAGGACCTTGTGCATCTACTTCGTCTATGAATTGTCCCCATCCCGCGATCATCGAAGCCATCGCATCTACGGTAGGCCACGTTCCGATGCGAATTTTAGCGACCATATTGAACCTAATAGACGTAAATTGATCGTAGTCGCACCACCTTTTTATTTTCAGCAACATTAATCCCCGCTAAAACCCCTGTAAACTCATATGAACGCGTATGAACTAGTTGCATCTAATTAATAAACAACCGTAGTAAATTAATTATTGAATTGTGCATGCATACATGTCATTGCATGTTGATTATTTTGTGTGCATCATATTGAATTGTATGTATTTTCTTGTATGTATGATCACGCGTAGAGGAACGTGCTCAAGAGGCCGCATACGAGGATTTCCAAAATCAAGACTTTGAAGTGCTTGAGCAACCCCATCCGTTGGAGCAAGACAAGTGTCCTTGATCATATTGATCCCGTTTTATTAAATGTTTTGTTTGCGAACTTGCATGATTGTGTCAATATGATGGGAAACCCATACGTAGGAGTTTACTAGCGTTGTTTGCCACCCCTTGTCGCCGGGATATACACGATGAGTCGGGTATGGGTATTTTTATTTTTGCACCGCATCGCTACATGGGTTATGGGTAACTTAAATAATGTGGTTGACAACTTTAATTACGACAACTTGGGATGGTAATAAGATGATGATAAATTTAGCAACCGGGGATTTAGGAGATCTAAGCAAGCATGGTTTTGTGGATGGGTTGGATGATATGGTTGTTTGCTTGCCTTAGATCTAAGGACCGGTTCATGCGAGAATATGCCAGGTCAACAGTGTCACCACAAGGCCAAGTATGGGTGCGGCGTAGCTGAATAATTAGGAGCACTGCTAGTATTGTATGGACCATTGGATGGCGCGGGGAATGGGAGTCGAGGAGGACTACCCTGGGATCCGCATGGCACACGAGGGGGCCCGTGGGTGGGAGAATGGAGATTCAAGCCTGCCGGTGAAACCTTAGTGGGCCCGTACATACTAGTAGTCCCTTTTGAAAGGCTATTTTGTGATCTCTTGGCCACACACCTACGGAAGTGTGAGACGGCATAATGGAGGTTTCTTAGTCACCAAAAGGTGATGAAATCACGAACGTCTGGGTAAAGTGGTACAACCTCTACAGAGTGTTAAAAACTATCATGATAGCCGTGCTCCCGGTTAAGAGCACCTGGATGACCTACATGATTAGAATTGGACTTGAAATTTTGGGATGGTTGGTATGGTTTTGGGTTGTCACTTGAGTATTGTCGGTACATGAGAGATTATAAAATTGGCATATGGTATTAATTTTATGGTTGACTGGTATTAATGGATTGCGATGATAAATGAGAACTGTTGGATTTATGGTATGATAATTACTTGGGTCATGAAGGGAAATAAATTCACATAGACATGATAGGCCACTTTTACATGTTTATGAAATGTACTTTTCTGCAATTAGCCAATTTATTCCAATCATTTGTTTAGCCACATGTCATCTATTTCCACACTTGCTGAGTACGACACGTACTCACCCTTGCAATCCCCCCCAACAGCTACTGGAGACAATTGGGAGTACCCTGAGGATCAAGCGGAGTACTAGGTTGCGTACCGCCGTCAATTGCCTGTGGAATGGAGTCGTGCTGCTTAGTTTATTTTCTACTGCATTATTTAGAGTTTTATCATTTGTGAACTATTGGATTATTGTAATAAAGTACTTATTTAATAGTTAAGACGTGGTTAAATTTTGTATATCGTTTGTGATGCAACTGTATATGTGTGATGAACTTCTTGGGCACACATATGCGTTATGCTTGGTTCATATTCGGAACCGGGTGTCACAAATTGGTATCAGAGCCAGGTTGACCGTAGGACGCAAGCCTAGGTAGAATGGACACTCTAGAGCACTTAGGAACACTCTTCTAATCTGCTATTTTCGAAAAATTTTGCTGCTGTTCTGTTCCCTTATTTTCAGCTGCAAAAAGTATCGATTGCTGCTGCGTTTTTGATAAAAAATTTCAGAAGTGAGCAATATTAGGTGCTGCTGTTTTTGCTGCATAAATTTTCGCGAAAAAAGTGTGTTTTGCTGCTGTTATGTGTGGATAAAATTATTGTGTTGGCTGCTGCATTTTTCTCTCTATCTTTTCGTTCTTTTGGAACCGCTGCACCGCTCTTTTTCCGCCATTTTAGCTGCTGCAATTTTCAGATTTGTATTCTATTATTCTTTCCTCTAATGTATTCTCGTTTTCTGTAGATGGCCCGCACCAAGACGACCCCCCATAAGTCGACCGGTGGACTTGTGCCCCCGCGTAGGTTGACCAGTCGCTCTCCGGCCATCGATCCCCGTCACCCCGTGGTGATCCGTTCTGACGGCAGGGCCGCAGGACGACTGCGACTTCGTCTCAAGGCCCTACTCTATGACGCTGGCTACCGTCACCACAACCTCTCGATCTCCTACCACACCACTGGAGTGCAGCGCCCCGGCAGGAAGGAGTGGAGCTGCAAGATCTACATCTTTTATGGTGATGAGTTGGTGAAGACCCACAACAGTCCTGCTTGGAGGAGCTCCCGCCGATATGCGGAGCAGGATGCTAACTGGGAAGCAGCCACCTTTTGGAGTCACGCCCGCCGTTTCCGTCTAGAGGACACGGTGCACGCCTTCGTTCCGCAGCGTCCTAGTGGCACTGCGGGCTTCGTCTCCAGGCACGTGGAGGGACCCCTGGACCTCCCGCAGTCTCGTCAGACTGTTGACGACGTGGCCCAGCTCAGTGCCCGACTTCAGAGGGCGCAGCAGGAGATTCAGGATGGATGTGACCTCGCCCAGCGCCACGAGGCGGTGATCAGGAGGTATCGTCGGATCATCGACGAGGACCCGGACGACTACGCGTCAAACACCTCGACGTGGACCCCAAACTCTCCAGACTGTCGCGACGGCCAACGTGAGTCATCTTCTGAGGAGTCCTCTGACGAGGAGCCTTCTAGTGTGGCGTCTGCCGCACCACCGCCGCCTGCTGCCTCACCACCACAGGACCCCGAGGACCCTGACGACGACGATGACGACGAGGACCCGGAGGAGTTCCCGCTTGACGACGAGTAGTCCTCGACTTATGCCATGACTCAAGGATAGGCACACCCCCATTAGTTAAATAAGAGCGATGTAGACGTACTTGTGTGACCATGAGTTGTGTTACTTCCTTTATGATTGTAACACCCTCGATTTTCGCATCCTGCATTGCATACATGATCATGCATTAAATATTAATAGAATAAAAGAAAAGATAAAACATACATATATGGTGTAGCAAAATAAAAAAATAAAATATTAATAGTAAAAATATATATATATTATAATTATAATCAATAATAATATATATATAAATATAAATGATAAATTATATATAATAATAGTATAATAAAAAAATATAAAAAGAATAATAAAAAAAGGAAACGAGGGGCAGCCGGCCAGGCCGAACCAGGCCCAGCCAACCGCCGCCTCGGACTCCCGCGCGGAGCCGCCCGAGCCGCCTGGCCCCGCGCCTCCCGCTCCCGCCGACACGCGCCCGAGCGCGCCACCCCCTCCCGCGCTGCCCCGCCTGTCCCCCCCACGCTGCGCGCCGTACGCCCCGCTCGCCCCCTGGGCCCCGCCCGTCGCCAGCCGGCCCCGCGCCCGACCGGCGCTCACGCGCCCCAGCCCCGCGATTCCCGCGGCGCACTCGCCCCGACGCCCCGGCCCCACCCCGCTGCAGCGCCTGGCGCGCGCCGCCCGCCGCTGGATCCCGCCCCCGCGCACGCACGTGCCCCGGCCCCACGCCCCGCCGCCCGAGGCGCCCAGCCCCGCCGCCTTGGCCCCGACGCGCCACGCCGCCCGGGCCCCACCCGCCACTCGCGCGATTCCTGCAGCCCGTGCCGCACGCTCGCCCCGCCCTTCCGCGACTCCGCGCCAGCCCGATTTTCCCGCTCGCCCACGCGGTCCCGCGCCTATAAAAAAAGGACCGTAGGTCCCTAGATTTTCCCTCGATCCTAGAAACTCCGCCGCCTTCCAGGAACGCCGCCGGGGACCAGAGGCTGCGCCGCCAGGGGAAGAAAAGAGAGGAAAAAAGAGGGGAAGGAGAGGAAGAAAAAGAGGAGGGCCCCACCGTCCGCTGGAGACCGTCGCCGTCGTCGTGCCGCCGAGGGACTGCTTGCCATCCACTTCGTCTACGCATTGTCCCCATCCCGCGATCATCGAAGCCATCGCATCTACGGTAGGCCATGTTCCCGATGCGAATTTTAGTGACACATTAGATCTAATAGACGTAAATTGATTTTAGTTACACCATAATTTTATTTTCAGCAGCATTAATCCCCGCAAAACCCCCGTAAACCTGTATGAACACGTATGAACTAGTTGCATCTAATTAATAGACAACTGTAGTTAATTAATTATTGTACCTTGCATGCATGCATATCCTCGCATGTTTATTAATGTGTGTGCATCATGTTGAATTGAATGTATATTTTTGTATGTGTCATCGCGAGTAGAGGGAAGTGCTCAAGAGATCGTGTACGAGGATTTTCAGAATCAAGACTTCGAAGAACTTGAACAACCCGATCCGCCGGAGCAAGGCAAGTGTCCTTGAAGCATATTGATCCTATTTTAAAATAAATGTTTTGTTTGCGAACTTGCATGCTTGTGTCAAATTGATGGGAATCCTATGGTAGGAAGTTTACTAGTTTTGTTTGACCACCCTTGTCACCTGGAATTTATGGTAGAGAGTCGGGAAGGGTTTTTACCTTTTTGCTTCGCTTAATTAATTGGGATGGCAAACAACACTACACATTTAATTATGCATCGATGATATTCGGGTTAATGTGAACTGGTCAATACGATGGGTGATCTAAGCAAGCCTGGTATGTGGATGGGTTGGATGTTATGGTGGTTTGCTTGCTTTAGATCTAAGGACCGCTTCATACGAGAATAAGCCAGGACTACAGTGCCACCATGAGGCCAAGTTATCGGTGTGGCGTAGCTGATTAATTAGGGCTTTGCTAGTGCTGTTTGGACCATTGTGGATGCTCGGGGAAGGGGTAGTCGGATTGGGTTTGTTGATGAATGGTGGGACTACCCTGGGATCCGAATGGCTCAAGAGGGGGCCCTTGGTTGAAGATGTGCTCAGTTGGAGGCATCGCCACCGGTGAAATCTCAGTGGGGTATGAATAGGCTAGTAATCCCTTTGTAAAGGCTATTTTGTGATCTCTTGGCCACTGTCGACTGTTGGAGTCGGCAGATCCCCTGACCCTACGAAAGTGTGGAAGGAGTTTGTGGTTCGGTTTGGGCGCGCGGAGACTCAAGTAGGTGAAAACGCGATTGGACACGAGTGACACGGTGGTTTACGTGGTTCGGGCCGCCTGAGCGTAATACCCTACTCCACGGGTGTGTGTATGTTGTATTAACTTGTGAGCTTGAGTGTGCTCGAGAATCCTCTCTCCGTGTATCGTCGGTTTGTCCTTTTATAACATAAGGACAAACCGTTACAAGTCAGCCTGGCCCGACATGTGGCCCTGGCGGTTATTGGTATTGATACACGAGATTAATTGCTGTTAATAACCCTGTAACGGCTCCGATAGTGCCATTACAGGTGTTAAGATCGTCCGATTAAATATCATTAACGTGGAATTAATGGTAATTAATCGGGTCTTGAAGTCTGCGGCTGTCCTTTGGAGATCCGGAGCCGTTACAACGTCTCCCGGGGGTTTGAAGCGGCCAGCTCCGACGTATGGACACGTGGCAGCTCCGGAGCTTGCTCGTGGGAAGCGGGAAGCTCCGGGGCGGCCTGCCACGTGTCAGGTCCGAAGCTTCTCTCGGTCAGGGGTTACCTCTGGAGGTGCCGTTTCAGTACCTAGCCCGGAGCTTCACCCTTGTGGGTAACAACTCTGGTCTCTCAGTACACGTGGCAACCTAGAGGTTAACCATGTTGGAGAAGCGGGTCCGGTCACGTCTGGCGTGTGGGCCCCCGAGGGTCTTCAGTTTGAGTAGATGTCCTTCCCTTGAGATCTTTGTAACCTCAGGGGGTGTATGGTTTTTAGGGTACCGACAGTGGCCCCCTGGACCTACCTCCGGGGAAGGCCAACGGGAAGAAGTCATTCCGCCGGAGGTGGGTCCATACTTGCGACTCTTGAACTGGGTCTTCAAGGGTCTTCGGAGGTGCCTTTGGCGGGGCTTTACGGTTGCGTCCCGACGCGTGGCGCACCTCAGGCGGCAGATAAGATCTTTGACGTGCGGATCTCTCGCAATTGAAGGTCATTGGTTCCCGATACGAAAACCGTATCGGTTCTGCGCGCCTTGTCAGTCCGCCGCCCTTGGGTTTCCCGCCTCGTGATGACAACTGTTCGCCTGGGTAAGAGCCTCGACTTGATCGTCAGGGTGGTCCCGGGCCCTCTTGTCATCGGCTGGGTTGAATTCTTGAGTAGTATGCTTGACTCCCCTGCAGTTTCCATCCAAGCGTTGCGAGGGCTTACTTAAGAAGGAAAGCGCACCGTCGGGAGTTCTTTACGCTTTCCATCTGTTCTTGCGCTCAAACTCCCAACTCGTGCTTTGCTTCTCTTCTCTCGCCTAGCTGTGCTGCGATGGAGTTGGGTCTGCGTGAGAGTCGTTTGAAGACGGAGAGCGATCTGAAGAAGGTCCGAGCCCTCATGGGGTGGTCGTCGGACTTCTTCAACCGTTCAGTCCGCGCCGGCGGGGAGCTTCCCTTTAAAAAGGAGCACTCCGGCGAAATGGTGTACTTTTCATCGTACGCCATGGTGGGGCTGATCCCACCGTTTTCTTCCTTCTTCTTGATGCTGCTGGACTTCTATGGTCTGCAGCTATACCACCTTGGCCCTCACTCCCTCCTCCTTGTGTCCATCTTTGTCCACTTCTGCGAGATGTGGGTGGGCGTCCCTCCCTGCATCGAGCTCTTCCGCACCTTCTTCACCGTCCAAACCACCGGCTGAAGTGACGAGTACCTTGGCTTCTACTACTTTGTGAAGCGCAAGAAGTGCCCGTTCAAGTACCTCCGGTCGTTCCCTTCCGGGAAGTGGGATGACTGGAAGAAAGATTGGGTAGTCGTCCGGGTGGAGGAGCACGAGCGGTTGGAGCTGCCAGACGGTCTGCCCGGCATTGACACGTCGGTGTGGAGCGAAGTTCCGGTGCTGGCGGCAGCTTTCGACCCCATCCTGTCCAGGATCCGCCAATGTGTGGAGGGAGGATTGACTCCCCAGGCGGTGTTCTGCAACTTCCTGTCCAACAGGTGGGCGCCGCTGAAGAGGAGGGAGAAGCTCGCCTGGGCCCTCAACAGCGTGATGGACGAAGACCGGGTCGAAACCGGGTTGAAATCCAGCATGGTGGGGAATTCCTTGGAGTTTCACCTCAAGAAATTCCAGCACGGCATCGATGTTGACGGAGAGTACTTAACTCCGCCGCCGGCTTTCCTCCCCCTGAACGTGGAAGTTGAGTTCAGCAGGGAGCTCCGGCGGAAGATGCCCGCGCTTGACGACCTTGGCGTCGTCGAGAGAAGATCGACCGCCCGGTTGGCGATCCCCGGGTTGTCGGAAGGCGGCTCCGCCCCTGTCTCTCAGCCAAGAGCTGAGGTCACCGGCAAGGGCAAGGAGCTGGCGGAAGAGCCGGAGAACCGGAAGAGGAAGCTGCGACATGCTGACGGAAGGTCCGTCGGGCTAGCTACTTCCCCGCCAGTTCCCCGTCCTCAGGAAGGAAGATCCTCCGCCGCTGTAGCGTCTGTCCCCGTGGTGGGGTCTTTTCGGAGCGCTACTGTTCCGGCGGTGGGATCCTCCCGGAGTGCGGCTGTCCCCGTGATGGGTCCCTCCGGAGGTGCCAGCTCCGGACAGGCGACTCCAGTTCGAGAAGCGGTGAGGGCCTCCAGGTCTAGGAGTTCCTCCCGGTCTAGGAGATCTCCGACCCGGGAAACGCCCGCGGCTACGGCAAGCCCTGGGAGTCCTCCCGGAGCTCCTACGCCGACCGTGGCCAGCCCGGAACGTCCGGGAAAGAGGTTCCGCGCAAGCTGGTGCGTGAGCCTCCCAAGGTAATTTTTCTTGCTTACCTCAATTAACTTTTAATTATAGCATCTGTTTGCTCATTTTCTTCATTCTTCATCTGCAGCGTTCCCAAGAAGGGGAGTGAAGCTCCGCCCTCAGCCACAGTGTCTGAGGCTGCGAGGGCTTCTGCTCCAGCCCCAGTGCCGCCCCAGGCAGAGGCTGCGACAGCTCCGGCGCCGGCTGTCGTGGTCATGGACCTCGACTCGTCTCCAGAAGTTCCCGTGGTAGCGCCGGACCACGGGATTGAAGATGCGCCAGCGGCACCCGCTCCGGAGGTTGAAGCTCCGGGCCCTGGTGCTGCAGAAGTAGATGCTCCGGCTGTCGAGCCGGAGGAAGTAGCGGTCCCGGCTTCAGAGCCGGAAAGTGCTGAAGCCCCGGCGGTTGAGCCGGAGGTAGCTGAAGCCCCGGCATGCGAGCCGGAAGTTGAAGTGGTCCCGGCAATTGAGCCGGTTACTTCTGAAGCTCCGGTCGCAGAGCCGGTAATTGTTGGAGCGCCGGCTGCAGAGCCGATGATCGAAGAGGCGAGGGAGCTTGAGCCTCCCTCAGAAGAAGCGTCCCGGCCGGAGCCATTGGAGGCGACGACGTCGATGGTACCCGTGGCGGAGCCAGAGTGCCTGAACGAAGTCGCCGGCCCCCTGCCTGAGGGGGCGAATGAAGATTTGGTGGCGGGACCTTCTTCGGTGGCGACTGAGGCCATCCCGGAGGAGGGCCCTAGTGCCTTGGAAGCTCGGGGTTCCGCTCTTGTAGAGTGGGACCCAATTTTTGTAAATGAAGACCTGCTGGAACCAGCGAAGGAGACCCCAGAAGGTCCGGAGCCCATCTCGCTGTCGATGTCCATCGACAACGCTTGCTCCAGTCTGCGCCAAGTCCAACTAGCCTTCTTCCACGACAGCAAGGTTCTTGAAGAGGAGCGCCAAACCCTTAGGAGGTGGCGTAATCGACTCCAATTCGAGATCAAGCTGGCGCAGTCGAGGATTGCTGAGGACAAGGAATGGATCAGGCGGGAGAAGGTCCGCCTGGAGCTCTGGGGTGAGATGTTGGACGAGAGGGAGAGCATGACTCACAACCTCGACGCCCAATCCCGGGAGTACCATGACCAAGCTAAGGCTGCTAATGACGCGGCCAACGCTCGGTTTGATCAACTCGAGGCCATCAGTACCGCACTCATCAAGCGCCGAGAGGCACTTGAAGGAAGGGAAAAGCGGCTCGAGGATGAGGAGCAAAAACTCCTGGAACTACGGGACGACGTCTTGCGACGTGAAGAAGAGCTCGCCGAGAAGACAGCTCTGGCGGACAAGGGCCTCGAGGAGCGCGCTAAAAAATTGGAAGAGCGCTGCCTCGAGGAAGAGGAGAAGACCTGGGTGCGAGGGCAGGAACTCTACGAGTATGAGTGTGCCCTCGTCGCCCGGGAGAAGAAAATAGAGGCTAGGGAGAAAGACCTGGTCGACCGCCGGAACAAGATCCACCTCCGGGAGGAGGAGCTCGGAAGACTCGAAAAGCGGGTTGCTGCGAAAATTCAGCAAAACGCCAAAGAAGTTGAGCGCCTCTCCCGCGAGAATTCGGAGCTGGCGGCGGCCCGGAGGTCCCTGGAAGAGATGAAGGGCCTGAGGAAGACGGACTCCCTGCAAATTTGGGAGTTTCTGAGCAAGGCCGATGATGCGCTGGCGCCTATGGGTTTCAGCCCCGTGCTTCCGGATGATCCGGAGCCGGAGCCGGACCTTGCATTGCAGGCGTTGAGCGCTGCGGGCAGCAAGCTCTCCAAGGTGGGCGACGTCATCGCGGACCAGCTTGAGGTCGAGGGGCAATCCCTGGCTAGAAACGTCACAGAGTATGTGTTGACGTGTTACACTAGCCGGAACCCTCGATTCTCTCTGGACCCGGTGCTTGAAGGCCCCGTCGAAGGAGAAGGCGAAGCTACCCGAGCCAGCGTGTCGGAGGTCGCCCAGAAGGTCGCCGAGTTCTTCCATAGGGTCTAGGACTATCTTTCTTAGCCTTTATTTGTATCTTCTCTTCTTCCTCAATTTTGTAATCCTTCGTCCCCAGATGTAATCTCCGGTCTTCAAATGAAATGAAATCCTCAATTTTTCGTGAATTTCATTTTTTGTCTTCAACATCTGTCTTCACTTGGCCCCCTGGTAGATGTGCACAATTTGATTGTGGACATGTACCAAAAGGATGTTGAGTTTCGTTGAAGACAAATTTGCTTCGAACTCGTATAGTTTAGGTCCGAAGTTTTCGATGGTGAAGGTCCCTTGAGGTCGTCGGAGCTTAGAAGCTCCGGCACTGTCCATCGTCGGAGCTTAGTAGCTCCGGCAATAGCCTCTACCAACACGTTGAGTGTCGATAGTTAATACTTCAAGGTGTCGGAGCTTAGTAGCTCCGGCAACGACCTTTGCCACGCCTGGCTTGCTGGCAACAGACTCTAGTGATAGAGTCTTCTCACCATCTTTAAGTTAACGCCGGTGGGAGTCGGAGCTTGGTTAACTCCGATTTTTCTCCATCAATGTTGGGTTTATTTTTCCTGCACACTTAAGCCAAGAAAAACAGTAAAATTCGTTCCTTATCTATAACTTCGTCGCGGCTTACAGTTCTTAAGAGAATTTCAAGTTGAACACGATTTTTAGTACAATTGGATGAATTGTCTTTTCTTTTAGATCCAATTGTCCATGGACCCACCTTACTTTGGCCTGCCGGGATGTAGGTAGAGTGGCGTACTTAGGGTGCTTGACCAGGCTAAGTCGATAGCGCACTCCGGCCCTAGAATGGCTTGGCGGCTTTCAGGCGAGTTGTCCACAGACGATATTTAAATCTAAAAAATCTGACAATTCAACTCGAATCATACGTAAATCGGTCTAACTAGAATTTCTTAAGAATTGCACGTTTTTGTTATAGACAAGAAAGAGAAAAATAAAAGTGTCGAGCCTTATGCAAAAATGAATGCACGTGGAGTCTATTTCACATGAAGATGTCTTTCATTATAGGTCCGGGGTACAGGGGAAACAAGTACACTCTTAGGGTACGGAACCAGGCTAAGTGTGTTTGGTTTCTCGTTTAACCCAGGGTAATTAGCTACACTTCTAGTCCGGAGACTGTATCAAGTGTTGCATGAGCTTTCCAAACCTTTCGGGAAAGGTCCGGCTGCTCTCCCGGAGGAACTACCCGACTCTGTACAATGACTCTATAACATACACTTCAAATTACTTTAGACTCACCTCCGTGGAATTAAGTGTAGAACTTACGGAGGTGCTCGATGTTCCAAGGATTTGGGAGAGGTGTCCCATCCTCGGTAGCCAAGCGAACGCTTCCGGGGCGGGATACTTTGATCACTCGGAAGGGCCCTTCCCAGCCGGGAGAAAGTTTGTTTTGCCCTTCTCTGGATAGTATTCTCCGTAGCACCAGATCGCCTTCCTCGAGCTGTCGGTTGTGTACATGCCGCTGATGATAGCGCCATAGAGCTTGGCGGTATCGGGCGTTCCGAACAGCTGCTTGGCACCTTCCCTCCTCGAGGAGGTCTAGGTCTTCATGCCGGAGCTGGTCCTGCGCGGCTTTGTCGAAGGTCCGGACTCGGAGGGAAACCAAGGTGATTTCCGGAGGAAGGATCGCTTCTGCTCCGTACACCAGGAAGAAGGGTGTTTCTCCGGTTGCCCGACTTGGAGAAGTCCTGTTAGCCCATAGAGTGGGCGGAAGCTCTTCGATCCAATTAGCTCCGTGCTTTTTCAAACGCTCAAAAGTGCGCGTTTTGAGTCCTTTAAGGATCTCTGCGTTTGCTCTCTCGGCTTGCCCATTGCTGGCAGGATGAGCTACGGAAGCGTAGCAAACTTGTATGCCGAGGTCTTCGCAATATCCTTGAAATGCGGAGCTTGTGAACTGAGTCCCATTATCAGTGATGATCTTGTTCGGGACTCCAAATCTGCTCACGATAGATTGTAGAAAATTGATTGCAGATTGTTTGTTGATCGTCACAACAGGAGTAGCTTCCGGCCACTTGGTGAACTTGTCGATGGCGACGTACAGGAACTTGTAACCTCCGACGGCTCTTGGGAAGGGTCCCAAGATGTCCATCCCCCACACAGCGAAAGGCCATGTAGGAGGTATCATTTGTAAGGACTGAGCAGGTGTATGAATTTGCTTTGCATGAAATTGGCATGCTTTGCATTTCTTCACTAGCTCAGTAGCATCCTGGAGCGCTGTAGGCCAGTAGAAGCCGTGCCGAAAGGCTTTTCCGACCAGCGTGCGGGAAGACGCGTGGTTCCCACACTCACCTCCATGGATTTCTGCGAGGAGCTCGCAGTCTTCTTCCCTTGTGATGCACCGCATTAGGATGCCGTTGGCACCGCGCCGGTAGAGATCCCCTTCTACCAACGTGTATCTTTTAGCCAATCTGACTACCCGGTCAGCGGATACATCATCGTCAGGAAGGATGTTGTCTTTCAAGTAGTTCCGGATCTCCGAGATCCATGCATCGGAACTGACTTGAGCATTTGAGTCTTGCGTGCTGGGTTGCTCGGAGCTTCCGGCAGCACCTACGACCCTTGATGGCTGCCATGGTAACAGGGCCATCGGGACCGTCAGCTTCGGGATGCTGATCTCGCCCCCTTCGTTCAGTTCGGCAGGCTGAACTGTGGGTTTTGACAACCTCCGGACAAAGATTCCGTCTGGAGCCGGAGCTCCGGTTGACGCCTTGGTCGAGAGTTCGTCAGCTTCAGCGTTGTGAGCACGCTGAACATGGCGAAGGTCTAGGACTTCGAAGTCCTTCTGAAGCCTCTGGACTTCAAGGAGATAAGCAGCCAGCTGGGGATTATTGCAGGAGCATTCACCCTTCACCTGTTTGATGACAAGTTGTGAATCTCCTTTGACCAGCAACTGCTCGACACCATATGATAGTGCCACCTTTAATCCATATATGAGTGCTTCGTACTCCGCTATGTTGTTGGTTGCCTTGAAATCAAGGTGCACCATGTATTTCACCTTCTCCCCAGTTGGTGCGAGGAGAAGGATTCCAGCTCCGGCTCCCTGCTTCTGCATGGAGCCGTTGAAGTAAAGGGTCCAGTGAGGCTTAGTGAAGGCCGGAACTTGTGGTTCCGTCTTCTGCTCGCTGGGGCCCCCAGGGTCTAATGGAGAGGGAGTCCATTCTGCTACGAAATCTGCCAACGCTTGACTCTTGATTGCTTGTCTTGGAATGAACTCGAGGTCGAATTCAGCCAGTTCCGCTGCCCACTTCGCTATATTCCCAGTTGAATTGGGATTATGCAGGATCGCTCGAAGTGGATATGAAGTTACCACCGAGACTTTGTGAGCTTGGAAATAGTGTCGAAGCTTCCTTGAGGCAATAAGAACTGCGTAGAGCAGCTTATGCACCTCTAGGTATCGAGTCTTGGCATCGTGTAACACTTCACTGATGAAGTATACTGGACGTTGAATGGTCCGGACCCTCCTGGAGGGGTCCGGAGCTTCCTCTCCATTGATCCGGACCCTGTCGGAGGGGTCCAGACTATCTTCGGGGACCTCCGGGTTCTGGGTGAAGGAACCCGGAGCTTCTTCAGGAATGACCTGGATCCTATCGGAAGGATCCGGGTCCTCTAAAGTGGCTTCTTATGGGTTCAAGTCTGGGAGCTGGGACCCAGACTCGCTTTCAGGAACCTCCGGATCCTCCCGAAGGGATCTGGATTCCTGAGTATTGGGTAGTTCCGGTCTCTCCGCAACCAGAACCATACTGACGACTTCGTCAGCAGCTGAAATGTAAAGCAATAAAGGCTCACCAGGGTTCGGAGCTACCAAGACTGGTAGGGTGGTGAGGAACTGTTTCAGCTCCTGGAATGCCTTCTCTGCTTCTTCAGACCATTGGAATGGTCCGGACTTCCTCAGCGACTTGAAAAAGGGAAGTGCCCTTTCCGCCAGTCTTGAAATGAACCGGCTGAGGGCTGCTAGACATCCGGTTAATTTTTGGACGTCTTTGATGCGGGTTGGTGGCCGCATGTCTTCAATGGCTTTTATCTTCGCCGGATTAGCCTCTATGCCCCGGTGACTTACCAGGAAACCAAGAAGCTTTCCGGAACTAACCCCAAATACGCATTTGTCTGGGTTTAGCTTCGTGCGAGTGGCCCGCAGCTTGTCGAAGACAGCCTGCAAGGTGTCCAAGAGGGACTCCTTGTTCTTGACTTTAACCACGATGTCATCGACGTACACTTCCACTATGTCTCTGATGAGTTCTTCGAAAGTTTTGTACATTGCTCGTACAAAAGTTGAAGTTGCATTCTTGAGACCAAAAGGCATGGCTGTGTAACAATACAATCCATCCACTGTGATGAATGAAGTATGTTCTTCATCTTCCCTAGACATTCGGATTTGATGATATCCTGAATATGCGTCTAGAAAACACAGTAACTCGCACCCGGAGGTGGAATCCACTATCTGGTCTATTCTAGGTAGTGGGAATGGATCTTTTGGACATGCCTTATTCAGTGTGGTGTAGTCGATGCACATCCGAAGTTTCCCGCCGGCTTTAGGCACCACGACTGGGTTTGCCAGCCATTTTGGATGGTAGACTTCTCGGATGAATCCGGCTTCGAGCAACTTCTTCACTTCTTGTCGGATGAAGTTTTGTCGCTCTACAGATTGCTTCCGAGGTTTCTGGTGCACAGGCCGAGCGTCGGGGTAAATCTTCAGATTGTGCTCAATCACTTCCCTGGGGATCCCAGGCATTTGTGACGGTTGCCAAGCAAACACGTCAACATTAGCCCGGAGGAAAGTGATGAGCGCGAGTTCCTATTTGTCGTTCAAGCCACCCGATATGCGGGTAGTTTGGGTGACATCGGAACCAATTTGGACGACTTTGACGGGAATGTCGGTGTCGCCGCTTGGCTGCACACGAGGTGCAGAGGTCGAGCCTCGTTGACGAATGCTCGGAGGTTGTGGAGCTTGCTTCTGTCTGGAGTCCTCCTCTTGCGCTGTGGTGAGTGCATGGAGTTCCTCCAGAGCAGTTACTCCGGCAGTGCGATCTCCACAGATCCGGAGAACACCTACTGGTGTTGGCATCTTCAACACCAGGTATCCATAATGAGCAGCTGCCATGAATTTGTACAAGGCAGGTCTACCCAAAATGGCGTTGAATGGTAAGTTGATCTGAGCGACGTCGAAGATCAACTTTTCGGTGCGATACTTCTCCCGGGTCCCGAAGGTAAGAGGGAGAGTAATAGCTCCGAGTGGGGTTATGGCCCCCGGACCTACTCCGGAGAAAGGTCGAGAGGGCTGGAGGTCCGAAGGTCGAAGCTGAAGCTTAGTGAAAGCTTCGAAACTGATGAGATTAAGCCCCGAACCTCCATCTACCAGGACATGATGGAGCTGGATGTTGTTGATGGTGGGAGATACCATCAAGGGTAGCTGGCCAGCTCCGACCATGCTTTGAGGACAGTCCGAAGCATCAAAAGTGATGGGTGTGTCCATCCACTTTCGATGTGGCTCCGGTCTAGCTGTAGGAGCTACAGCAGCCATATCTCGTCGCATAGTCTTGATGACACGACGAGAGGTAATGTCCCATGATCCACCAAAGATGGTGTTCATGGTTTTTCGACGCTCGTTGTCGGAGACGTCGGAATCATCGTCGACGGAGGTGTAGACGGCTTTCAAGACCTTTTTGGGGTCCTGAAACCCTAACTCCTCTTCAGCCGGAGCTTCATCGACCTTTTGCTTTCCCTCCCTCTGTCGGAAGGGAGACCCTTCCCGGCGCTTGTGGTAGCGCTCGGCAAGGTTTTGGACCTCCCGGCAGTCCTCCAGTCTGTGGCTGCCCGTTTTGTGAATGGGGCACCACATCTTGGATTTGCCACCGTCTTCAGAAGACGGTCGAGGTCGCTTCTCGGGGCGTGGCCCCCGGCCACCAGGAGTTGCAGCGGCTGCAACGTTGGATGTGCCGGCCGACGGCTTCTTCTTGCCGTTGGTCTTCTTTTTCTTCTTGCCACTCCCGGAGGTAGCGGCTTCTTCTTTGGGGGATTTTTTATGATCCTCCAGGGCTGGTTTGGAGTGCATTTCACGGCCCTCCGCAGCTCTGGCACATTTGTCAGCCAGGCTGAAGAGCTCCGTGACGCTGGTGATCTCTTTGATCGCCAGCTTCTCCAACATCTTCTTGTCTCGTACACCCTGTCTGAATGCCACAATGACAGAAGCGCTTGAGATAGAAGGGATTGTATTACGTACCTGAGAGAATCTCTGGATGAATGACCGCAAAGATTCTCCTCCTTTTTGCACGACCGCAAAAAGGTCTAGTTCAGTGCCCGGACGGGTGTATGAACTCCCGAAATTGGCGGTGAACTGACGGCACAGCTCCTCCCAACTGTCGATAGAGTTGGGTGGAAGGCTCATAAACCAGGACCTGGCGGTCCCAGTTAAGGCCACTGGAAAGTAATTGGCCATTACGGCCTCGTTTCCTCCAGCTGCTAGGATCGCACTGGAGTATATCTGTAGAAATTCTACGGGATTGACGGTCCCGTCGAATTTTTCCGGCAAGTGTGGCCGGAACTTCTGTGGCCATCTAACCATGCGCAGGTGCATGGCTAGGGCGGAACAGCCTCCTCCTACTCCTTCCAGAGTAGAAAGGTCTTGAGCATCTCGTCTTTCTCGAGCTCGCTCGATGTGGACGCGGCCATCTTGTTGGCGGTATCGGCGATCAAGCTCCGCCTGGAGGTCGTGTGTCGAAAGCCGAGATGCAGTATGGGCACGTCGTGCCCCAGAGGGCAACGACGTCACTTGCTGTGACGCAGCTCTTTTCCGGTTGTTGGAGACATGTGGACCAAGTCTTCCAGACAACGTTCGTCGCTGCGACGGGGCCCGCCCTGAAGGAGGTGGACCCTGGTTGTTGAGGCGTTCGGCCGCTGCTGCGACCAAATGCTCAATATCAGCTCTCCATTGCTCCATGGCACCTTGAGATGCATCCGGAGGTGGTGGTCGCTGAAGGAGAGCACGCGCTGCATGGAGCGCGTGTTCTGGGTTGTCACGACTTGCCGGCGCAGAATGTGACGCCGGTGCACCATCATGTCGTCCGGCATGTCTTGCCGGAGGAGATGGTGGTGGTGGGAGTGTGACTCCCGCTGGAACTGAGGCTCCTGCCGGTGGCTGCATGTTGGAGGGATTGCCTCCGACAGCCTGAGCAGCAGGTTGCCCGTTGGATGATCCAGCCGCAGAATTCACCATTCTTGAAGATCTCAGGCCTCCCCCTACCTGGCGCGCCAACTGTCGACTGTTGGAGTCGGCAGATCCCCTGACACTACGAAAGTGTGGAAGGAGTTTGTGGTTCGGTTTGGGCGCGCGGAGACTCAAGTAGGTGAAAACGCGATTGGACACGAGTGACACGGTGGTTTACGTGGTTCGGGCCGCCTGAGCGTAATACCCTACTCCACGGGTGTGTGTATGTTGTATTAACTTGTGAGCTTGAGTGTGCTCGAGAATCCTCTCTCCGTGTATCATCGGTTTGTCCTTTTATAACATAAGGACAAACCGTTACAAGTCAGCCTGGCCCGACATGTGGCCCTGGCGGTTATTGGTATTGATACACGAGATTAATTGCTGTTAATAACCCTATAACGGCTCCGATAGTGCCGTTACAGGTGTTAAGATCGTCCGATTAAATATCATTAACGTGGAATTAATGGTAATTAATCGGGTCTTGAAGTCTGCGGCTGTCCTTTGGAGATCCGGAGCCGTTACAACGTCTCCCGGGGGTTTGAAGCGGCCAGCTCCGACGTATGGACACGTGGCAGCTCCGGAGCTTGCTCGTGGGAAGCGGGAAGCTCCGGGGCGGCCTGCCACGTGTCAGGTCCGGAGCTTCTCTCGGTCAGGGGTTACCTCCGGAGGTGCCGTTTCAGTACCTAGCCCGGAGCTTCACCCTTGTGGGTAACAACTCTGGTCTGTCAGTACACGTGGCAACCTAGAGGTTAACCATGTTGGAGAAGCGGGTCCGGTCACGTCTGGCGTGTGGGCCCCCGAGGGTCTTCAATTTGAGTAGATGTCCTTCCCTTGAGATCTTTGTAACCTCAGGGGGTGTATGGTTTTTAGGGTACCGACAGCCACACACCAACGGAAGTGTGTAATGTGACCGACGGGTCATGGGCATAGGGAGGTTCTTAGTCGCCGAAAGGTGATGAAATCACGAACACGTGGGTAAAGTGGTACAAACTCTGCAGAGTTAATTAAAACTATCATGATAGCCGTGCTCCCGGTTATGAGCACCTGGACAACTTCCATGATTAGAGGGAAATTGGAAATTTGGGATGGTTATGGTTTGGTAATGGGTATGGATGGTTATGGATTTAATTTCTGGTATTGAATACGGTTATTGGCAAATGGTGAAATCTGTAATTATGGTTTATGACATTGATTATGGTTATTAGTAATGGTGATTTATGGACTGGTATTATTATGGTTATATGGTTTATGATGGGTTTACTTCACATAAATATGATATATTGCTTTTCCAAATATTTTACTTTACTTTTCAGCACTTAGCCATTATTATTGTCGTCATTTGAATCAGCCACATGTCATACTTTCCACACTTGCTGAGTACGACATGTACTCACTCTTGCAATCCCCCACCCCAACAGTTGCAGGTCAGAATTGTGAGGTTAATGGCTATAATGCGGAGTTCTAGGCCGTGTCTACCGTCAGCTTTGCCTGTGGTGTTGCATGGAGCTGCGCTATCCCTTTTGCTTAGTTTGCTTAGTTGCTTAATTAGTTTATTTCCGCTGCTTTAGTTGAACTTGTCATTAATATTCATTAGAGCTTGTATTCGAGGATATAATGAATTATGTAATAAGAGTACTTATTTAATAATTTGAGCTGTGGTAATTATCTGTTTATCATTTGTGAATCACTCGTGTATGTGTGTTGAACATCCTGGGCACACATATGCATTAGCTTGGTTCATTTTCGGAACCGGGCGTCACAGATTGGTATTAGAGCCACAGGTTGACCGTAGGACGCAGCCTAGATAGAATGGACACTCTAGAGCACATAGGAGCACTCAGGAATCGATGTGTTTTTGCTTGGAGTGTTGTTTGCTATATATATTGTTTGCTTGTGTGCTTAATAGAGGATTTTGGGATGCTTTAGCATTGCCATGTCCACCTAGGCTAGTATAGCTAGTTGGTTAGCTTCATATCCCTTGATGCATATAGTTGGGGACGTTCTCTAATTCTTACCTATTGCTCTTCTTCAGATGGTGAGGACTCGCAACCAGAGGGATGTCAATAACGAGGAGGAGAACCATGGAGTACCTCAGAACAACAACGGACAAGGACCTGCTCATGGAGCTATCAATATTGAGCAGCTACTGGCTATGCAGAACCAGCTCATGCAGACCATGATACAAACTATGGGACAGCTGCAGGCTGGCAATATCAACAATCAGCCCCACATGCCTCCACCGCCACCCCCGCCTCCTCATAACCGATTGGGAGAGTTTATGAGGACTAGGCCGCCAACTTTTGCTCAAGCTGCTGACCCTATGGATGCTGATGATTGGCTCAAGTCCGTGGAGAAGAAACTTGCTATTGTCCAATGCAGTGACCGAGAGAAGGTCCTATTTGCTTCTCATCAACTAGTTGGAGCAGCTGCAGATTGGTGGGATTCTTATTGCAATGCTCATGAGAATCAAGAGAGGATCACCTGGGCGGAATTCAAGGAGAGTTTCCGTTCTCATTATGTGCCGGAAGGTGTTATGATCTTGAAGAGGAAAGAATTTGAGAACTTGAGACAAGGAAAATCAAGCGTGAGTGAATATCTCAATAAGTTCACTCAACTCTCAAGATATGCGCCTGAGGATGTTAGCCGGGACAGCCGGAAGCAATACTTGTTCATGAGGGGATTGAACAATACGATCCAAGTGCAATTGCTCAACTGTGATTATGTCAATTTCCAGAAGCTTGTGGACAAAGCAATTGTGGTTGAGAACAAGATCCGTGAGATGGAGCAAGAAATCAAGAGGAAGGCGCCATATCAAGGACAGCAACAAGGAAGTAATGTGCGCCCTCGCCTTGCACCACCCAATGCACCCTATTACAGCTCCTCTATTCCTGCTCAGCACCCTGTTATGCAAGCACCTAGGCCTCCAATGCCTTATGAGCCTCGTGCTAATTTTCCTGCTGCAAATGCTCAAAACCAAGCTCGTCCCAATAACTCTGGTGGAGTTAAGAGGTGCTATATTTGTGGAGAAGCTGGACACTTTGCGAATCAATGTCCTAAGTCAGGCCTTGGTCAAGGAAACAATGCGCCGAGGCAAAACCCAAGACCTAATGGAGGACAGCCACAAGGAAGCCGTGGACAGCAGAATTTTGCTCGTGGCAACGTGAACCATGTATCTACGGGGGATGCTCAACAAGCGGATGACGCGGTTATTGGTATGTTTCTCGCCAACTCCAACCCCGCGACTATGTTATTTGATTCTGGAGCATCGCATTAATTCGTTGCATCAAAGTATGTTGCCAAGTATAGTTTGCCTATCTCTCATATGAAGTTTACTCTATTGGTTAAGTCTCCTGGAGGAGAGATGAGGACAAATATAGTATGTCCAAAAGTAAGCTTTAGAATAAGGGGGGTAGACTTCTCCGCCAACCTCATTGTTTTGGATTCTGAAGGATTGGACATTATACTTGGTATGGACTGGTTGAGGAAGCACAATGGAGTTATTGAGTGTGCCACAAAGACGGTGAAGTTGACTAATGAGGAAGGGATCATCGTAGAATTTGAAGCATCTCAAACCGCACCAAAGCAATTGGAGTTGAATCATATGGACGGTGCCACAATTGTGGAGATTCCGGTTGTATGTGAATTTTTGGATGTGTTTCTGGATGAGTTGCCAGGTATGCCACCTGATCGAGACATTGAGTTTGTTATTGATTTAATACCTGGAACTGCACCTATAGCTAAGAGGCCGTATAGGATGCCTCCTATGGAATTAGCGGAGCTCAAGAAGCAGATTCAAGAACAACTAGAGAAGGGTTTTATTCGCCCTAGCTCTTCACCTTGGGGAGCGCCCGTTCTATTTGTGGACAAGAAGGATGCATCTCAAAGGATGTGTGTGGATTACCGAACTCTCAACGAGGTGACCATCAAGAACAAGTACACCTTGCCCCATATAGAGGATTTGTTTGATCAGATGAAAGGCGCCTGTGTATTTTCCAAGATTGATTTGAGGTCGGGATACTTTCAAATGAAGACTAGACCATCGAACATACCCAAGACAGCTTTTAGGACACGGTATGGATCTTATGAGTACACTGAGATGTCTTTTGGATTGACAAATGCGCCTGCCTACTTTATGTACCTCATGAATAAAGTCTTCATGGAGTACTTGGACAAGTTCGTTGTGGTGTTTATTGATGATATTATGATCTACTTGAAGGATGAGAAGGAACATGAGGAACACTTGAGGCTTACGTTGCAGAAATTGAGGGAGCATCAATTGTATGCCAAGTTCAGCAAGTGCCAGTTTTGGTTGAAGGAGGTGCCATTTTTGGGTCATATAATCTCAGGAGGAGGAGTATCAGTTGACCCTGGAAAAGTGAGAGACGTGTTGAAGTGGGAACCGCCACAGAATGTCAAGGAAATTCGAAGTTTCCTTGGAATGACTGGATATTACCGCCGATTCATCAAGGATTTCTCCAAAATAGCCAAGCCTATGACCGAATTACTCATGAAAGGGAAGGCATTTCAATGGACTCAAGCTTGTCAGAATAGTTTTGAGGAGTTGAAGAAAAGGTTGACAACAACCCCAGTTTTGGTATTGCCGGATGTAAGCAAGAGTTTTGACATCTATTGTGATGCATCGAGACAAGGACTTGGGTGTGTATTGATGCAAGAAGGTCAAGTGGTCGCCTATGCGTCAATACAATTGAAGAAACATGAGCAGAATTACCCAACGCATGATCTTGAACTAGCAGCCGTGGTACATGCATTGAAGATTTGGAGACACTATATTCTTGGACATAGGTGTGAAATTTATACAGATCATAAGAGTTTGAAGTATATTTCACACAGACAGATCTAAATTTGAGGCAATGAAGATGGTTGGAGCTCATCAAGGATTATGATGTGGGAATCAACTATCATCCGGGAAAAGCCAATGTAGTGGTCGATGCTTTGAGTAGAAAGGGAGTAAGCCATCAACTTACAGTTCGAGAGTTACCATCCGAGTTATGCAAGGAGTTTGAACGGTTGAACCTCGGGTTTGTAAATGAGATGGAGATGATGGAGTTAAACCCAACCTTGGAGAAAGAAATTCGAGAAGCACAAACCACAGATGAGGAGATCAAGGAAATCAAGGAAAGGATCGAGGAAGGGAGAGAATTTAGATTTGATGAAGACGAACATGGTACCTTATGGCTTGGAAAGAGGATCGTTGTGCCTAATGTAAAGCATATTCAGGAGACAATATTAAAGGATGCACATGACTCACCTTACTCAATTCATCCTGGCTGTACGAAGATGTACAAGGACTTGAAGACTTGCTATTGGTGGGGTAGCATGAAAAAGGACATAGCCGAATATGTTGCATTGTGTGATGTGTGTCAACGAGTCAAGGCGGAACATCAAAGGCCAGCCGGATTATTGCAACCGTTGAAGATTCCAGAATGGAAGTGGGAAGAAATTGGAATGGACTTCATAGTTGGGTTACCACGTACTCAGTCCGGGTATGACTCAATTTGGGTAATTGTGGATCGCTTAACCAAGTCAGCTCATTTTGTCCCTGTGAAGACCAAATATATAGCTGCACGATTGGCCGAAATATACATGGAGCATATTGTGTGTCGACACGGAGTACCTAAGAAGACAGTCTCGGATAGAGGTTCTCAATTTACCTCTATATTTTGGCAAAAGTTGCATGAAGCTTTGGGAACGAGGTTGAATTTTAGTTCAGCATATCATCCTCAAACGGACGGACAAACCGAGAGGACCAATCAGATTTTGGAGGATATGTTAAGAGCTTGTGCTTTAAAGCATGGGAAAAGTTGGGACAAAAGCTTGCCATACGTAGAATTTTCATACAACAATAGTTACCAAGCCAGCTTGAAAATGTCACCCTATGAAGCACTATACGGGAGGAAGTGTAGGACTCCCTTGTTTTGGAATGAAACAGGAGAAACTCAAGTATTTGGGCCGGACGTGTTACAAGAAGCTGAAAAGCAAGTCCAGATAATTCGTGAAAACTTGAGGGCTGCCCAATCAAGACAGAAAGGCTATGCGGACAATAGGAGAAGGAAATTAGCCTTTGAAATAGGAGATTTTCTTTACCTCAAGGTGCCACCAATGAGAGGTCATAAGAGGTTTAACATAAGAGGCAAGCTCGCCCCTCGTTATATCGGGCCATTTAAAATTCTGGACAAGCGAGGAGAGGTAGCTTACCGACTTGAGCTGCCGGCGTATCTCTCCGATGTACACGACGTGTTTCACGTGTCTCAACTCAAGAAGTGTCTCAGAGTACCGGAAGAACAAGTGCCGATGGACGAGTTAGAACTTTAGGAGGATTTGTCTTATGTCGAGCAACCTATCAAGTTCTTGGACGTGAAGGAAAGGGTCACGAGAAATAAGAGGATCCGTTGGTGCAAAGTGCAATGGAAACACCATACAGAAGCCGAAGCTACGTGGGAACATGAAGAAGACCTGAAGGCAGAATTCCCGCATCTTTTCTCCACGCTGTCGAATCTCGAGGGCGAGATTCACTTTAAGGGGGGTAGGTTTGTAACACCCTCGATTTTCGCATCATGCATTGCATACATGATCATGCATTAAATATTAATAGAATAAAAGAAAAGATAAAACATACATATATGGTGTAGCAAAATAAAAAAAATATTAATAGTAATAATATATATATTATAATTATAATCAATAATATATATATATATAAATAATAAATTATATATAATAATAGTATAATAAAAAAATAATATAAAAAGAATAATAAAAAAGGAAACGAGGGGCAGCTGGCCAGGCCGAACCAGGCCCAGCCAACCGCCGCCTCGGACTCCCGCGCGGAGCCGCTCGAGCTGCCTGGCCCCGCGCCTCCCGCTCCCGCCGACACGCGCCCGAGCGCGCCGCCCCCTCCCGCGCTGCCCCGCCTGTCCCCCCCACGCTGCGCGCCGTACGCCCCGCTCGCCCCCTGGGCCCCGCCCGCCGCCAGCCGGCCCCGCGATTCCCGCGGCGCACTCGCCCCAACGCCCCGGCCCCACCCCGCTGCAGCACCTGGCGCGCGCCGCCCGCCGCTGGCTCCCGCCCCCGCGCTCGCGCGTGCCCCGGCCCCACGCCCCGCCGCCCGAGGCGCCCAGCCCCGCCGCCTTGGCCCCGACACGCCATGCCGCCCGGGCCCCACCCGCCACTCGCGCGATTCCCGCAGCCCGCGCCGCACGCTCGCCCCACCCTTCCACGACTCCGCGCCAGCCCGATTTTCCCGCTCGCCCACGCTGTCCCGCGCCTATAAAAAAAGAACCGTAGGTCCCTAGGTTTTCCCTCGATCCC
The DNA here is from genome assembly GCA_036927565.1 of Tuctoria greenei. Classification (NCBI taxonomy): domain Eukaryota; kingdom Viridiplantae; phylum Streptophyta; class Magnoliopsida; order Poales; family Poaceae; genus Tuctoria; species Tuctoria greenei. The sequence goes on along the minus strand of JAYESD010000090.1, from coordinate 80,652 downwards.
AGAAACGTCGTCGCCTTCCAGGAACGCCGCTGGTACAGAAGAAAAAGGGGACCAGAGGCTGTGCCGCCAGGGGAAGAAAAGAGAGGAAAAAAGAGGGGAAGGAGAGGAAGAAAAAGAGGAGGGCCCCACCGTCCGCCGGAGACCGTCGCCGTCTTCGTGCCGCCGAGGGACTGCTGGGCCATCCACTTCGTCTACGCATTGTCCCCATCCCGTTATCATCGAAGCCATCGCATCTACGGTAGGCCATGTTCCCGATGCGCATTTTAGCGACGCATTAGATCTAATAGACGTAAATTGATTTTAGTTACACCATAATTTTATTTTCAGCAGCATTAATCCCTGCTAAAACCCCCGTAAACCTGTATGAACACGTATGAACTAGTTGCATCTAATTAATAGACAACCGTAGTTAATTAATTATTGTACCTTGCATGCATGCATATCCTCGCATGTTGATTAATGTGTGTGCATCAAGTTGAATTGAATGTATATTTTTGTATGTGTGATCGCGAGTAGAGGGAAGTGCTCAAGAGATCGTGTACGAGGATTTTCAGAATCAAGACTTCAAAGCACTTGAACAACCCAATCCGCCGGAGCAAGGCAAGTGTCCTTGAAGCATATCGATCCTATTTTAAAATAAATGTTTTGTTTGCGAACTTGCATGCTTGTGTCAAATTGATGGGAATCCTATGGTAGGAAGTTTACTAGTTTTGTTTGACCACCCTTGTCACCTGGAATTTATGGTAGAGAGTCGGGAAGGGTTTTTACCTTTTTGCTTCGCTTAATTAATTGGAATGGCAAACAACACTACACATTTAATTATGCATCGATGATATTCGGGTTAATGTGAACTGGTCAATACGATGGGTGATCTAAGCAAGCCTGGTATGTGGATGGCTTGGATGTTATGGTGGTTTGCTTGCTCTAGATCTAAGGACCGGTTCATGCGAGAATAAGCCAGGACTACAGTGCCACCACGAGGCCAAGTTACGGGTGCGGCGTAGCTGATTAATTAGGGCTTTGCTAGTGCTGTTTGGACCATTGTGGATGCTCGGGGAAGGGGTAGTCGGATTGGGTTTGTTGATGAATGGTGGGACTACCCTGGGATCCGAATGGCTCAAGAGGGGGCCCTTGGTTGAAGATGTGCTCAGTTGGAGGCATCGCCACCAGTGAAACCTCAGTGGGGTCTGAATAGGCTAGTAATCCCTTTGTAAAGGATATTTTGTGAGCTCTTGGCCACACACCAACGGAAGTGTGTAATGTGACCGACGGGTCATGGGCATAAGGGAGGTTCTTAGTCGCCGAAAGGTGATGAAATCACGAACACGTGGGTAAAGTGGTACAAACTCTGCAGAGTTAATTAAAACTATCATGATAGCCGTGCTCCCGGTTATGAGCACCTGGACAACTTCCATGATTAGAGGGAAATTGGAAATTTGGAATGGTTATGGTTTGGTAATGGGTATGGATGGTTATGGATTTAATTTCTGGTATTGAATACGGTTATTGGCAAATGGTGAAATCTGGAATTATGGTTTATGACATTGATTATGGTTATTGGTAATGGTGATTTATGGACTGGTATTATTATGATTATATGGTTTATGATGGGTTTACTTCACATAAATATGATATATTGCTTTTCCAAATGTTTTACTGTACTTTTCAGCACTTAGCCATTATTATTGTCGTCATTTGAATCAGCCACATGTCATACTTTTCACACTTGCTGAGTACGACATGTACTCACTCTTGCAATCCCCCACCCCAACAGTTGCAGGTCAGAATTGTGAGGTTAATGTCTATAATGCGGAGTTCTAGGCCGTGTCTACCGTCAGCTTTGCCTGTGGTGTTGCATGGAGCTGCGCTATCCCTTTTGCTTAGTTTGCTTAGTTGCTTAATTAGTTTATTTCCGCTGCTTTAGTTGAACTTGTCATTAATATTCATTAGAGCTTGTATTCGAGGATATAATGAATTATGTAATAAGAGTACTTATTTAATAATTTGAGCTGTGGTAATTATCTGTTTATCATTTGTGTATCACTCGTGTATGTGTGTTGAACATCCTGGGCACACATATGCGTTAGCTTGGTTCATTTTCGGAACCGGGCGTCACAATGATTTTTGTCAATTTTGTTTGGTTCTTGTTTGAGTGCTTGTGTGCTTAGTAGAGGGTTGTGGGATGCTTCGGCACTTGTCCACATCCTCATATAGTTCTATATTAATAAAGGGTTATTTAGTGTCACATACCTTGATGCATATAGTTGGGACGTTTCTTTTCAAATTCTAAATCCTTCTGTCTCCACCCTTCTTTCGCCAACAGATGGTGAGAACTCGTAACCAGAGGGATGTCAACGATGAGGAGGAGCGCAACGAAGTACCTCAGAACAACCAGGGACATGCTCATGGAGCTATCAATATTGAACAACTGTTAGCTATGCAGAACCAGCTCATGCAGACCATGATACAGACAATGGGACAGCTGCAAGCTGGCAACAACAATCAGCCTCATATACCACCACCGCCACCACCCCAGCCACACCACAACCGTTTGGGAGAGTTCATGAGGACCGGACCGCCTACCTTTGCACAAGCCACAGACCCAATGGAAGCTGATGATTGGCTGAAGTCTGTTGAGAAGAAACTTTCTATTGTCCAGTGCACTAATAGGGAGAAGGTTCTCTTTGCATCACATCAACTAGTTGGAGCAGCCGCTGACTGGTGGGAAGCTCTTTGCAACGCTCATGATAATCAGGAGGCAATCACTTGGGCTGAGTTTAAGCGGAGTTTCCGTTCCCACTATGTATCTGAAGGAGCTATGATACTGAGAAGATAAGATTTTGAAAATCTCAGGCAAGGAAGGATGAGCGTGAGTATCTCAACAAATTCACTCAATTATCAAGATATGCTCCAGAAGACATCAACACTGATAGTAGGAAGCAGTATCTGTTTATGAGGGGTCTCAACAATGAAATTCAAGTCCAGTTGCTCAATACTGATTATCCAAACTTCCAAAAGCTGGTTGACAAGGCTATTGTGGTTGAGAACAAGATTCGTGAGATGGAGCAGGACAACAAGAGAAAGATGCCACATCATGGACTGCAGCAAGGAAGCAATGTTCGCCCCCACTATGCACCACCTACTGCACCACACTACAACCCATCTGCTCCTGCATACTGCGCTGCTTATCTGCCCCGCCCAAATCAGCCACCGCAGCAACGCCCCGCCATGCAAGCGCCTCGCTATCCTGTGCCACCTGCACCGCGTCCTAACATGGCGGTAAATGCTCAAAACCAGCTGCACCCAAACTTCCCTAATGCTACGGGCGGTAAGACATGCTATGTGTGTGGAGAGCCTGGACACTTTGCAAGTCAATGCCCCAGAAGAAACTATGGACCTATGAACAATGCACCAAGGCCAAATTACCCGCGACCAGAGGAGCACCACAAGGTAACTGTGGACAGCAGAATTTTGCTCGTGGCAATGTGAATCATGTCTCTACTGAGGAAGCCCAGCAAGCTGATGACGTCGTGATTGGTATGTTTCTTGCCAACTCCAACCCCGCGACTGTTTTATTTGATTCGGGAGCATCTCATTCATTCATCTTGTCAAAGTATGTTTCCAAGTACAATTTGCCTATATCTCATATGAAGCAAACTATGCTAGTAAGTTCTCCTGGCGGAGAGATGAGGACAAATATAGTATGTCCGAAAGTAAGCATTAAAATAAGGGGGGTATACTTTCTCGCAAACCTCGTAGTCTTGGACTCCCAAGGAATAGACATAATACTTGGAATGGACTGGTTGAGCAAGTATAATGGAGTCATTCAATGTGCCGAGAGGATTGTGCAGTTGTCAAGTGAACATGGTACACGCATCAAAGTTGAGGCAGCCCAACCTGCAAGAGAGAAAGCGATGCTGAATCACGTGGAAGGAGTGACATTGGAAAGCATTCCGATCGTTCGCGAGTACCCGGATGTGTTTCCAGATGAGTTGACAGGTATGCCACCTGATCGTGGCATAGAATTCGCCATTGAGTTGATACTCGGAACTGCACCTATAGCTAAGAGGTCGTATAGGATGCCTCCTAAGGAATTAGCAGAGCTCAAGAAGCAAATTCAAGAGCAGCTAGAGAAGGGTTTTATACGCCCAAGCTCATCCCCGTGGGGAGCCCCAATGCTCTTCGTAGGTAAGAAGGATGGAACCCAGAGGATGTGTGTGGACTATAGGTCTCTCAACGAAGTGACAATTAAGAACAAGTACTCACTGCCCCGTATAGAGGATTTGTTCGACCAAATGAAGGGTGCCTGTATCTTCTCCAAGATCGACTTGCGGTCAGGATACTTCCAAATGAAGATTAGACCATCAGATATACCCAAGACAGCATTTCGGACACGATATGGATCTTATGAGTACACCGTCATGTCATTTGGATTGACGAACGCGCCTGCGTACTTTATGTATCTCATGAATAAGGTCTTTATGGAATATCTGGATAAGTTTGTTGTAGTGTTCATCGATGACATTATGATATACTCGAGAAGCGAGGAAGAACATGAAGAACACTTGAAGCTTACATTGCAGAAGCTACGGGAACACCAATTGTATGCCAAGTTCAGTAAATGTCAATTCTGGTTACGGGAAGTTTCTTTCTTAGGCCATATTATTTCTGGAGGAGGAGTATCAGTTGACCCAGGGAAGGTGAGAGATGTGCTTAAGTGGGAACCGCCACAGAATGTTAAGGAAATTCGGAGTTTCCTTGGAATGGCTGGATATTACCGCCGATTCATCAAGGATTTCTCCAAAATAACCAAGCCTACGACTGAATTACTCATGAAAGGGAAGGCATTCCGATGGACTCAAGCTTGTCAGAATAGCTTTGAGGAGTTAAAGAAAAGGTTGGCAATCGCGCCGGTGTTAGTATTGCCGGACGTGAGCAAGAGTTTTAATATATATTGTGATACATCAAGACAAGGATTAGGATGTGTGCTCATGCAAGAAGGCCAAGTGGTAGCTCATGGATCGAGGCAACTAAAGAAACATGAGTTGAATTATCCAACACACGACCTTGAACTCGCAGCCGTGGTACACGCCTTGAAGATATGGAGACACTATGTTTTTGGTCACCGATGTGAGATTTATACGGATCACAAGAGTCTCAAGTACATATTTACGCAAACAGATCTGAATCTGAGGCAACGCCGATGGTTGGAGCTCATCAAGGATTATGACGTGGGGATCAACTATCACCAAGGGAAGGCCAATGTAGTGGCCGATTCTTTGAGCCGAAAAGGAGTAAGCCACCAACTCACAGTCCGGGAGCTTCCATCTGAGTTATGCAAGGAGTTTGAACGGTTGAACCTTGGATTCATAAATGAGATGGGAACGATGGAAGTCAACCCAACATTAGAGCAGGAAATACGGGAAGGACAGACAAAGGACAAGGAAATACAGGAAATCAAGGAAAAGACCCAAGAAGGAAGAGAATTCAGATTTGATGAGGACGAATAGGGTACCTGATGAGGACATCACTTCTATGGTTACAAACAACACTCCATTGAACATACAAGATGCAATCAATAGAGTTCATACACAACAATTAATTTCAGAGGTGAACTCGTTCTTATATATTTCCTTATATGTTTTTGAGCATAAATTGCTACTTAATGATTTATTTGTGATTAGGATACATGGAGAGGTTCAAGGAGTACTTGGAGGGAGTATTAGGGACGTGGAAGACCAGAGAATTCGTTCAAAGAAGATGGAAACCGAACCAAACTCCAAATCGTATCCAACTCGGAGTCCAGGAGCAGTACGCACTAAAACGGACGCCCAGGACGCATACGAACTCCGTTTTGGACGTTCTACATATGCACGGAAAGGGGAGAGGATAACTTTTCCAATGGCACCGGTCCCATGTCAAAATTCCTTCGGAGTCGACGGTAATCGTCGAAACAAAATCAAGTACAGAATCTGTCAGGGTGCTGCGCCACCGTATTGGGCCATTGGGCCTTGTATTAAGTCTAAGTCCATTATTTTCGTGTCTTAGAGTTAGGTCACGACCCTAACACCCCCTTGGACGTCCTCCCACCTATATATACTCCATGGTAGCCGCCATAGACAATTGGGTTTTGCTTAGATCAATAATATCGCCGTTTATCGGTTTGTGAAACCCCAATTCAGCAATTTCAGATTGCTTCTTCTACGTTCTTGCTTGTGTTCTCGGTTGCACTTGCAGGGATTAGCCTTCTTGGCGAGGTCAATCGTGTGAAGCACGGTTGATAACCAACGGAGCGGTGGTGTAGTGATTGCAGAGGCTGTTCGTGTTCTACTCGAGAGCCTCGGATCATCAACGTCGAGATCTCCATCAATCGACTTACCCATTACCTATCGGAAGATTCGGGCCTAAACCTTCATCCATCATCTTTTCTTATCAATTGGTATCAGATTTCCAGGTTTCCCGTTAGGTAATTCATCTATCCATTACATTAGTTTTGTTTTTCATACCTAGAGTCCACAAAAAAAGCCACAAAAAACTTGCAGTTTAGTAGATCTGTTCATTACTTTGTCCAAACCACATTGAGCCTTTGCAACTTTGTTATTCAGTTTGGTTTTGTTGAGTTTGTGTCCGTGGTTGAGTCATATTGCTGGTTTAGAAAGTGTTTTTGGTATTAGTTTGAGTTTTGCATTGTGTGATTCATCCTTTTGAATCACGTCATCACATCCAGATTAGATTCACCTCTGTCCAGTTTGATATTTTCATCATATCTCGCACATACGAACTCGGATTTTGCTGTTCTTGTACTTTATGGAAATCTGAAGAAGTGCTCTATAACTTTCATATTCATCATTTTCCCAGAAAATATAGTTATCGATGTGTAAATTGCATTAGATCCGAATCTGTTATTGACCTAAAAATTCTGAACAGTCTGTATTTCGGGGTCAGTATCTCCTATTGTTCTTTTCCAAAATAGGTCTTCCATATATTGAAATTAAAGAGGAGAGATATATCTACAATCTTGATGTTCTAAGTTTTCCAATTTAGAGCCTATAAGTGTGCCTATTTGTCCTTGGAAGATTGAGCAGAAAATCTGCGACAGACACACGAGATATCTTGGATTGATTTTCATTGTGTTCTTCCCTTGCAGCACATTCTAAAAAAAAAGAAAAAAAAAAAGAAAAAGGCAAGTGCAAAACAAGAAACAAAAGCCGCACAAAAAAAAGAAAAATAATAATAAAAGAAAAACAGAAGTGCTTGCATTCTTTGTGTCATCTAGTTTTGTCTCATGTCTTGCTAGCTTGAACTACTAGGAACACAATTAGGCCAGCAACTTTGACAAATACTTTGGACACTTATTCAACTTTACTATCTGATTTCATTGTTGCTAATCCTTGCTACATAGAAAGTGCCATCCAAGCTACACCTTACTCTTGAGCAGAATCAATACACCTTTGCAATCATCCCACGCTTCATTGGTTTCTTCATACCGTCCACCGTTTGCCACCTGCAGTGTCGGTAAGAACACTTGTAAGAGCGTGGTAAGACGCTTGAGAGTGTGTGATTCCACTTCCACTTTTCCATTATCCTTTGTAGTTGATAGGGATAACATATTTTTTGGGTTGTCTTCTGTTTGCTACTAACAATGTCAGGTAAAAGCAAGAATCATGCATTATATGCTGATATGATGGACATGATGAAGACAGCGATAGAGTTGCGCACTAAAAATCAAACATCAACCAAGGATTCACATGACATTCAGACCACCTTTACAACACCTTCCACAAGAAGTAATTACATTCTCCCATCTGTTCCTTCTTATGATGGTTTTGGTTACGATGAATATATTGCTTGGGAAATAGAGTTGGATAAAATTTTTGGAAAATGTCATATGTGTGAGAGGAGGAAGATTAGAAATGTTGCAAGTGCATTAGTAGGTTGTGCATTAACTTGGTGGAACAATTTAAATGATTTAGAAAAACCTCGAACATGGAAAGATATGAAAATTCTTATGCGAGAAACATTTACTAGTGTATCCAATTGCAAAGATGAAATACATGAGCTTGAGAAGAATTTTCTTGTTGTACCTCCTCCTATGCCTAACCTTTTGCAGGAACAAGAACCAATAATTGTAGAAAATCCAAAAGCGAATGAGGTGTTCAACAACTCCTGTGAAAATTCAGATCTATCAATTCATATTTCACCCACAATTACTGCTGAAAATGAGAATAAAGGTAACGAATATCACAACACGCTTGTTGAAGGTGAGAAGTTTTTGGATGTTCTGAATTTTTTCACCAATCATGCTATTGTCGAGGAGCGACTAGTGGAATCTTTTATTGATACACCATTGCCACATGTTGATTTTCCAGCTGATCCTTCTGTTAAGAAAGAGTTGTGTGCTGATAACTCTATTATACCTATGCAAAAACAAGTTAATGTACAAGATGATTGTGTTTTGAATTCATCTACTTGTGCTGAAATTCATAATTTGATCACCGCTACTGCTGAAAATGATGAGCTGAAATTTTTGTCTTCTCTAAATACTTTGGGTTATATTGAATTTGACACTCTTTGTGATCTAAATATTGTAGAGAGGAGAATATTTTCACAATCTGAATTGCCTTTATTAAGTAGAAATATTTTTCATGCTATAGGCAACTATGAAGATAGTGGTGAATTTATGGTGCATAAAGTTTACATATGTTCAAATGTGCAAGCTCCTTTTGTGCTGCAACAACATGGTGAAATGAATGGATGCACTAATACTAATAATGTATTGTCAAGTTTTTCTAGCATTTTTTTATTGCAGCAAGGACAACAAATAAAAAAGAAGCATTGTTCATTGCGGTTGTGCAATATGGACAGTGTTCATTCTACCCCCAAAGCAATCCTTTTTCCTGGACATACGAGCAAGCCGAGGACGGCTTGTCATAAAGAAGGGGAGAATGACGAGATCATGCACATTATCATTGCACCTACAAATATGGTACAAAGTTTATTTGTTTGGGATCCTGGCTCAAGTGAATGTGCGCTCTTGTTTGGACAAGATCAAGATGGTGCGCTATGTCGTCCGCCACCTTGGCCTCCTCCTTTCATGCTTACAAGAAGATTTGATGGCGTTGCACATATGGACCCACATATGATAGGAGATGAACTTGAGTCGAGGACGACTCCAATTCAAGAAGGGGAGGATGATGAGGACATCACTTCTATGGTTACAAACAACACTCCATTGAACATACAAGATGCAATCAATAGAGTTCATACACAACAATTAATTTCAGAGGTGAACTCGTTCTTATATATTTCCTTATATGTTTTTGAGCATAAATTGCTACTTAATGATTTATTTGTGATTAGGATACATGGAGAGGTTCAAAGAGTACTTGGAGGGAGTATTAGGGACGTGGAAGACCAGAGAATTCGTTCAAAGAAGATGGAAACCGAACCAAACTCCAAATCGTATCCAACTCGGAGTCCAGGAGCAGTACGCACTAAAACGGACGCCCAGGACGCATACGAACTCCGTTTTGGACGTTCTACATATGCACGGAAAGGGGAGAGGATAACTTTTCCAATGGCACCGGTCCCATGTCAAAATTCCTTCGGAGTCGACGGGAATCGTCGAAACAAAATCAAGTACAGAATCTGTCAGGGTGCTGCGCCACCGTATTAGGCCATTGGGCCTTGTATTAAGTCTAAGTTCATTATTTTCGTGTCTTAGAGTTAGGTCACGACCCTAACACCCCCTTGGACGTCCTCCCACCTATATATACTCCATGGTAGCCGCCATAGACAATTGGGTTTTGCTTAGATCAATAATATCGCCGTTTATCGGTTTGTGAAACCCCAATTCAGCAATTTCAGATTGCTTCTTCTACGTTCTTGCTTGTGTTCTCGGTTGCACTTGCAGGGATTAGCCTTCTTGGCGAGGTCAATCGTGTGAAGCACGGTTGATAACCAACGGAGCGGTGGTGTAGTGATTGCAGAGGCTGTTCGTGTTCTACTCGAGAGCCTCGGATCATCAACGTCGAGATCTCCATCAATCGACTTACCCATTACCTATCGGAAGATTCGGGCCTAAACCTTCTCATCAATTTTCCTATCAGTACCTTATGGCTTGGAAAGAGGATTGTGGTACCTAATGTCAGGCATATTTGGGAAACAATATTGAAGGAGGCACATGACTCATCTTACTCAATTCATCCTGGCTGTACGAAGATGTACAAGGACTTAAAGACATGCTATTGGTGGGCCAACATGAAAAAGGACATAGCCAAATATGTTGCACTTTGTGATGTGTGCCGACGAGTTAAAGCTGAACATCAAAGGCTAGCCGGATTGTTACAACCATTAAAGATCCCGGAGTGGAAGTGGGAAGAGATTGGTATGGACTTTATAGTTGGATTACCGCGAACTCAGTCTGGCTATGATTCAATATGGGTTATTGTGGATCGGTTGACAAAATCAGCTCACTTCATCCCTGTCAAGACCACATATACCACCGCGAAGCTAGCAGAATTGTATATGGAGCATATTGTGTGTCGACACGGAGTACCGAAGAAGATAGTCTCGGATAGAGGTTCTCAGTTTACCTCCAGATTTTGGCCGAAATTGCATGAAGCAATGGGAACAAGGTTGAACTTCAGTTCGGCGTATCACCCTCAAACAGATGGACAAACCGAGAGGACCAACCAAATTTTGGAAGACATGTTAAGAGCTTGTGCTTTAAAGCATGGTAAAAGTTGGGATAAAAGTTTGTCGTGCGCTGAATTCTCGTACAACAATAGCTACCAAGCAAGTCTGAAAATGTCACCCTACGAAGCATTGTACGGAAGGAAGTGTAGGACTCTCTTGTTTTGGAATGAAATCGGAGAGAATCAAGTGTTTGGTCCCGACGTGTTAAAAGATGCTAAAAGGCAAGTCCAAATAATACGGGGAAACTTAAAGGCTGCCCAGTCTCGACAGAAAGGTTATGCTGATAATAGGCGAATGAGTCTGACTTTTGAAGTTGGAGACTTTGTATACCTCAAAGTGTCACCTATCCGAGGTCAGCGACGGTTTAACGTCAAAGGAAAACTGGCACCACGTTACATCAGACCATTCAAGATTTTGGACAAACGAGGAGAAGTGACATATCGACTTGAGCTGCCGACGTATCTCTCCGATGTACACGACGTGTTTCACGTCTCTCAACTCAAGAAGTGTCTCAGGGTACCGGAAGAACAAGTGCCGATGGATGAGTTAGAACTTCAAGAGGATTTGTCCTATGTCAAGCAACCTATCAAGATCTTGGACATGAAGGAAAGGGTCACGAGAAATAAGAAGATCCGTTGGTGCAAAGTGCAATGGAAACACCATACGGAAGCCGAAGCTACATGGGAACGTGAAGAAGACCTGAAGGCAGAATTCCCTCATCTTTTCTCCACGCTATCGAATCTCGAGGGCGAGATTCACTTTAAGGGGGGTAGGTTTGTAACACCCTAATTCTTTGCATCATGCATCGCATTGCATATATATTCATGCATTGAACATTAATAGAGAAAAAGAAAATAAAGATATAAAACATGTATTAGGGGATTAATATATATAGAAATATATATATATAAATATAATAATTATATATATATATCAATATTTATATATGAAAAAAAAAGAAAGAAAAGAAAAGAAAAAAATAATAACAACATAAAGAATAAATAAATAAACAAAAGAAAAAAAGGGAGCAGCCCGGCCGGCCAGGTCGACCGAGCCAGCCCACTCCCCAGCGCTGGCCAGCGCGCGACCCGCCGCCTGGCCGTACCGCAGCCGGCGTTGACCGGCCTCCCTCCGCTCCCGCGCGCCTCCCGCACCACGTGCCCGGCCACACTGCACCGCCTCCCGCGCACGCGCCTGGCGCGTTCCGCGCCCGCCCGACGCGCCTGCCGCGTGGCCCCGCCGCCTGGCCCACCCCGGTCGCGCCCCAGCGCGACAAGCGCACGCGCCCGCCCCGCGACCGATGCACCCCGCCCTGCGGCCGAGCCCACACCGCGACCGACGCGCGCTCGAGCCTCGTGGCCGACTCAGCCTCTGGCCAATTTCTATCGATGCGCGCCTATAAATACCGACGAGCCTCGTAGGGTTTTTCCCGAGCCGCCAGAAAACGCCGCCGGTATAGGAAAAAAGGGAGGGACCAGAGGGATGCGCCGCCAGGGAAGAAAAGAGGAGGAAGAGGAAGAAAAAAGAGGAGGGTGCCGTCGTCCGCCGGAGATCGTCGTCGACATCGCGTCGCCGTCGTCGTGCCGCTGGAGGACCTTGCGCATCTACTTCGTCTACGCATCGTCCCCATCCCGCGATCATCAAAGCCATCACATCTACGGTAGGCCAAGTTCTGATGCGAATTTTAGTGACCATATTGAACCTAATAGACGTAAATTGATCGTAGTCGCACCGTCTTTTTATTTTCAGCAACATTAATCCCCGCTAAAACCCCCGTAAACTCATATGAACGCGTATGAACTAGTTGCATCTAATTAATAAACAACCGTAGTAAATTAATTATTGAATTGTGCATGCATACATGTCATTGCATGTTGATTATTTTGTGTGCATCATATTGAATTGTATGTATTTTCTTGTATGTATGATCACACGTAGAGGAACGTGCTCAAGAGGCCGCATACGAGGATTTCCAAAATCAAGACTTTGAAGCGCTTGAGCAACCCCATCTGTCGGAGCAAGGCAAGTGTCCTTGATCATATTGATCCCGTTTTATTAAATGTTTTGTTTGCGAACTTGCATGCTTGTGTCAATATGATGGGAAACCCATACGTAGGTGTTTACTAGCGTTGTTTGCCACCCCTTGTCGCCGGGATATACACGATGAGTCGGGTATGGGTATTTTTATTTTTGCACCGCATCGCTACATGGGTTATGAGTAACTTAAATAATGTGGTTGATAACTTTAATTATGAAAACTTGGGATGGTAATAAGATGATGATAAATTTAGCAACCGGGGATTTAGGAGATCTAAGCAAGCATGGTTTTGTGGATGGGTTGGATGATATGGTTGTTTGCTTGCCTTAGATCTAAAGACCGGTTCATGCGAGAATATGTCAGGTCAACAGTGCCACCACAAGGCCAAGTATGGGTGCGGCGTAGCTGAATAATTAGGAGCGCTGCTAGTATTGTATGGACCATTGGATGGCGCGGGGAATGGGAGTCGAGGAGGACTGCCCTGGGATCCGCATGGCACACGAGGGGGCCCGTGGGTGGGAGAATGGAGATTCAAGCCTATCGGTGAAACCTTAGTGGGCCCGTACATACTAGTAGTCCCTTTTGAAAGGCTATTTTGTGATCTCTTGGCCACACACCTACGGAAGTGTGAGACAGCATAATGGAGGTTTCTTAGTCACCGAAAGGTGATGAAATCACGAACGTGTGGGTAAAGTGTTACAACCTCTACAGAGTGTTAAAAACTATCATGATAGTCGTGCTCCCGGTTAAGAGCACCTGGATGACCTACATGATTAGAATTGGACTTGAAATTTTGGGATGGTTGGTATGGTTTTGGGTTGTCACTTGAGTATTGTCGGTACATGAGAGATTATGAAATTGGCATATGGTATTAATTTTATGGTTGACTGGTATTAATGGATTGCGATGATAAATGAGAACTGTTGGATTTATGGTATGATAATTACTTGGGTCATGAAGGGAAATATATTCACATAGACATGATAGGCCGCTTTTACATGTTTATGAAATGTACTTTTATGCAATTAGCCAATTTATTCCAATCATTTGTTTAGCCACATGTCATCTATTTCCACACTTGCTGAGTACGACACGTACTCACCCTTGCAATCCCCCCCCCAACTGCTACTGGAGACAATTGGGAGTACCCAGAGGATCACGTGGAGTACTAGGTTGCGTACTGCCGTCAATTGCCTGTGGAATGGAGTCGTGCTGCTTAGTTTATTTTCCGCTGCATTATTTAGAGTTTTATCATTTGTGAACTATTGGATTATTGTAATAAAGTACTTATTTAATAGTTAAGATGTGGTTAAATTCTGTATATCATTTGTGATGCAACCGTATATGTGTGATGAACTTCCTGGGCACACATATGTGTTATGCTTGGTTCATATTCGGAACCGGGTGTCACAAATTGACATGTAAAACATTTGAAAGAGTGTGATTAGGGGATATAGCAATTTACTGGTGCCAAGAATTTTTCCTTGGCTATTTCTCTCAAAATAGATTCCTTCACTTGGATCTTCATTTAGCTCATACTCCACAAACATCTTCCTCTCTCTGGTCATATGATTATTGCACCCGCTATCAAGAACCCATTTGGTTCCACCGGAGGAGTATGCCTACAAGAAAGATTTATGCCTTGGCTTTAGGTACCCAAGCGGTGTTGGGTCCTTTGATGTTAGTCAAGAGGCACTTGGGCACCCACACACAAGGTTTCTTGCGGTGTGGTCCAACATACCTAGCATAGGCCTTTCCAAACTTGTTCCTCAATAAAACATATGATGCATCAAAATCATGGAACAAGGGATGAGGTTCTTTCCTAGGTATTTTAGGAGATGTAGCAATGTTCTTTCCTTTATTGTTGTATGAGCCTCCCCTGACAAAAACAATCAAGTTTTTGCCATTCTTGGGAGTTTTGGCGTTTTGCCTCATCTCCCTAGAATAACCAAGACCATCCTTGACAAGGGTATGTCTTGTGTTGGTGTATGCACTACGTGCATATGCCATCTTATCCTTGTCAAAGATGCCAACTTAAGCTCATCTTTAAGCTTTATAATCAAGTTTGAGCAATTACAAGCGTGAGATGCTTCAGATTTGACATTTGTGGAAGGTGAGCTTGTAGAGGAAGAAGGTTCATTGACCTTGAGAGACTTCACTTGTGTCTCAAGGATCTTGTTAGCTTGTGTCAAACTAGCAAGTTCATCCTTGAGCACAATTGTAGTGTTCTCAAGGTTTGAGCAAGTTTCCTTATTCAAAGCGAGTTCACAGTCAAGTGCCTTGCTTCTTTCTCTTTCAAGCTCCAAAAGCTCCTCAACCTCTTGACATCTCTCCTTTTGTTGGATGAGCATGTCCTCTTGACGGTTGATGAGCTCTTCCGTCTCAAATATTTCCTTCGTCAACAATCTCAATCTTTTCAAAGTACTTTTACTCATGTCCTTAAGCATATTTTCATTTTCACTACTACTATCAAAATCATCATGAGGAGAATTGAAGAAGAGGATTTAAATTTAACCTTCTTTCTTCCCTCCTTGGCCATGAGACACGTTGGCCTTGAAGTCTCCAAGTTGGGGAAGAGCTTGTTCTCCGTAGTTGTCTTCTTCATAGCAATGGTTGCTATCTTCTCTTCTTCATCAAAGGAGGATTCTTCATTTGAATCCCACTCCTTTTCGAGGTGGGCATATCTGGATTGCTTCTTCTTCTTGAAGTACTGAATGTGGCCTAGAGGGGGGGTGAATAGGCCTTTTTGAATTTTAGTCAGAACCTGCAACACTTAACAGACTGATCAAATCCCGAGATATTAGACTAGTTCGGTGCGTGCGGACTAGATTGATCAAGTTCGATCAATGATTTCAATACAAGCACAGTACACAACGGAATATAGTATGTAAATCGCAAGTATTGAGTCAATGAAGCTAAGTATAATGCAAACCAATTCTTGTTTCAAAGTTTTAACGTAGGTTATGCAACATTGACAAAACCCTAGAATGTAATATGAAAATTAAAAACGAGTTTGACACAAGAGTTTATCCCGTGGTTCGGTTCCCACAAAGGAAACCTACATCCACGTTGAGGAGCCCACGAAAGTATCGGGTCTTCACTGACCCTAACCTCATCGAATCGCCACGAAGGCTAATTCTCTTTCACTATCACAGGGGTAAATCACTAAGTTCAGGGGGCCTTCTCACAAGTTGAGGGCTCCCCAAGATTACAAAGCAAACACCACCAAGAACACACTCTTAAGATCAACAATGAAACAATAGGAGTTTGTTAGAGATCAAACCTAAGACCTCAAACGTGTGAATCGTGTCTCTCCTTTGATCCAAGATGACTCCTCAAGGATTTGATCTTTCTTGCGTTGGATTTCGTGGAGAGATGTGTTTTCTAAGCTCTTGGAGGGTGTGACGGCGCAGGGGGTCGAGATAGGTGAAAGTAGGGTCGTGCACATCTATTTATATGGTGTTTCCAAAAGTTACTGTTAGGGTTTCGAGGGTCCGTACTAGTCCGTGGTGGAGTCCGGACTAGTCCGGTGTGCGGCGTGTAGGAAATCCTAAATTCTCAGGAAGATCGGACTTGTCCGGCTTAGGGCAGACTAGTCCGATTTAGGCTCTGGAAAAGTTCGGACTAGTCCGGTTATTTTCGGACAGGTCCGGGTGTGGTGATCTCCTTAGTGAATTGGGACAAGCCCGCATTTAGAGGACTTGTCCGATTTTAGTCAAAGAGGTTATCAGACTAGTCCGTGGTGATTTCGGACTTGTCCGATTTTGTGCAAATCTGTGAAGTGTAGAGGACTAGTCCGCACTGAGGAGGACTAGTCCGATTTTAATCAGAAATATATCGGACTAGTCCGTGGTGATATCGTACTAGTCCGGTCTATGCAGACTCGGACTATGCAAACAAGTCCACACCGGGAGGACTTTTCCGATTTTGAACAGAGGGGTTATCGGACTAGTCCGGATACCATCGGACTAGTCCAGACCTGTATAAATTAGTGCAATGAGTGAGTTTTCTTGTGATTGAGCTCTTGGGGTGTGTTTCTCCAACACACTCCATACACAATGATCTAATCTATTTAGCTCTTGAGCTCTTTTCAATATAGATCCTCATTCTCCTTTCTTTTTGTGCTTACTCCATTTTTTTATTAAAACCTGCGCTCATCTCAACAATTTGGTTAGGATCTCATTTGTTTGTCATGAATCAACCAAAAACCACAAGGTATGCCTAGATGCACTTTCAAGTAATTCTTTTCCTTGGACTTGCCCTCCTTATTCTTCTTGTTTTCTTCATGTGGGCAATCCACAATGAAGTGGCCATACTCCCCACAATTGTAGCAAGCCCTCTTTAATCTTGTCTTGGGCTTGTCTTTGCTCTTCCTGGGCTTGTATTTGCTCTTCCTTTCATTTTGGTAGCTCCCCAACCTTCTTCTAGACATCCTCTTGAAGTTGTTGATGAAGAGTGCCTCTTCTTCATCGGTGTTGGGGCACTCTTCATCACTTTCTTCCTTTTCTTGTGATCTTGAGGCTGTTGCCTTGAATGCAACATCCCTTTTCTTGTAGGAGGAAAACTTTTGTAAATTATTGTAGAACATAGCTTCTTGTTCCATCATCTCATGGTTGATAATTCTTCTAAGCACTTCTTCGGGAGTCATCTTATGAAAACCTGGACTCCCACGAATTAGTGAGCAAAGAGTGACGTTTCGAGGCATGAATGCTCGAATCATCCTCTTTACCACCTCATGGTCGGTCCACCGGGTGCTTCCATAAGACCGACTTTTGTTGATGAGAGTCTTGAGGCAGTCATACATGTCTTGGGGGGCTCACCATCCATGATGGTGAACCCACAAGTTCTCCTTCGATCATCTCGATCTTCGCCTCCCTAATGACACGATTGCCCTCATGTGCCGTCTTGAGGGTGTCCCATATCTCCTTGGCAACCTCCAACCCTTCAATGTGGTTGAATTCCTCTCGAGTGAATGAGGAGGTAATCACTCCAACGGCTCGAGCATTGCGATGGAGGAGGACGGCTTGCTCCAGAGTGATGTCTTCCTCATTCTTAGGAAGATGTAAACCTGTCATAACAATTTGCCACAAACTAGAGTTCAAGGAAATGAGATGCATATTCATATTATGCTTCCGCATATAGTAATCATTTCCATCAAACTGAGGAGGTTTGCCAATGGAAATGGATAGATAGTGGTGGTACCCTCTGTACCGGATACCCCTTGGGATTGCAAAGATCACAAGGAAACTCCATCTACCAGATTTGAAGACCTCCGAAGGCCCCACATGTCAGGTGTAACCGGACCTGCTTCCCCAACATGGTTAGTCCCAGGGCCGCCACGTGTATCATAAGATCGGAGCTATCACCCACACATGAGAAATCTCCAGACTAGATACCAGTATGGCATCCCCGGACCTAACCCCAGACAGAGGGAAGCTCCAGTACTGACACATGTCCAACGGCACCGGACCTACCTGTCCATGACGGTAAGCTTCGGAGCTGCCACGTGGCGACCGCCGGACCTTCAACTTCAACAATCAGACTGGTGGACCCCCCAACGGCTCCGGACCTTCAAGGAGCAATCAAAGACTTCAAGACCCGATTAAGTGTCATTAATGCCATATTAATGACACACGATCGGATGGCCCTTAATACTGGTAACAGCACTGTTAAGGCCCGTTACTAGGCTACTAAGGGTAATTAACCTCATTAATTGTGTATCAAGCATGTGTAACCGTCGAGGCCACATGTCGGGCCAGGCTAACGATGTAATGACCAATCCTTGTACTATAAAAGGACTGGTCAACGATACACAAGGGGGCGGTTCGAGACCACTACTGAACTCCTTGAGCTAGACAAGCTTCTTCTAGACTCACACGCTTAATACAACACCAACACACCCCATGGAGTAGGGTATTACGCTCAGGCGGCCCGAACCACGTAAATCACTGTGTCCACTTGTTCTTTCACCTATTTGAATCTCTACGCGCCCATTACCGAACTACAACTCCTCGATCTACCATAGGTAGTGTCAGGAGATCTGCCGGATCCAAACACCGACAGTTGGCGTGCCAGGTAGGGGTGCCCGAGATTTCAAGTATGGTGAACTCAGCTGCTGGATCATCCAACGGCAACCCTGCTGTTCAACCCGCTGGAGGCAATCCCTCCAACATGCAGCAACCAGTAGGTGTCGTGGCTCTAGCAAGAGTCATGCCTCCACCGCCACCGCTTGCACCAGCACGTCAAGCTGAGCAGCGTGATGGTGCATTGGCGTCGGTCACCACATCGGCGAATAACAACAACCCTGAACACGCGCTTCATGCAGCGCGTGCTCTCCACAAACGTCCACCACCTACAGGCACATCCCAGGGTGCAATGGAGCAGTGGAGGGCCTATGTGGAACATCTGGTTGCAGCAGCAGCCGACCACATCAGCAACCAAGGTCCTCCCCCTTCGGGGTGGGCCCCATCACAGCGCTGGACTGTGTCAGGCAGACTTGGTCCGCATGCTTCCCAAAATAGGAGGCACGCTGCATCACAACAAGTTACGTCGCTACCTTCCGAGGCGCGACGCACTCATACGGTAACCAGGCTTTCAATTCATGATCTCTGGGCGGAGCTTGATCGCCGTTACCGTCAACAGGACAGCCACGTCCATATCGAGCGTGCTCACGAAAGGTGAGAGGCTCGAGACAGTCCTGCTCTCGAGGGAGTAGGAGGAGGCTGTTCTACCCTGGACATGCACCTACGCATGGTCAGATGGCCACAAAAATTCCGGCCTCATCTGCCGGAGAAATTTGACGGGATTGTTAATCCCACTGAGTTTCTCCAGATTTACACCACCGCAATCCTTGCGGCCGGAGGTAACGAGGCCGTAATGGCCAACTACTTCCCAGTGGCCCTGATTGGGACCGCCAGGTCCTGGTTCATGAGCCTTCCTGACAACTCTATCAATAGTTGGGAAGAATTGTGCCAACAGTTCACTGCCAATTTCGCGAGTTCATACACCCGACCAGGCACCGGACTGGACCTTTTTGCAGTCGTGCAGAAGGGGGGAGAATCCCTGCACTCATTCATCCAGAGGTTCTCCCAGGTACGAAACACCATTCCTTCTATCTCTAGCGCCTTTGTTATCATGGCATTTAGACAGGGCGTACGAGATAAGAAGATGCTGGGGAAGCTGGCGATCAAGGAGATCACCAGCGTCACGAGCTCTTTAGCTTGGCAGACAAGGGTGCCAAAGCTGCGGAGGGCTGTGAAATGCACTCCAAACCGCCTACGGAGGATAGTAAAAAATCCTCCAAAGGCAAAGCCACTACCTCCGGGAGTGGCAAAAAGAAGAAAAAGTCCAACGGCAAGAAGAAGCCGTCGGCCGGCACATCTATTGTTGCAGCTGCAGCAGCTCCAGGTGGCCGGGGGCCACGCCCCGAGAAACGACATCGGTCGTCCTCTGAATATGGTGGCAACTCCAAAGTGTGGTGTCCTATTCACAAGTCGAATAGCCAAAACTTGGAAGACTGTTGGGAGGTCCAAAACCTTGTCGAGCACTACAACAAGCGCCGGGAAGAAGTTCCTTTTCGTTAGAGGGAAGGAAAACAGAAAGTCGATGAAGCTCCGACTGAAGAGGAGTTAGGCTTTCAGGACTCTAAAAAGGTCCTGAAGGCTGTTTACACATCCGTCGACGACGACTCCGACGTCTCCGACAATGAGCGTTGGAAGACCATGAACACCATCTTTGGTGGTTCGTGGGACATCATCTCCTGCCGTGTCCTCAAGACAATGTGGCGGGATATGGCATCAGTAGCTCCTACAGCCAGGGCGGAGCCTCATCGAAAGTGGATGGACACCACCATCACTTTTGATACTTCGGACTGCCCTCGGAACATGATCAGAGCTGGTCAACTACCCTTGATGGTATCTCCGACCACCAATAACATTCAACTCCACCATGTAATGGTGGACGGAGGTTCGGGGCTGAACCTCATAAGCTTTGAAGCTTTCGTCAATCTTTAGTTCCGACCTTCAGACCTTGCCCCTCCCGACCTTTCTCCAGAGTAGGTCCGCGGATGTCAGCGGTTCGAGTTCGCTTATCTCCAGCCCGTGAACTTAGCGAATACTATGATAGCACCAAATTTTGCCAATTCGGCGGTTCGATCTATGATTTTGCATTCATGGATCTTGATAAGATCCTTCCATTTAGTAGCACCTTAGGATGGCATAGCCTTAACGTTAATGGCGAGGTTCAAAAGAGGAAAGGCTTGCGGTGGATACCTAGGCGGGGCCATAACCCCACTCGGTGCCATTACTCTCCCCGTGACCTTCGGGACTCGGGAGAACTATCGCACTAAGAAGTTGATATTTGACGTCGCTCAGATCAACTTACCTTTCAATGCCATTCTGGGCAGGCCTGCCTTGTACAAGTTCATGGCTGCTGCTCATTATGGCTACCTGGTGTTAAAGATGCCAACACCAGCTGGTGTTCTCTGGATCCGCGGAGACCGCACTGCCAGAGTGACTGCTCTGGAAGAACTTCATGCGCTTGCTACAGCGCAGGAAGAAGAATACAGGCAGGAACAAGCTCCGAAACCCCCGAGCATTCATCAACGAGGCTCAACCTCCGCACCTCGCCTGCAACCAAGCGGCGACACCGACATCCCTGTCAAAGTCGTCCAAATCGGTTCCGATGCCGCTCAGACCACCCGTATATCGGGAGGTCTGAATGAAAAATAGGAACTTGCGCTCATCACTTTCCTCCGAGCTAATGTCGACATGTTTGCCTGGCAACCGTCACAAATGCCTGGGATCCCTAGGGAAGTGATCGAGCATAATCTGAAGATCTATCCTGACGCTCGGCCTATGCACCAGAAGCCTCGGAAGCAATCAGTAGAGCGACAGAACTTCATACGACAAGAAGTGAAGAAGTTGCTCGAAGTTGGATTCATTCGATAAGTCTTCCATCCAAAATGGCTGGCAAACCCAGTCGTTGTACCCAAGGCTAGCGGGAAGCTTCGGATGTGTATCGACTACACAACACTGAATAAGGCATGCCCAAAAGATCCATTCCCACTACCTAGAATAGATCAGATAGTGGATTCCACCTCCGGGTGTGAATTACTGTGTTTCCTAGACGCATATTCTGGGTACCATCAAATCAGAATGTCTAGGGAAGATGAAGAACATACTTCATTTATCACAGTAGAGGGATTGTACTACTATATTGCCATGCCATTTGGTCTCAAGAATGCAGCTTCAACATTTGTACGAGCTATGAACAAAACCTTTGGAGAGCTCATTGGAGACGTAGTGGAAGTGTATGTTGATGACATCGTCGTCAAGATCAAAGACAAGGAGTCACTCCTTGACACCTTGCAAGCTGTCTTCGACAAGCTGCGAGTCACCCGCACAAAGCTGAACCCAGACAAGTGCGTCGTCGGGGTTAGCTCCGGAAAGCTTCTTGGTTTCCTGGTAAACCACTGGGGCATAGAGGCAAATCCGACGAAGATTAAAGCCATTGAGGATATGCGGCCACCAGCCCGCATCAAGGACGTCCGGAAACTGACTGGATGTCTAGCCGCCCTCAGCCGATTCATCTCAAGACTGGCAAAATGGGCGCTACCCTTCTTCAAGCTATTGAGGAAGTCCGGACCATTCCAATGGTCTGAAGAAGCAAAAAAGGTGTTCTAGGAGATAAAGCAGCTCATCACCACTCTACCAATCTTGGTAGCTCTGAACCCTGGTGAGCCCTTACTGCTTTATATTTTAGCAAATGACGAGGTTGTCAACATGGTCCTGGTTGCGGAGAGACCAAAACCACCCCAAGCTCAGGAATCCAGACCTCTCCGGGAGGGTTCAGAAGTTCCCGAAGGTGAGTCTGGGTCCCAGCCCCCAGACTTAGATCTACAGGGAGTCATTCCAGAAGATCTGGACCCCTCCGAGAGGGTCCGAGTCACTCGAGTAGAAGCTCCGGGTTCCTCTAGCAAGGACCCGGAGGTCCTCGAAGAAGGTCCGGACCCCTTCGGGAGGGTCCGGGTCGATGTGGAGGAAGCTCTGGGCCCCTCCGGGAGGGTACGGACAGTCCAGCGCCCAGTGTACTTCATCAGTGAAGTACTACATGATGCCAAGACTCGATACCTAGAGGTGCACAAGCTGCTCTACGCAGTTCTCATCGCCTCCAGGAAGCTTCGTCATTACTTCCAAGCTCACAAGATCTCAATGGTGACCTCTTATCCACTGCGTGCGATCTTGCATAATCCCAACTCTACTGGGAACATCGCAAAGTGGGCAGCAGAATTGGCTGAATTCGATCTTGAATTCGTACCAAGACAAGCAATCAAGAGTTAGGCATTGGCAGACTTCGTGGCGGAATAGACCCCCTCTCCATCAAACCCTGGGGGCCCTAGTGAGCAGAAGTCGGAACTCAAGGCTCCGGTCTTCACCGAGCCTCACTGGACCCTCTACTTTGATGGCTCCATGCAAAAGCAGGGGGCCGGAGCTGGAGTCCTTCTCCTCGCTCCAACTGGGGAGAAGGTAAAATACATGGTCCACCTTGACTTCAAGGCGACCAACAACATGGCAGAGTATGAAGCACTCATTTATGGACTAAAGGTGGCACTATCATATGGTGTCAAGCAGTTGTCGGTCAAGGGAGATTCGCAGATCATCATTAAACAGGTGAAGGGTGAATGCTCCTGTAACAATCCTCAACTAGCTTCTTATCTCCTTGAAGTCCAGAGGCTTCGGAAGGACTTCGAAGTCCTGGATCTCCACCATGTCCAGCGTGTCCATAATGCTGAAGCTGACGAACTCTCGATGAAAGTATCAACCGGAGCTCCGGCTCCTAACGGAACCCTCGTCTGGAGGTTGTCAAAACCCACAGCCCAGCCTGCCGAACTGAGCGAAGGGGGCAAGACCAGCATCCCGAAGTTGGCGGTCCCGATGGCCCTATTACCATGGCAGCCATCAAGGGTCGTAGGTGCTGCCGGAAGCTCCGAGCAACCCAACACGCAAGACTCAAATGCTCAAGCAAGCTCCGATGCATGGATCTCGGAGATCCGGAGCTACTTGAAAGACAATATCCTTCCTAACGATGATGTATCCGCTGACCGGATAGTCAGATTGGCTAAAAGATACACGCTAGTAGAAGGGGATTCTACCGGCGCGGTGCCAACAGCGTCCTAATGCGGTGCATCACAAGGGAAGAAGGTTGCGAGCTCCTCGCAAAAATCCATGGAGGCGAGTGTGGGAACCACACGTCTTCCCGCACGCTAGTCGGTAAAGCCTTCCGGCATGGCTTCTACTGGCCTACAGCGCTCCAGGATGCAATTGAGCTGGTGAAGAAATGTGAAGCATGCCAGTTCCATGCAAAGCAAATTCATACAAAGGCTCAACCTCTACAAATGATACCTTCTACATGGACTTTCGCTGTGTGGGGGATGGACATCTTGGGACCTTTCCCAAGAGCCGTCGGAGGTTACAAGTTCCTGTATGTTGCCATTGACAAGTTCACCAAATGGCCGGAAGCAACTCCAGTTGTGACAATAAACAAGCAATCATCTATCAACTTCTTGCAGTCCATCGTATGCAGATTTGGAGTCCCGAACAAAATCATAACAGATAATGGGACCCAATTCACAAGCTCTGCTTTTCAAGGATACTGCGAAGACCTCAGCATCCAAGTCAGCTACACCTCCGTAGCTCACCCGGCAAGCAATGGCCAAGCCGAGAGCAAATGCAGAAATCCTGAAAGGACTCAAGACGCGCACATATGAGTGCCTGAAAAAACATGGAGCCAACTGGATCGAAGAGCTTCCGCCCACTCTATGGGCCAACAGGACAACTCCAAACCGGTCAACTGGAGAGACACCCTTCTTCCTGGTGTACGGAGCTGAAGCAGTCCTTCCTCCGGAAATCACCTTGGGGTCGCTCCGGGTCTGGACCTCTGACGAAGCCACGCAGGACCAGCTCCGGCGTGAAGACCTTGACCTCCTTGAAGAGGGAAGGTGACAAGCAGCTGTTCAGAATGCCAGATACCGCCAAGCTCTTCGACGCTATCACCAAAGGCATGTTCACAACCGACAGCTTGAGAAAGGCGATCTGGTGCTATGGAGAATACAATCCAGAGAAGGGTTAAACAATCTCTCCCCCAGCTGGGAGGGACCCTTCCGAGTGATCAAAGTATCCCGTCCAGGATGCGTTCGCTTGGCAACCGAGGATGGGACACCTATCCCAAATCCTTGGAACATTGAGCACCTCCGTAAGCTCTACGCTTAATATCACGGAGGTGAGTCTGTAATTACATGTGATGTATGTCATAGAGTCATTGTAAAGAGTCGGGTAGCTCCTCCGGGAGGGCAGCCGAACCTACCCTGTTAGGTCCACAACGTCCATGCAACACTTGTCACAGTCTCAGAACTAAAAGTGTAGCTAGCTACCTTGGGTCAAACGAGAAATGAAACACACTTAGCCTGGTTTCGTACCCTAAGAGTGTACTTGTTTCCCCTGTACCCTGGACCTATAATGAAATACATCATTGTGTGAAAACAGACTCCACATGCATTTACTTTGTACATGCTCAATATTTTTTTTATTTTTCTCTTTCTTGTCTATAACAAAGTTGTGCAGTTCTTAAGGAACTTTAGCTCGACCAGTTCATACACAATTCAAGTTGCATTGTCTATCCTCCTGGGTTCAAACATTGTTGATGGTCTACTCGTCTGAATGCCGCCAAGCCAATCTAGGGCCAGAGTGTGCTATCGACTTATCTTGGTCATGCACCCTAAGTATGCCACTCTACCTACATCCCGGCAGGCCGAAGTAAGGCGAGTCCAAAAACGATCAGACCTAAAGGAAACAAGACGGCGCTCTTGATTGTATTTAGAATTGTGTTCGACCTAAAACATTCTCGGAAATAGTAAGCCACAATGAAGTTATAGATAGGAAACGAATTTTACTGTTGTTCTTGACTTTAGTGTGCAGGAAAAATAAGTATTTTATGATGATGGTGAATGAAGCTGGAGCTGCCAAAGCTCTAACATCCTCCAGGCGGCTTGTAGTCGATGTTCAAACATTGACATCGAGCATCTCTGGAGCTACTCAGTTCCGGTAAAGCTAGGGGGCAAGCCGTCAACGTGAAGATGGTGGAAAGACTCTAAAGTGGAGTCTGACATTGACACAACATGTGTTGACGGAGGTTACTGCCGAAGCTGCCAAGCTTCAACACCCCAAGAGGGCTAACCATCGATGCTTTACGCGTTGATGGAGACTACTGTCAGAGCTACTAAGCTCCGATGATGGTCAATGCCGGAGCCACTAAGATCCAACAACCTCAGGGGGCCTACACTGTCGAAGACTTCGGACCTACATTCTACAAGTTTGAAGCACGCAAGTCTTCAACAACTGTTACATCCTCTTGGTACATGTTCACAATAAAATTATGTACATTTACCAGGGGGGCAAGTGAGACAAAGGTGTTGAAGACAAAAAATGAAATTCATAAAAAAATTTGGATTTCATTCATCTGGAGACAAGAGATTACAAAATTGGAGAAGAAAAAAGAGAGAATACAAGCGGGAGCTACAGAGAGATGGTCCTAGACCCTATGGAAGAACTGGGTGACCTTCTGGGCCACCTCTGACACGCTGGCTCGAACGGCTTCACCCTCTCCTTCGATGGGGCCTTCAATCACCGGGTCCAGAAAGAATTGAGGGTCCCGGCTGGTGTAGCACGTCAGCACAAACTCTGCGACGTTCTTCGCCAGGGACTGTCCCTTAGTTTCCAACTGGTCCGCGATGACATCGCCCATCTTGGTGAGCTTGTTGCCTGCTGAACTCAGCGCCTCCAACGCCTAGTCCAGCTCCAGCTCCGGATCATCCGGACGCACGGGACTGAAGCCCATTGGCGTCAGCACGTTGTTGGCCTTGCCCAGGAAGTCCCAAACTTGTTGGGACTCCGCAACCCTTCCGCTATGCATCTCCGCCAACTGCAAGCTCTGAGCTCTCCTGAGCAAGACGATCCACCTCTTTGGCATTCTGCTGAATCTTTTCAGCAACTTGCCTTTCGAGTTTGCTAAGCTCTTCCTCCTGGAGGTGGATCTCATTCCGGCGGTTGACCAGATCCTTATCTCGGCCCCGCACTTTCTTCTCCCAGGCGGCGATGGCATTCTCCTGCTTGTAGAGATCTTGCCCTCGCTCCCAGGCCTTCTTCTCCTCCCCCTCGCAACGCTCCTCCAATTTCTTGGTGCGTTCTTCAAGGCTCTTGTCAGACAGAGCTATCTTTTGGACAAGCTCTTCCTCCCTCTTCACGAGGTCGTCTCTCCCGCCCTTCAAGAGCCTCCCGACGCTTGATGAGACTATCGTGGATGGCGGCGAGCCTTTCCTGGCGATCATCCGATGCGCTATTTGCAGCCTTGACCTGCTCATAGATGGCCCAGGACTGGTTGTCGAGGGAACGCGTCATGCTTTCCCTCTCATCCAACAGCTTACCCCAGTACTCCAGGCGGACCTTCTCCCTCTGCACCCACTCCTTATCGTCAGCCAGCCTCAACTACGCCAGCTTGGTCTCGAAATGGAGTCAGTTGCGCCACCTCCTAAGGGTTTTGCGCTCCTCCTCGAGGGCCTTGCTGCTGTGGTAGAAAGCCAGCTGGACCTGCTGAAGACTGGAGCAGGCGTTGTCAATAGACAATGATAGAGGGATCAGGTACGGACCTGCCGGGGTCCTCTCCGCTGGCTCCAGCGGATCTTCAGTGACAAAAATTGGGTCCCACTCTACAAGAGCGGTCCCCTGAGCTTCCACGGTACTAGGGCCGTCCTACAGGATAGCCTCAGCCGCCGCCGAGGAAGTACTTGCAGCAGAAGTTCTGACCTCCGGAATTGACTTCGAAGGTCCCGTCGCCAGGTCATCAACAACTGGCTCCTCAGGCGGGGGGGGGGGGGGGGGGGGGGGGCAGAAGCTTCATCTTGGCACCCAGGCTCAGCAGCGGGCGCCTCCGAGATCACCACTTCCGAAACAGGTGTTGAAGGTTCAGTCGGAGTAGGAGCTACTTCCGGCTCCAGCGCAGGCGCCTCCTCCGCCGCTGGCTCAGGTGCTGGCGCTTCGACCATCATGGGCTCAGGCACTGGCGCTCTGACCACCATAGGCTCACGCGCCGACACCTCCGCAGCAACTGGCTCAGACGCCAGAACCTCTTCAACAGCCGGCTCCACAGCTGGAACTTCTGCAGCAACCGGCTCTACCGCCATAGCTTCCTCGACAACCGGCTCAAGTGTCGGAGCTTCGTCAACACCTGGCTCCACTGTTGGGACCTCATCAACCAACAGCTCGACTGTCGGGGCTTCAACAACATCCGACTCTAGGGCTGGAATCACAGCTACCTCCGGCTCTGCAGCCGGAGCATCCAACATCTCAGCATCCAAGCCCGGAGCTTCAACCTTCGGGGTTGGTGCCGCTGGTACGTCTTCATTCCCGTGGTCCGACGCTACCACGGGAGCTTCTGGGGATGAGTCGAGGTCCAAGACCACGACAGCCAGTGTCGGGGCTGCCACAGCCTCAGCCACCTCTTGGGGCGGCGCTGGAATCGGAGCCAGAGCTTCAGCCTGCAGAGCCTCAACCGCTGCTGCAGGGACCGAAGCTTCAGCCCTTTTCTTAGGCACGCTGCAGATGAAGGACAAAGAAACTCAAAATATAGACATAACAAAAAAAACAACTGACTGAGGTAAAAAATCAAAAATTACCTCGGAAGGCTTCCGCACCAGTTAGCACGGAACCTCTTTTCCGGACGCTCTGGACTGACCCCAGCCGCCACTGGCGTGGTAGTCCCGGAAGGTCCTCCGGAGCTTCCTATGGCTACCGG
Source organism: Tuctoria greenei (assembly GCA_036927565.1). Taxonomy (NCBI): domain Eukaryota; kingdom Viridiplantae; phylum Streptophyta; class Magnoliopsida; order Poales; family Poaceae; genus Tuctoria; species Tuctoria greenei. Next base: position 52,070 of record JAYESD010000090.1, on the reverse strand, counting down.
CATTGCCTTGGTCGCGGTCCCCCTCGTCTTGGAAGGACCTCCGAACCCAGAGCTGAAAGTGCATCTAGGACTCCCTTGTGGGCTTCGGATGATTTATGACAAGCAATTGGGATCCTAACCTCTTTGTTGAGATGAATGCAGGCCTATAATAGAAAAATGAGCAAAATACCAAAAAGAAGGGATGAAGAGGAGCAAAGTGGAAATGAGCTCAAGGAAAAAGAGTAGTAGATTATTGTGTATGGAGTGTGTTAAGGAAACACACCCCAAGAGCTCAATCATAATTAAACACACACATTGCACAAAGTTACACAGGACCGGACTAGTCCGATCACAACTGTACTAGTCCGATAACCTTTCTGCACCAGATCGGACAAGTCCGATATCTGTCGGACTAGTCCGATATCTTTCTGACTAGAATCAGACTAGTCCTCCCCAGTGCGGACTAGTCCTCAAAACACTACACAAGTCACACAAAATTGGACAAGTCTGTTATCAACCGGACAAGTCCGATATTCTTTTTGATCCACTTCGGACAAGTCCGATATTCACACGGACTAGTCCGAAAAACCCACTGATCTAAATAGGACAAGTCCTCCAAGTGCGGACTTGTCATCCAACACACTTAGTGTTTCACATGTTCGGACAAGTCCGATGGACATCGGACTAGTCCGAAGATTTCCAGTAGCGAAATCAGACAAGTCCGTTTTCAGCCGGACTAGTCCGATATTTTGGGACACTTAGGGTTTGCTACACACAGCACACCGGACTAGTCCGGTGACCACCACAGACTAGTCTGAACTTTCTGAACCCTAACGGTAACTTTTAGAAACCCCATATAAATAGAGTTGCATGTCCCAATTTCACAAACTCTCGAACCCTAGCGCCGTCACACCTCCCAAGAGCCTCAAAAACGACATCTCTCCACGAAATTAAGTGCAACATCGACCAATCCCTTGAGGATTCACTCTAGATCATTGGAGAGACACTTGCAACACCACATTGAGCTCTTGGTTTGATTCTCTAACACACTCCTACGTTTCAATTGTAACTTTTGAGTGTGTTTTCGATGGCATTGTGTTTTGTAATCTAAGGGATCTCTCAACGTGTGAGAACGCCCCTTGAATTCGGTTATTCACCCCTTTGTGATTAGTGGAAGAGGATTGGCCTTCGTGGCGATCCAACGAGGGTAGGGTTGGAGAAGACCCGGTCCTTTTGTGGACTCCTCAACATGGACGTAGGTTGCCTTCGTGGTAGCCGAACCACGGGATAAATCGTTGTGTCTTGTTTTAGTGTTCATCACTCTAATTAATCAACTCAATCTAGGGTTTCATACACATTGTTCATCTTACGTTAAACTATTGAACATAAGACTTAATTGTGATATAATCTAGCATATAACTGTTAAACTGTTGTTTGATTCTATATTTCTGCTGTACACATAAAAGAATCAAACCAATCAATCAAGTTTAATCAACTTAGTCCGTGAACACCGGACTAGTCCGCACTTTACCGGACTAGTCCGATATCTCTGGTATTGAACTGGTTGTTGAGTGTTGCAGGATCCGATAATATTCAAGAAGGCCTATTCACCCCCCCCCCTCTAGGCCTACATTCAATTGGTATCAGAGCCGGTTCTTCAAGAAAGAGTCTAATCACTCGAAGAGATCATGTCAGACATGAAGGACGTCCACAAAATAAACAACCAAGAGGAGGTTAACAATGACAAGACCCAAAAAGTGGAGAAGTACCTCGAAGCCATTCAATACTTCGAGGACAATGATGAGGAGACGCTGGAGCTAAAGGCACTCCTCAGAAAGAAGGCACTTTCCAAAGGGAAAGCGAAAGTTGAAGAGAAGAAGAAGGGGAGTAGTCACACTGACTACTCCTGATATCCTTTTAATTATGATCGTCTAAATTCCAATAACAGCCATTACTTATCTATCCCACTTGTAAAAGCCCCACACTTCGATGGAAGTGATTACTCAATGTGGAGGCAGAATATGAAGATGCATTCGATTTCCCTAAATCCAAGTCTATGACATGTTGTATGCACAGGGATAGATATTCCGGATGACGACGAAGAGCTCACCCCAAGCCAAGAGCAGGCCATTCATAGAAACGCTCAAGCCGCAGCTGTAATCACCTCCTCACTCAGTCGGGACGAGTTCACCAAGGTGGATGGACTCGAAATTGCTAAGGAGATATGGGATACTCTGCAAACTGCACATGAAGGTGACCAACATGTGCGTGAAGCAAAGATTGAGATGATCAAAGGCGAACTAGGAAGATTTGCAATTGAGGAAGACGAGTCACCCCAAGATATGTACAATCGATTGAAGACACTCGTTAACAAAGTTCGATCATATGGGAGCAAGAAGTGGAATGACCACGAGGTTGTAAAGCTCATCCTTGGAGCTTTTATGCCTCGCAATGTCACGCTATGTTCCATGATTAGAGAAAGCCTCGGATACAAAAAGATGACTCCGGATGAATTGCTTGGAAAAATTATCAACTTTGAGATGATGGAAAAACAAGCAAAGCACGTCAAGGAAATTGCCGACCTCACCTCGGCTAAGAAGAAAGGGGTTGCTTTAAAGTCCACCCTCAAGCCTCTATCCAAAGAAGCAAGAGAAGCACAACTAGAGGAAGACAGTGACAAAGAGAGCAGTGAGCTAGATGAAGAGGACATGATATTATTCATGAAAAAGTTCAAGAGAATAATGAAGAAAAGACAAGGGATGAAATCAAGTGAAGGCAAGTACAAGGAAAGAACAAAGCCAAAGTTGAGACGGGCGTGCTATAATTGTGGTGAGTATAACGACTTTATAGTTGATTGCCCATATGAGGAGAAAAAGAAGAAGACCAAAGAATCCAAGACTCAACCTAAGAAATTCTTCAAGAAGAAGAAACAAGTCGAACAAGCGCACATTGGGAAGGAGTGAGACTCAAACGATGAGTCCTCATCATCCGATGAAGAAGAGATGGCTAGCATAGCCATCGAGAGCACGTCCAAGAAATCTACACTCTTCCCTACACTCGGTGCAAGGAAGGGAAATGACACTTGCCTTATGGCAAAGGAAGGTAAACGCAAGGGAATCATCAAAACCCCTTCCGTGCATTCCTACTCTAGTGATGATGAGGATATGCTAAATGGACTAGATAGGAAAACTGCAACAAAAATGAAATTTTTACTTGATCAACTTGTTGAGAAGGAGAGGTGTTAATTCATCGTCAAGAGGACATGATTATCTCCCAAAAGGAGGAGTATGTCGAACTTGACAAACTTATAGAGCTTGAAAAGGAGAAAAACAATTCACTAGAGCTTGAGTTAGCTTCAAGCAAGAAAGCTTGCTTGGAGTTAACTGACTCAAATGTTGCAATCAAGGACCAACTTGCTGACCTGATCAAGGTTAACAAGATCCTTGAAGTGCAAGTTGAGTCACTCAAGCTGAGTGAACCTTCCTCCTCTTCAAATTCACCTTCTCAACCCACTAAAACTGAGTTTGCTCATATGTGCACATGTAGTAAAACTAACACCAGGTTGAAAGGGAAGTCAACCTCCACAAAGGATAAAAATCCTACCCAATGTGGCATATTTGACAAGGAGAAGATCAACTATGCACGTAGTGCATACTTGGTCCAAAGACCTCCAAATGTCATATGGCATTGGTTACTCTCATGATGAAAAGCAGCATGCTGGAAGTCATAAGAATAACAAGGGAAGGATTTCTTTTGTGAAGGGAAGACCCTCTCAAACTGGTAAGTCGAAGGATAAAAACTTGAACTCACACGAATATCAGACTAGTCCGGTTGGTGTCCGGACAAGTCTGGTCATTCGGACAAGTCCGGCCCCCCAGACTAGTCCGTTTCATAAACAACAACAGCTATTATTCAAAACTTTTGATGCCTCCTATGTGTTAATGAGAAATAATCTTGGCAATGTCTGTGCTTATTATGTTGGGCCACGCCATGGGAACACAAAATCCCATGTGTGGGTGCCCAAATGTATTGTAACTAACCTCCAAGGACCCAAGCAAGCTTGGGTACCTAAAACCAAAGCATAATTTGTTTTTCCAGGCCTATTCCTCCGATGGATCCAAATGGGTGCTAGACAGTGGATGCACCAACCATATGACCAGAGAAAGGAGGATGTTTGTGGAATATGAAGAGAATGAGGATCCAAACGAGGGCATCTACTTCAGAGATAATAGTTAAGGAAGGGTGCTCGGTACCAGTAAAATAGCAATATCCCCTGAACACACACTTTCTCATGTTTTACATGTTGAATCTTTAGATTATAACCTACTGTCCGTATCTCAACTATGTGACAAAGGTTATAATTGCTTGTTCACTAACGAGGGTGTGACCGTCTCTAGGAGGAGTGATGGTTCCATTGCATTCAAGGGTATGTTGAAGGGAAAGCTTTACCTTGTTGACGTCAACAAGGATAAAGCTGAACTCGACACATGCTTGATTGCAAAAACCAACATGGGTTGGCTGTGGCATAGACGGCTAGCGCATGTTGGTATGAGGAATCTTCAAAAACTCCTCAAGGGCGATCACATCCGCGGTTTGAAGGATGTTGTTTTTGAGAAAGATAGGCCTTGTAGCGCGTGCCAAGCTGGGAAGCAAGTTGGAGCACATCATCCCGCAAAGAACGTCATGACTACAACAAGACTGCTCGAACTACTTCACATGGACTTGTTTGGTCCAATTGCTTACATAAGCGTCGGCCGTAACAAATACGGTTTAGTTATCATTGATGATTTTTCTCGCTTCACTTGGGTTTTCTTTTTGCATGATAAGTCAGAAACACAAGGAACACTCAAGAAGTTCTTCAAGCGAGCTCAAAACGAATTTTCATTGACAATCAAGAGTATTCGAAGCGACAATGGCACGGAGTTCAAGAACACACAAGTGGAGGAGTACCTTGATGAAGAGGGCATCAAGCACGAATTTTCAGTGCCATACTCGCCACAACAAAACGGAGTTGCCGAAAGAAAGAACCGAACACTCATAGAGATGGCAAGAACAATGCTCGATGGGTACAAGACTTCGGATCGATTTTGGGCGGAAGCGATTAACATCGCTTGCCACGCAGCAAATCGACTTTATCTTCATCGACTACTCAAGAAGACTCCCTATGAGCTACTTACCGGTAACAAACCAAACATTTCATATTTTCGAGTTTTCGGTTATCTATGTTATATCCTGAACAAGAAGCCTAGGACTTCAAAGTTCGCTTCAAAGTCCGATGAAGGTTTCTTGATTGGTTATGATTCGAACACTTACGCCTATCGTGTTTTCAACAAGGCCTCCGGACTTGTTGAAGTAGCACGTGACGTAGTGTTCGATGAGACTAATGGCTCCCAAAAGGAGCAAGTTGATCCATGTGAATTAGGTAAAGAAGAAGCTCCTTGTCAAGCATTGAAAAGAATGGCTCTAGGCGAAGTTCGACCACAAGAGCCACCTTCACATGTACATGAGAAAAATGAACCACAAGAGGAGACCATCAATCAAGGGGGAGCTTCAACACAAGATCAACCACAAGAGTACGAAGATGATCAACAAGTCAATGAAGGCAACCACTTAGGGGGAGAAGCAGACAATCATGAAGACACAACTCCTCAAGTGCCACACCCAAGAGTACACCAATGCGTCCAAAGGGATCACCCAATCGACAATATCATCGGTGACATCCAAAAGGGAGTAACCACTAGATCTCGCATAGCTAACTTTTGTGAGCATTATTCGTTTGTATCCTTTTTGGAACCATGCAGGATTGAGGATGCATTGAAGGATCCGGACTGGGTGGTGGCAATGCAAGAAGAATTGAACAACTTCAAGCAGAACGAGGTGTAGGAACTTGTGGCAAGACCCAATGCAAACATCATCGGCACCAAGTGGGTCTTTCGCAACAAACAAGACGAACACGGGGTGGTGACAAGGAACAAGGCACGACTTGTGGCCAAAGGGTACTCACAAGTCGAAGGTTTGGATTTCGATGAGACTTTTGCTCCAGTAGCTAGGCTTGAATCTATTAGAATATTACTTGCATATGCTACTCACCTGTAACACCCTAAATTTTCGCATCTTGCATTGCATACATGGTCATGCATTAAACACTAGTAGAAAAAAAATAATAAAACATATATATACAAATGTATGTAGCAAAAGAAGAAAATAGAAAATAATAATAGCCTAAAACTTGTAATAGGGAATAAGTATAAAAATAATAATAAAAATATATATAAATATATATAAATAATATATATAACAATATATAAAAATAGAAAAAAATATTAATAATATATGTTATAAAAATAATAAATAATAAATAATGAATATATAATATTAATAATATAAAAAGGTATATATATAATAAATTATATAATAAAAGAAAGTAAAAAAAAGAAAAAGAAAAAAAAAAGAGAAATCACCGCTGGCCAGGCCGAGCCGGCCCGGCCTGCGGGCATCTACCACGCGATGGCTGCGCCCGCGCGCCGCCCCGCCGAGCCCCACCCACCAGCGCCGAGGCGCCTCCCGCCCCGACCGAGCCGCCTCCCGATTTCCGCCGCCGAAACGCGCTGGGCCCCACAGCCGGGCCCCGCCCCCATGCCGAACCCGCCGCCTGCCGCCCCGGACCCCACCCCCACGCGATCGCGGAGCGCCCCGCCCGACCGACGCGACGCGCACGCGCCCTGCCTGGGCCCCGCCCGCACCGCAGGCCGCCCGAGTCCCGGCGTTGACCGCCCCGACGCGCGCCTTGGCCCCGCGTCCGGCTCCCGCGCGAGCCGTAGCGCGCGCGCCCCGCGCGAGGCTCCAGCCCCGAGGCCGCTCGCCCGACCCCGATCCGGCCGCGCCCTGGGCCCCGCACCGCAGCCCCATCGCGCCGATCTGCCCCGCACACTACAACGCGCGCGCGCGAACCCCAGCCGCGGTACGAGTCGGTAACGATGCCGTACCCTAGCCACGCCCCTATAAAAAGGACCGAAGCCCTAGGCTTTTTTTTCCACGATCCAACAGCCGCCAGCAGAGAAGAAAAACCGCCGGAAGCCGCCAGAACAGAAGCAAAAAAAGGGTCCAGAAGGCTGCGCCGCCAGGGAAAAAGAAGGGGAAGAAGAGGAAGAAAAAGAGGAGGGCCCCACCATTCGCCGGAGACCGTCGTCGCCATCGCGTCGCCGTCGTCGTGCCGCCGGAGAACGCATCTACTTCGTCTACGCATTGTCCCCATCCCGCGATCATCGAAGCCATTGCATCTACGGTAGGCCATGTTCCCGATGCGAATTTTAGCGATCATATTGAATCTAATAGGCGTAAATTGAATTTAGTTGCACCATGATTTTATTTTCAGCAGCATTAATCCACCCTAAAACCCCTGTAAACTCTTATGAACACGTATGAACTAGTCGCATCTAGTTAATAAACAACCGTAGTTAATTAATTATTGAATTGTGCATGCATACATGTCATTGCATGTTGATTATTTTGTGTGCATCATGTTGATTGTATATGTTTTCTTGTATGTATGATCACGCGTAGAGGAACATGCTCAAGAGGCCGCATACGAGGATTTCCAAAACCAAGACTTCGAAGCGCTTGAGCAACCCCATCCGCCGGAGCAAGGCAAGTGTCCTTGAAGCATATTGATCCTATTTTAAATTAAATGTTTTGTTTGCGAACTTGCATGCTTGTGTCAAATTGATGGGAATCCTATGGTAGGAAGTTTACTAGTTTTGTTTGACCACCCTTGTCACCTGGAATTATGGTAGAGAGTCGGGAAGGGTTTTTACCTTTTTGCTTCGCTTAATTAATTGGGATGGCAAACAACACTACACATTTAATTATGCATCAATGATATTCTGGTTAATGTGAACTGGTCAATACGATGGGTGATCTAAGCAAGCCTGGTATGTGGATGGGTTGGATGTCATGGTGGTTTGCTTGCTTTAGATCTAAGGACCGGTTCATGCGAGAATAAGCCAGGTCAACAGTGCCACCACAAGGCCAAGTATGGGTGCGGCGTAGCTGAATAATTAGGAGCGCTGCTAGTATTGTATGGACCATTGGATGGCGCGGGGAATGGGAGTCGAGGGGGACTGCCCTGGGATCCGCATGGCACACGAGGGGGCCCGTGGGTGGGAGAATAGAGATTCAAGCCTGCCAGTGAAACCTTAGTGGGCCCGTACATACTAGTAGTCCCTTTTGAAAGGCTATTTTGTGATCTCTTGGCCACACACCTACGAAAGTGTGAGATGGCACAATGGAGGTTTCTTAGTCATCGAAAGGTGACGAAATCACAAACATGTGGGTAAAGTGGTACAACCTCTGCAGAGTGTTAAAAAAACTATCATGATAGCCGTGCTCCCGGTTATGAGCGCCTGGATGACCTACATGATTAGAGTTGGAAATTGGGATTTGGGATGGTTATGGATGGTTATGGTTTGGTAATGGTTATGGTTGGTTTATGGATTATGGTCATGGTTATGAATTTGAGTTATGGTAATTGGACATGGATAATGGTAATGTTGGCAATAATTGGATATGGTTTATATTATGTTAATATGATGGTTATGATGGGATTGTTTCACATAGACATAGTATAATGCTTTTCAAATGTTTTACTGTACTTTTCAGCACTTAGCCATTTATTACATTCGTCGTTTGAATAAGCCACATGTCATACTTTCCACACTTGCTGAGTACGACATGTACTCACCCTTGCAATCCCCCCCAACAGCTACTGGAGGCAATTGGGAGTACCCTAAGGATCACGTGGAGTACTAGGTTGCGTACCGCCGTCAATTGCTTGTGGATTGGAGTCGTGCTGTTTAGTTTATTTTCCGCTGCAATTATTTAGAGTTTTATCATTCGTGAACTATTGGATTATTGTAATAAAGTACTTATTTATTAGTTAAGACGTGGTTAAATTCTGTTTATCATTTGTGAATCACTCGTGTATGTGTGTTGAATATCCTGGGCACACATATGCGTTACGCTTGGTTCATATTCGGAACCGGGTGTCACAAATTGGTATCAGAGCCGCGTTGACCGTAGGACGCAAGCCTAGGTAGAATGGACACTCTAGAGCACTTAGGAACACCCTTCTAATCTGCTATTTTCGAAAATTTTTGCTGCTGTTTTGTTCCTTTATTTTCAGCCGCAAAAAGTATTGATCGCTGCTGCGTTTTTGATAAAAAAATTTCAGAAGTGAGCATTATTAAGTGCTGCTGTTTTGCTGCATAAATTTTCGCGGAAAAAGTGTGTTTTGCCGCTGTTATGTGTGGGTAAAATTATTGTGTTGGTTGCTGTATTTTTTTCTCCTTATTTTTCATTCTTTTGGAACCACTGCACCGCTCTTTTTCCGCCGTTTTAGCTGCTGAAATTTTCAGATTTGTATTTTGTTATTTCTTTTTCCTCTAATGTATTCTTGTTTTCTGTAGATGGCCCGCACCAAGACAACCCCTCGTAAGTCGACCGGTGGACTTGTGCCCCCGCGTAGGTTGGCCAGTCGCTCTCCGACCGTCGACCCCCGTCACCCCGTGGTGATCCGTTCTGACGGCAGAGCCGCAGGACAACTGCAACACTGTCTCCGTGCCCTACTCCGTGAGGCTGGCTACCGTCACCACAGCCTCTCGCTCTCCTACCACACCACTGGAGTGCAGCGCCCCGGCAGGAAGGAGTGGAGCTGCAAGATCTATATCTACTACGGTGATGAGTTGGTGAAGACCCACAGCAGCCCCGCTAGGAGGAGCTCCCGCCGATCTGCGGAGCAGGATGCTAGCTGGGAAGCAGCCACTTTTTGGAGCCACGCCCGCCGTTTCCATCTGGAGGACACGGTGCACGCCTTCGTCCCGCAGCGTCCCAGTGGCACTGCACACTTCGTCTCCAGGCACGTGGAGGGACCCTTGGACCTCCCGTAGTCTCGTCAGACTGTTGACGACGTGGCCCAGCTCACTGCCCGACTTCAGAGGGCGCAGCAGGAGATTCGGGATGGACGTGACCTCGCCCAGTGCCACGAGGCGATAATTAGGAGGTATCTTCGGATCACCGACGAGGACCCGGACGACTACGCGTCCGACACCCCGACATGGACCCCAGACTCTCCAGACCGTCGCAACGGTCAGCGTGAGTCGTCTTCTGAGGAGTCCTCTGACGAGGAGCCTTCTAGTGTGGCATATACCGCACCACTGCCGCCTGCTACCTCACCACCCCAGGACCCACAGGACCCGAGGACCCCGACGACGACGATGACGACGAGGACCCGGATGAGTTCCCGCTCGATGACGAGTAGTCCTCGACCTATGCCACGACTCAAGGATAGGCACACCCCCATTAGTTAAATAAGAGCGATGTAGATATACTTGTGTGACCTTGAGTTGTGTTACTTCTTTTAGGATCTTTGTCAATTCTGTTTGGTGCTTGTTTGAGTGCTTGTTTGCTTAGTAGAGAGTTGTGGAATGCTTCGGCACTTGTCCACATCCTCATAATATAGGTCTATATTAATAAAGGATTATTTAGTGTCACATACCTTGATGCATATAGTTGGGACGTTTCTTTCCAAATTCTAAATCCTTCTGTCCCCACCCTTCTTTCGCCAACAGATGGTGAGAACTCGTAACCAAAGGGATGCCAACGATGAGGAGGAGCGCAATGAAGTACCTCAGAACAACCAGGGACATGCTCATGGAGCTATCAATATTGAACAACTGTTAGCTATGCAGAACCAGCTCATGCAGATCATGATACAGACCATGGGACAGCTGCAAGCTGGCAACAACAATCAGCCCCACCTGCCTCCACCGCCACCCCCGCCACATCACAACCGATTGGGAGAGTTCATGAGTACCAGACCGCCTACCTTTGCACAAGCCACAGACCCAATGGAAGCTGATGATTGGCTGAAGTCCGTTGAGAAGAAACTTGCTATTGTCCAGTGCACTGATAGGGAGAAGGTTCTCTTTGCATCACATCAACTAGTTGGAGCAGCCGCTGACTGGTGGGAAGCTCTTTGCAACGCTCATGATAATCAGGAGACAATCACTTGGGCTGAGATTAAGCAGAGTTTTCGTTCCCACTATGTACCTGAAGGAGTTATGATACTGAGAAGACAAGATTTTGAAAATCTCAGACAAGGAAGGATGAGCGTGAGTGAGTATCTCAACAAATTCACTCAATTATCAAGATATGCTCCAGAAGACATCAAAACTGATAGTAGGAAGCAGTATCTGTTTATGAGGGGTCTCAACAATGAAATTCAAGTCCAGTTGCTCAATACCGATTATCCAAACTTCCAAAAGCTGGTTGACAAGGCTATTGTGGTTGAGAACAAGATTCGTGAGATGGAGCAGGACAACAAGAGAAAGATGTCACATCATGGACCGCAACAAGGAAGCAATGTTCGCCCCCGCTATGCACCACCTACTGCACCACACTACAACCCATCTGCTCCTGCATACCGCGCTGCTTATCCACCCCGCCCAAATCAGCCACCGCAGCAATGCCCCGCCATGCAAGCGCCTCGCTATCCTGTGCCACCTGCGCCGCGTCCTAACATGGCGGCAAATGCTCAAAACCAGTTGCGCCCAAACTTCCCCAATGCTACGGGTGGTAAGACATGCTATGCGTGTGGAGAACCCGGACACTTTGCAAGTCAATGCCCCAGGAGAAACAATGGACCTATGAACAATGCACCAAGGCCAAATCACCCGCGACCAAGTGGAGGAGCACCACAAGGCAACCGTGGACAGCAGAATTTTGCTCGTGGCAATGTGAATCATGTCTCTACTGAGGAAGCCCAGCAAGCTGATGACGTCGTGATTGGTATGTTTCTCGCCAACTCCAACCCCGCGACTATTTTATTTGATTCAGGAGCATCTCATTCATTCATCTCATCAAAGTATGTTGCCAAGTACAATTTGCCTATATCTCATATGAAGCAAACTATGCTAGTAAGTTCTCCTGGCGGAGAGATGAGGACAAATATAGTATGTCCGAAAGTAAGCATTAAAATAAGGGGGGTAGACTTTCTCGCAAACCTCATAGTATTGGACTCCCAAGGAATAGACATAATACTTGGAATGGACTGGCTGAGCAAGTATAATGGAGTCATTCAATGTGCCGAGAGGATTGTGCAGTTGACAAGTGAACATGGTACACGCATCGAAGTTGAAGCAGCCCAACCTGCAAGAAAGAAAGCGATGCTGAATCACGTGGAAGAAGTGACGTTGGAAAGCATTCCGATCGTTCGCGAGTACCCGGATGTGTTTCCAGATGAGTTGCCAGGTATGCCACCTGATCGTGACATAGAATTCGCCATTGAGTTGATACCCGGAACTGCACCTATAGCTAAGAGGCCGTATAGGATGCCTCCTAAGGAATTAGCAGAGCTCAAGAAGCAAATTCAAGAGCAGCTAGAGAAGGGTTTTATACGCCCAAGCTCGTCCCCGTGGGGAGCCCCAGTGCTCTTCGTAGATAAGAAGGATGGAACCCAGAGGATGTGTGTGGACTATAGGTCTCTCAATGAAGTGACAATTAAGAACAAGTACTCACTGCCCCGTATAGAGGATTTGTTCGACCAAATGAAGGGTGCATGTATCTTCTCCAAGATCGACTTGCGGTCAGGATACTTCCAAATGAAGATTAGACCATCGGATATACCCAAGACAGCGTTTCGGACACGATATGGATCTTATGAGTACACCGTCATGTCATTTGGATTGACGAACGCGCCTGCGTACTTTATGTATCTCATGAATAAGGTCTTCATGGAGTATTTGGATAAGTTCGTTGTAGTGTTCATCGATGATATTATGATCTACTCGAAGGATGAGAAGGAACATGAGGAACACTTGAGGCTTACGCTGCAGAAATTGAGGGAGCATCAATTGTATGCCAAGTTGTAAATGTCAATTTTGGTTACGGGAAGTTTCTTTCTTAGGCCATATTATTTCCGGAGGAGGAGTATCAGTTGACCCAGGGAAGGTGAGAGATGTGCTTAAGTGGGAACCGCCACAGAATGTTAAGGAAATTCGGAGTTTCCTTCGAATGGCTGGATATTACCGCCGATTCATCAAGGACTTTTCCAAGATAGCCAAGCCCATGACCGAATTACTCATGAAAGGGAAGGCATTCCATTGGACTCAAGCTTGTCAGGATAGCTTTGAGGAGTTAAAGAAAAATTTGACAACCGCGCTGGTGTTAGTATTACCAGACGTGAGCAAGAGTTTTGATATATATTGTGATGCATCAAGAAAAGGATTAGGATGTGTGCTCATGCAAGAAGGCCAAGTGGTAGCTTATGCATCGAGGCAACTAAAGAAACATGAGTTGAATTATCCTACGCACGACCTTGAACTCGCAGCCGTGGTACACACCTTGAAGATATGGAGACACTATGTTTTTGGTCACCGATGTGAGATTTATACGGATCATAAGAGTCTCAAGTACATATTTACGCAAACGGATCTGAATCTGAGGCAACGCTGATGGTTGGAGCTCATCAAGGATTATGACGTGGGAATCAACTATCACCCAGGGAAGGCCAACGTAGTGGCCGATGCCTTGAGCCGAGAAGGAGTAAGTCATCAACTCACAATACGAGAGCTGCCACACGAGTTATGCAAGGAGTTTGAACGGTTGAACCTTGGATTCATAAATGAGATGGGAACGATGGAAGTCAACCCAACATTAGAGCAGGAAATACGGGAAGGACAGACAAAGGACAAGGAAATACAGGAAATTAAGGAAAGGACCCAAGAAGGAAAAGAATTCAGGTTTGATGAGGACGAATAGGGTACCTTATGGCTTGGAAAGAGGATTGTGGTACCTAATGTTAGGCATATTCGGGAGGCAATATTGAAGGAGGCACATGACTTGCCTTACTCAATTCATCCCGGCTGTACGAAAATGTACAAGGACTTAAAGACATGTTATTGGTGGGCCAGCATGAAAAATGACATAGCCGAATATGTTGCACTTTGTGATGTGTGCCAACGAGTTAAAGCTGAACATCAAAGGCCAGCCGGATTGCTACAACCATTGAAGATCCCGGAGTGGAAGTGGGAAGAGATTGGTATGGATTTTGTAGTTGGATTACCGCGAACTCAGTCTGGCTATGATTCCATATGGGTTATTGTGGATCGGTTGACAAAATCAGCTCATTTCATCCCTGTCAAGACCACATATACCACCGCGAAGCTAGCAGAATTGTATATGGAACATATTGTGTGCCGACACGGAGTACCGAAGAAGATAGTCTCGGATAGATTTTGGCAGAAATTGCATGAAGCAATGGGAACAAGGCTGAACTTCAGTTCAGCGTATCACCCTCAAACAGATGGACAAACCGAGAGGACCAACCAAATTTTGGAAGACATGTTGAGAGCATGTGCTTTAAAGCATAGGAAAAGTTCGGATAAAAGTTTGTCGTATGCTGAATTCTCGTACAACAATAGTTACCAAGCAAGTTTGAAAATGTCACCCTATGAAGCATTATACGGAAGGAAATGTAGGACTCCCTTGTTTTGGAATGAAACTGGAGAGAATCAAGTGTTTGGTCCCGACGTGTTACAAGACGCTGAAAGGCAAGTCCAAATAATACGGGAAAACTTAAAGGTTGCCCAGGTTTGACAGAAAGGTTATGCTGATAATAGGCGAAGGAGTCTGACTTTTGAAGTTGGAGATTTTGTATACCTCAAAGTGTCACCTATCAGAGGTCAGCGAAGGTTTAACGTCAAAGGAAAACTGGCACCACGTTACATCGGACCATTCAAGATTCTGGACAAACGAGGAGAAGTGGCATATCAACTTGAGCTGCCGACGTATCTCTCCGATGTACACGACGTGTTTCACATGTCTCAACTAAAGAAGTGTCTTAGGGTACCGGAAGAACAAGTGTCGATGGACGAGTTAGAACTTCAGGAGGATTTGTCCTATGTCGAACAACCTATCAAAATTTTGGACATAAAGGAAAGAGTCACGAGAAATAAGAGGATCCGTTGGTGCAAAGTGCAATGGAAACACCATACGGAAGCCGAAGCTACATGGGAACGTGAAGAAGACTTGAAGACAGAATTCCCTCATCTTTATTCCACACTATCGAATCTCGAGGGCGAGATTCACTTTAAGGGGGGTAGGTTTGTAACACCCTAAATTTTCGCATCTTGCATTGCATACATGGTCATGCATTAAACACTAGTAGAAAAAAAAAAATAAAACATATATATACAAATGTATGTAGCAAAAGAAGAAAATAGAAAATAATAATAGCCTAAAACTTGTAATAGGGAATAAGTATAAAAATAATAATAAAAATATATATAAATAATATATATAACAATATATAAAAATAGAAAAAAATATTAATAATATATGTTATAAAAATAATAAATAATAAATAATGAATATATAATATTAATAATATAAAAAGGTATATATATATAATAAATTATATAATAAAAGAAAGTAAAAAAAAAGAAAAAAAAAGAGAGAAATCACCGCTGGCCAGGCCGAGCCGGCCCAGCCAGCGGGCATCTCCCGCGCGATGGCTGCGCCCGTGCGCCGTCCCGCCGGGCCCCACCCACCAGCGCCGAGGCGCCTCCCGCCCCGACCGAGCCGCCTCCCGATTACCGCCGCCGAAACGCGCTGGGCCCCGCAGCCGGGCCCCTCCCCCACGCCGAACCCGCCGCCTGCCGCCCCGGACCCCACCCCCACGCGATCGCGGAGCGCCCCGCCCGACCGACGCGACGCGCATGCGCCCTGCCTGGGCCCCGCCTGCACCGCAGGCCGCCCGAGTCCCGGCGTTGACCGCCCCGACGCGCGCCTTGGCCCCGCGTCCGGCTCCCGCGCGAACCGTAGCGCGCGCGCCCGCGCGAGGCTCCAGCCCCGAGGCCGCTCGCCCGACCCCGATCCGGCCGCGCCCTGGGCCCCGCACCGCAGCCCCATCACGCCGATCCGCACCGCACACTACAACGCGCGCGCGCGAACCCCAGCCGCGGTACGAGTCGGTACCGATGCCGTACCCTAGCCACGCCCCTATAAAAAGGACCGAAGCCCTAGGCTTTTTTTTCCACGATCCAACAGCCGCCAGCAGAGAAGAAAAACCGCCGGAAGCCGTTGGAACAGAAGCAAAAAAAGGGTCCAGAAGGCTGCGCCGCCAGGGAAAAAGAAGGGGAAGAAGAGGAAGAAAAAGAGGAGGGCCCCACCGTTCGCCGGAGACCGTCGTCGCCATCGAGTCGCCGTCGTCGTGCCGCTGGAGAACGCATCTACTTCGTCTACGCATTGTCCCCATCCCGCGATCATCGAAGCCATCGCATCTACGGTAGGCCATGTTCCCGATGCGAATTTTAGCGATCATATTGAATCTAATAGGCGTAAATTGAATTTAGTTGCACCATGATTTTATTTTCAGCAGTATTAATCCACCCTAAAACCCCCGTAAACTCTTATGAACACGTATGAACTAGTCGCATCTAGTTAATAAACAACCGTAGTTAATTAATTATTGAATTGTGCATGCATACATGTCATTGCATGTTGATTATTTTGTGTGCATCATGTTGATTGTATATGTTTTCTTGTATGTATGATCACGCGTAGAGGAACGTGCTCAAGAGGCCGCATACGAGGATTTCCAAAACCAAGACTTCGAAGCGCTTGAGCAACCCCATCCGCCGGAGCAAGGCAAGTGTCCTTGAAGCATATTGATCCTATTTTAAATTAAATGTTTTGTTTGCGAACTTGCATGCTTGTGTCAAATTGATGGAAATCCTATGGTAGGAAGTTTACTAGTTTTGTTTGACCACCCTTGTCACCTGGAATTATGGTAGAGAGTCGGGAAGCGTTTTTACCTTTTTGCTTCGCTTAATTAATTGGGATGGCAAACAACACTACACATTTAATTATGATATTCTGGTTAATGTGAACTGGTCAATACGATGGGTGATCTAAGCAAGCCTGGTATGTGGATGGGTTGGATGTCATGGTGGTTTGCTTGCTTTAGATCTAAGGACCGGTTCATGCGAGAATAAGCCAGGTCAACAGTGCCACCACAAGGCCAAGTATGGGTGCGGCGTAGCTGAATAATTAGGAGCGCTGCTAGTATTGTATGGACCATTGGATGGCGCGGGGAATGGGAGTCGAGGAGGACTGCCCTGGGATCCGCATGGCACACGAGGGGGCCCGTGGGTGGGAGAATAGAGATTCAAGCCTGCCGGTGAAACCTTAGTGGGCCCGTACATACTAGTAGTCCCTTTTGAAAGGCTATTTTGTGATCTCTTGGCCACACACCTACGGAAGTGTGAGATGGCACAATGGAGGTTTCTTAGTCATCCAAAGGTGACGAAATCACAAACATGTGGGTAAAGTGGTACAACCTCTGCAGAGTGTTAAAAAAACTATCATGATAGCCGTGCTCCCGGTTATGAGCGCCTGGATGACCTACATGATTAGAGTTGGAAATTGGGATTTGGGATGGTTATGGATGGTTATGGTTTGGTAATGGTTATGGTTGGTTTATGGATTATGGTCATGGTTATGAATTTGAGTTATGGTAATTGGACATGGATAATGGTAATGTTGGCAATAATTGGATATGGTTTATATTATGTTAATATGATGGTTATGATGGGATTGTTTCACATAGACATAGTATAATGCTTTTCAAATGTTTTACTGTACTTTTCAGCACTTAGCCATTTATTACATTCGTCGTTTGAATAAGCCACATGTCATACTTTCCACACTTGCTGAGTACGACATGTACTCACCCTTGCAATCCCCCCCCCCCAACAGCTACTGGAGACAATTGGGAGTACCCTGACGATCACGTGGAGTACTAGGTTGCGTACCGCTGTCAATTGCCTGTGGATTGGAGTCGTGCTGTTTAGTTTATTTTCCGCTGCAATTATTTAGAGTTTTATCATTCGTGAACTATTGGATTATTGTAATAAAGTACTTATTTATTAGTTAAGACATGGTTAAATTATGTTTATCATTTGTGAATCACTCGTGTATGGGTGTTGAACATCCTGGGCACACATATGCGTTACGCTTGGTTCATATTCGGAACCGGGTGTCACATCACCACGATTTAAAGTTGTATCAAATGGATGTGAAAAGCGCCTTCCTCAACGGACCGATCGAGGAAGAGGTGTACGTGGAGCAACCACCCGGGTTTGAAGACGAAGAGTTCCCCGACCACGTATTCAAATTGTGTAAGGCTCTCTACGGCCTCAAACAAGCTCCTAGAGCTTGGTATGAGTGTCTTAGAGATTTCTTGAGAATGGTTTTCAAATTGGCAAAGTATATTATACATTATTTACAAAGAATTTAGACAATGATCTCTTTATTTGTCAAATTTATGTTGATGATATAATCTTTGGGTCAACTAATCAATGTTTTTGTGAGGAATTTAGCAAAATCATGACAGACAGGTTTGAAATGTCAATGATGGGAGAATTAAAATACTTCTTAGGATTCCAAGTGCGGCAACAAAAGGAAGGAACGTTCATAAGCCAAACCAAGTACACGCAGGACATACTTAAGAAGTTTGGCATGGACAAGGCAAAGCCCATAAAGACCCCCATGGCAACAAATGGCCACTTGGATCTCAATGAAGATGGACCTAACGTCGACCAAAAGGTATATCGCTCCATGATTGGATCTCTACTCTATTTATGTGCATCTAGGCCAGATATTATGTTGAGTGTATGTTTGTGTGCAAGATTTCAAGCCAACCCTAAGGAATGTCACTTGACAGCCGTAAAAAGGATCTTGAGATATTTAGTTCATACACCCAGCCTTGGTCTTTGGTATCCAAAAGGCTCAAAATTCAATCTCATTGGTTACTCCGATGCAGATTATGCCGGGTGCAAAGTAGATAGAAAAAGCACCTCCGGCACATGCCAATTCCTAGGGAGATCCTTAGTTTCTTGGTCCTCCAAGAAACAAAATTCCAGTGCCCTATCCACAGCCGAAGCGGAGTATGTTGCAGTCGGGAGTTGTTGTGCACAACTCCTTTGGATGCGACAAACTCTAAGGGATTATGGTTACAATATGAACTATATTCCTCTCCTTTGTGACAATGAGAGTGCCATTAAAATTGCCCACAATCTAGTTGAGCACTCTAGAACTAAACACATAGACATAAGACATCATTTTTTGAGAGACCATTCCATGAAAGGAGATATAACCATCTCAAATGTCAACACCCAAAAGCAATTGGCCGACATATTCACCAAGCCACTTGATGAAAAGCATTTTTGCGAACTCCGAAATGAACTAAATATCCTTGATGCTCGGAATGTGGCTTGAAAAGTTGCATACTTGTATGAATTCTTCAAAAATGTTGATTGAATTGTGAAAATCATCTCTCTCAATTTTTCTATAAAAACTACGTCAATTACTAGATCTTGATAAATTATGATCATTGTTTGATTGTTGTATGCTTACTGGTCAAATTCATCAAGATTAATGATTTGCCCCTCTATTCTCTATTTATGAACCTTCATATATATATGAATGGGCTATGCAAATTTCTCCTGGTGACCACGGACTAGTCCGTGGTTACCCGGACTAGTCCGCCCATGCAGACTAGTCCGATGAGTGCCGGTTAGGTCGGACTAGTCCGATAGACCACGGACTAGTCCGATATAGCTCTCTGGATGAGTTCGGACTAGTCCGGTTATCTCCGGACTTGTCCGATTTTTCGTGTCCATAACCCTAGTCGCCACCAAACCCTAATTCCTCTCATCCCCACTCGAGTGGTTCCACCCCTCCTCCTTCTCCTCCGCGTCAAGCTGAAGATGAAGAAGACGAAGACGACGACGAGAGGACCGACAGTGAAGAGTGAAGAACTTAGGACCCTCCTCTCCTTCTTTTTGGTGTCTTGATGCCAAAGGGGGAGAGATTGAGAGGGATTCTTAGCTTTAGCTGCGGTAGGATGCGAGGAGAGAGCTCTTTTTATCTATCTTTGTGATTGTAATGATTTAACGTTGTTTCTAAGTTAACTATGGTTTTGTGATGCAATGCTTACTTAATTTGAGAAGTATTTGTTAAAATATGTAATTTTGCTCCTGGAATGACATATGTGCTTGGTTTTGGTTGATTAATGTAAGTTATGTCACTCTCAATGTCTTAATATACTTAGTTATGCATCCCACCATAAAGAATGCACATATGGATAATTCTTTCACTGCTTGATGTATTTTTGATTCATATGTGCATACTTTATGAAAATCTCAATTTTTGTCATATTTTGTAAAATCTCAATTGGTTGTCATCAATCACCAAAAAGGGGGAGATTGAAAGTGCATCTAGGACTCCCTTGTGGGTTTTGGATGATTTATGACAAGCAATTGGGATCCTAACCTCTTTGTTGAGATGAATGCAGGCCTATAATAGAAAAATGAGAAAAATACTAAAAAGAAGGGATGAAGAGGAGCAAAGTGGAAATGAGCTCAAGGAAAAAGAGTAGTAGATTATTGTGTATGGAGTGTGTTAAGGAAACACACCCAAAGAGCTCAATCATAATTAAACACACACATTGCACAAAGTTACACAGGGTCGGACTAGTCCGATCACAACCGGACTAGTCCGATAACCTTTCTGCACCAGATCGTACAAGTTCGATATCTGTCGGACTAGTCCGATATCTTTCTCACTAGAATCAGACTAGTCCCCCCCCAGTGCGGACTAGTCCTCAAAACACTACACAAGTCACACAAAATCGGACAAGTCCGTTATCAACCGGACTAGTCTGATATTCTTTCTGATCCACTTCGGACAAGTCCGATATTCACACGGACTAGTCCAAAAAACCCACTGATCTAAATCGGACAAGTCCTCCAAGTGCGGACTTGTCATCCAACACACTTAGGGTTTCACATATTCGGACAAGTCCGATGGACATCGGACTAGTCCGAAGATTTCCAGTAGCAAAATCGGACAAGTCCGTTTTCAGCCGGACTAGTTCGATATTTCGGGACACTTAGGGTTTGCTACACACAGCACACCGGACTAGTCCGGTGACCACCACGGACTAGTCCGAACTTTC
Source organism: Tuctoria greenei (assembly GCA_036927565.1). Lineage (NCBI taxonomy): Eukaryota > Viridiplantae > Streptophyta > Magnoliopsida > Poales > Poaceae > Tuctoria > Tuctoria greenei. The sequence goes on along the minus strand of JAYESD010000090.1, from coordinate 31,015 downwards.
TGAACCCTAACGGTAACTTTTAGAAACCTCATATAAATAGAGGTGCACGGCCCAATTTCACAAACTCTCGAACCCTAGCGCCGTCACACCTCCCAAGAGCCTTAAAAACGACATCTCTCCATGAAATTAAGTGCAACATCGACCAATCCCTTGAGGATTCACTCTAGATCATTGGAGAGACACTTGCAACACCACATTGAGCTCTTGGTTTGATTCTCTAACACACTCCTGCGTTTCAATTGTAACTTTTGAGTGTGTTTTCGGTGGCATTGTGTTTTGTAATCTAAGGGAGCTCTCAACGTGTGAGAACGCCCCTTGAATTTGGTTATTCACCCCTTTGTGATTAGTGGAAGAGGATTGGCCTTCGTGGCGATCCAACGAGGGTAGGGTTGGAGAAGACCCGGTCCTTTTGTGGACTCCTCAACGTGGACGTAGGTTGCCTTCGTGGTAGCCGAACCACGGGATAAATTGTTGTGTCTTGTTTTAGTGTTCATCACTCTAATTAATCAACTCAATCTAGGGTTTCATACACATTGTTCATCTTACGTTAAATTGTTGAACATAAGACTTAATTGTGATATAATCCAGCATATAACTATTAAACTGTTGTTTGATTCTATATTTCCGCTGTACACATAAAAGAATCAAACCAATCAATCAAGTTTAATCAACTTAGTCCGTGAACACCGGACTAGTCCGCACTTTACCGGACTAGTCCGATATCTCTGGTATTGAACTGGTTGTTGAGTGTTGCAGGATCCGACAATATTCAAGAAGGCCTATTCACCCCCCCCCCCCTCTAGGCCTACATTCAAGAGCCCTCAGCTGGCCCTGGTGCTGGAGTCACGCGGCCGGAGCTAGCACCCCGCGAAGATGCCGCTGCTGGAGTAGATGCCTCCGTTGAAGGCCTCCCCCTCCGGGGAGAAGGAGCCGCCGTGGAAGAAGCAGGCCTGACAGACCTTCCGTCAGCATGCTTCAGCTTCCTCTTACGGCTCGAGGGCTCGGCCAACTCCTTGCCCTTGCCTACGACTTCGGTTCTTGGTTTAGGGGCGGGAACGGAGCCACCTTCAGGAGCTTCAGAGATCGCCAACCCAATGGTCGAACGCCTCTCAATGACACCAAGGTTGTCAAGCACCAGCATCGTCCGCCAGAGCTCCCTGTTGAACTCTGCCTCCATGTTTAGAGGGAGGAAAGCTGCCGGCGAAGCCAAGTCGTCGCCCTCGACATCGATGCCGTGCTGGAACTTCTTGAGGTGGAACTCCAAAGTTGCACCCTCCATGTTGGACTTCAAACCGGTCTCGATCCAGTCGTCGTCGAGCATACTGTTGAGGGCCCAAGCAAGCTTCTCCCTCCTCTTCAGCGGAGCCCACCTGTTGGTCAGGAAGTTGCAAAACACCGCCTGGAGTCATCCCTCCTTCCGCGCACAGGCGGATCCTAGTCAGAGCAGGGTTGAAGGCGTCCGACAACACCGGAGCTTCACTCCAAACTGCAGTGTCGATGTTGGGGAGGCCTTCTGGTAGCTCCAATTTCTCGTGCTCCTCCACCCTGATGACAATACAATATTTCTTCCAGTCGTCCCACTTCCCAGAAAGGAACGACCGCAAGTACTTGTACGGGCACTTCTTGCGCTTCACAAAATAGTAGAAGCCAAGATACTCGTCACTCCTGCCCATAGTTTGGACAGTGAAGAAGGTGCAGAAGAGCTCAATGCAGGGGGGAATACCCACCCACATCTCGCAGAAGTGGACAAAGATTGACACCAGGAGAATGGAGTGGGGGCCAAGGTGGTACAGCTGCGGACCATAGAAGTCTAGCAGCATCAAAAAGAAAGAGGAGAAAGGTGGGATCAGCCCCACCATGGCGTACGCGGAGAAGTACACCATGTCGCTGGCGTGTTCCTTCTCAAACGAAAGCTTGCCAGTGCGGACCAAGTGGTTGAAGAAGTTAGGGGACCATCCCATGAGGGCCCGGACCTTCTTCAAATCATCATCGGTTTTTAGTAGGCTCTGGCGGAGACCCAACTCCATCGCGGCACAGCGAGGCAAGAGAGGAAAAGCAAGCGAAAGTTTGGAAGGTTTGAGCGCAAGTTCGAATGAAAGGCGTAAAGAACCCCAAACGGTGTGTGTTTTCCTTCTTAAGTAAGCCCCTGCAACGCTTGGATGGAAACCGCAGAGGATACCACGATACCAGTAAAAAACTTCACCCTGCCAATGACAAGGGGGCCCGGGGCCACCCCGACAATCAAGTCGAGGTTCTTACCCAGGCGAACGATTGTCATCATGAAAGGCGGGAAGCCCGAAGGCGGCAGCCTAAAAGGGCGTGCGGAACCGATATGATTTTTGTATCGGGAACCGGCGACTTTCAATTGCATGAGATCCGCACGTTGAGATATCACCTGCCGCCTCCTGGATATGCCACGCGGCGGAGGTTTAACTGCGAACTATCGCCAACGGCACGTCCAAAGACCCTTGAAGACACGGCTCAAAAACCGAAGAATGGACCCACCTCCGGCGGAATGACTTCATCCAAAAGGTCTCTCCCGGAGGTGGGCCCAGGGGCCACTGTCGGTACCCTTCGTACCGGATACCCCTTGGGATTGCAAAGATCACAAGGAAATTCCATCTACCAGATTCGAAGACCTCCAAAGGCCCCACATGTCAGGTGTAATCGGACCTGCTTCCCCCGACATGGTTAGTCCCAGGGCCGCCACGTGTATCATAAGACTGGAGCTATCACCCCCACATGGGAAAGCTCCGGACTAGATACCTATATGGCATCCCTGGACCTAACCATAGATAGAGGGAAGCTCCGGTACTAACATGTGTCCAACAGCACCGGACCTACCTGTCCATGACGGTAAGCTCCGGAGCTACCACGTGGCGACCGCCGGACCTTCAACTTCAACAATCAGACTGGTGGACCCCCCAACAGCTCCGGACCTTCAAGGAGCAATCAAAGACTTCAAGACCCGATTAAGTGTCATTAATGCCATATTAATGACACATGATCGGATGGCCCTTAATACTGGTAATGGCACTGTTAAGGCCCGTTACCAGGCTATTAAGGGTAATTAACCTCATTAATTGTGTATCAAGCATGTGTAACCGTCGGGCCACATGTCAGGTCAGGCTAACGGTGTAACGACCAGTCCTTGTACTATAAAAGGAATGGTCGACGATACACAAGGGGACGGTTCGAGACCACTACTGAACTCCCTGAGCTAGACGAGCTTCTTCTTCTTCTGGAGCTTCTTCTAGACTCACACGCTTAATACAACACAAACACACCCGGTGGAGTAGGGTATTACGCTCAGGCGGCCCGAACCACGTAAATCACTGTGTCCACTTGTTCTTTCACCTTCTTGAATCTCTGCGCGCCCATTATCGAACTACAACTCCTCGATCTACCAAAGGTAGTGTCGGGAGATCTGCCGGATCCAAACACCGACAGATAGTGATTGCTTACGGTAAGTTGCTCACAATTGTAAGGATACCGGGAGTAGTCTTGTGAACTACTCCCATTGTCGACATTGATCGGGGCAATTGGCTTGATCTCCTTCTTGGGCACATTGAGCTTCTCACGAAGCCATGCCTTGAGCATCCGAACTTCTTCATCATCATTTGGATCATCTTGAAGAATATCGATGTTATTTGCCTTGGTGTCAACGACGACCACTAGAATCTTGTTGTCACCCCTTCTGGCCATTTCTTCTCTGAGTTGTTAGACTCTTGTGGAGAAGCCTGCTCTGATACCAATTGAAAGTCGCCTGGAGCGGGGTGAATAGGCAATAAGACCTTAAATGGCTTAATCAAACGAGATTAATCTCCTGAGGTCGGGCTTGTCTGGATAGGGCGGGACTAGTTCGCTCAGCACAGGGTGAAAACCTAAAAACTTGGTTTCTACAAGTTATTTGAGGAATTTAAGTTCACCCAAGATGTAAGCAAAGTGTGGTAACCTAGTACAACTAGGATTGTGAAGTTAAAGCACTTAGGTCACAAGATTTCAACAAAGATCAAAGTGAAGAGCAATATGAACAATAAGAACCCTAATAGCAATGCTAGTGATTACGAAATGTAAAATGACAAGTGAGACAAGATTTATCCCGTGGTTCAGCTCCACAAAGAAGCCTACATACACGTTGAGAAGTCCACACAAGGACCGAGTCTCACTTGACCCTTCTCTCACCAAGCCACCACAATGACCGACTTGGTTTCCACTATATCAATAGGTAATCACCAAGTCTGATTGGGGCTGCTCACAAGTTGAGGCTCCCACAAATCAATACAATGAGGAGCACACGAAGCTCAACTCAACAATCCACAAAACACAACACAATGTGCAAAGAGATTAAACCGAGAGCCAAAGTGCGATGATCTTCCTTTACTCTCCTCCCCAAACCCTAATCTCTTTGGTTTTAGAGGGCTAATAGAATGGGTAGAAAGCTTTGGAAGGCTCTAGTTAACTTGTGGCGGCGCTAGGATTCAAGTTATCTTCAAATGAGGCTAGGGGTCCCCCTTTTATAGGGGTCCCGAGCCCATTCTGCTGATCTCAATAGAAGGGAGGACTAGTCCGGTCACTGGCCCTGGACTAGTCCGGCCCAATGGGACCACTTTCCTCTGGTCAGGTCCCGACAACTGCCGCACTATGCGACTATCGTCACGCTACCCGCTAAATTTCCAAATTCAAACGGTCACTAAACAACGGATTAGTCCGGTCCAAAACGGACTAGTCCGAAGTAGGACAGAAAGGTTTAGTCCGTCCCAAAACGGACTCAACTGGGTAGGCCCGGACTAGTCCGGCCACAGGGGCAGACTAGTCCGACCCTCTAGGGTTTCTCTCGGTTTATCTCACTAAGTCTCAAACGGACCAGTCCGTACCACCACGTACAAGTCCGAACTTCTCCAGAGAGCTTTGGTCCATTCCAAAACGGACTAGTTCGGTTTTCGGGGACTTAGCTCCAACTCCACTAAGGGATGAACGGACTAGTTCGTACCCATAAGGACAAGTTCGAACTCATCCAGATTCATTTAGTCCACCCCTAAGCGGACTACTCTAACTGACCGGACTAGTCCGGCCCTAAGGCCCGGACTAGTCCGGCCTCCTAGGGTTTTTTCTTATTTTGGCTTTTCACTTAGGTTTTTCTCTCAACCACCACTTTGAGCCCTCTAGAATGATCTAAATGCACATGATACATCCACCCTCTCACATGACACGGCTCATACAAGCTCAACACCATAGAAACCCTAATTTCTACGCTTGAGCTTTTGACGCCTGTTTTATCCTTTTCCTTTTTGAGGGATTTCATCTCATTTCATCCATCACACCTATGCTTAAGATCAACTCAGCTCTTTATTCTCTTAATTGTCCTCATCAATAATCCAAAACCCACGGGGATGCCTAGATCCACTTTCAATCCCGCGGTTCCGGATGGTGACGTGTGCACTCAAGACTGCATTAACGCTTCATCAACACAGCATTAAAGCATTATCAAGACCGCAACTTCAAGATGGCATCAAGACTCATTAACATGTCATTAAGACTTGTTAATACACCATCAAGACATATTAACATGCCATCAAGGCCTGTTAATGTACTCTCATGACTAATTAACCTGAGGTCACCTTTCGGGCCCCGGTCATAATGTATGCTGTCGGACCTTGACCTATAAAAGGACCGAGCAGCCACGAACTATGGGGAGGGCTCTCACATTTTGCTCATACCATCTCACACTCACTATGGGTTGAGCACACACAATACAACACTACCCCCGTGGATGTATGGTATTACGCCTCCCGACGGGCCGAACGACGTAAAAATCCTCCGTGTTCATCTAGCTCGTAGTTCCAAGAAATTTTCCCTCCTAAAAAGAACCTCCGCGGACTGCTCCTTAGCAGGTCCGGGGGAAGTGTCGCAAAAACACTTCGACAGAGTGATTCCTTGTTCTTGACCTTCACGACGATGTCATCAACATACACCTCCACCAAGTCCGTGATCAGCTCTCCAAAGGTTTTGTGCATAGCTCGCACAAAAGTTGAAGCAACATTTTTGATACCAAATGGCATAGCAGTATAACAATACAATCCATCTACTGTTATGAACGCAATATGCTCTTCATCTTCCCTAGACATTTGGATTTGATGATATCCGGAGTATGCACCTAGGAAACACAATAGCTCACACCCGGAGGTGGAGTCCACTATCTGATCTATTCTAGGTAGTGGAAATGGATCTTTTGGACATGCCTTATTTAGTGCGGTGTAGTCGATACACATCCGAAGCTTCCCACCGGCCTTGGGTACAATGACTTGATTTGCTAGCCATTTTGGATGATGAACCTCACAAATAAAACCAGCCTCGAACAGCTTTTTGATCTCCTGTCGGATGAAGTTTTGCTGCTCGACTGATTGCTTCCGGGGCTTCTGGTGTGCAGGCCTTGCGTCGGGATAAATCTTCAGATTGTGCTCAATCACCTCCCTAGGGATCCCAGACATTTGTGATGGTTGCCAGGCAAACATGTCAACATTCGCTTGGAGGAAAGTGATGAGCGCGAGTTCCTATTTGTTGTTTAGACCTCCCGATATACGGGTGGTCTGAGCAGCATCGGAACCAATTTGTATGACTTTGATGGGTATGTCGTTATCGCCGCTTGGATGAACACATGGTCCAGAGGTTGATCCTTGGTGACGGGTGCTCGGGGGTTGAGCAGCTTGCTCTTTGTCAGATGCCTCCTTCCGCGCTATTTCAAGTGTGTGGAGTTCTTCCAATGCGGTAACTCCTACAGTACGATCCCCGCGGATGCGGAGAACGCCCGAAGGTGTCGGCATCTTCAGCACCAAATAGTCGTAGTGGGTTGCTGCCATGAACCTATATAGGGCAGGCCTGCCCAGGATGGCGTTGAAGGGTAAGTTGGTCTGTGCGACGTCAAAGGCCAGCTTCTCGGTCTGGTATTTCTCCCGAGTTCCGAAGGTCACCGGGAGTGTGATGGATTCGAGAGGGCTAATGGCCCCCGGACCTACCTCAGAGAAAGGTCGTGAGGGATGAAGGTCTGAGGGTCGAAGTTGGAGCTTCATAGCTCAGGAGGTTCAGCCCCGCACCTCCGTCCACCAAAACATGGTAGAGCTGGACATTGTTGATGGTAGGAGACACCATAAATGGTAATTAGGCAGCTCTGATCATGTTCCAAGGGCAGTCCGTAGCATCAAAGGTGATGGGAGTGTCCATCCATTTCCGATGAGATTCCGCCCTGGCTGTTGGAGCTGCAGCGGCCATGTCCCGCCGCATTGTCTTGAGGACGCGGCGAGAAGTGATGTCCCAGGAACCACCATAGATGGTGTTCAGGGTTTTCTGATGCTCATTGTCAGAGACATCGGAATTGTCGTCAACCGTGTTGTACACAGCCTTCAGGACCTTCTTGGGATCCTGAAACCCTAGCTTCGTGTCAGCGGAGCTTCATCAACGTTTTGTTTTCCTTCCCGTTGGCGGAAAGGAGCTTCCTCTCAGCGCTTGTTGTAGCGCTCGACAAGGTTTTGGACCTCTCGGCAATCCTCCAGACCGTGCTTGTCTGTCTTGTGGATCGGAAACCACATTTTGGAGTTGCCGCCGTCTTCTGACGAAGGTTGAGGTCATTTTTCGGGGCGTGGCCTCCGGCCACCCGGAGCTGTAGCAGCCGCAGCAGAAGGTGCGTCGGCCGACAGCTTTTTCTTGTCATTGGTCTTCTTCTTCTTTCCACTACCGGAGGTAGTGGCTTCAGCCTTGGACGACTTCTTGTTGGCCTCTAGAGATGGTTTGGAGTGCATCTCACGGCCCTCTATAGCTCTGGCACATTTGTCAGCCAGACTGAAGAGCTCTGTGACGCTGGTGACTTCTTTTGTCGGCAGCTTCTCCAACATCTTCTTGTCCCGGACGCCCTGTCTGAATGCGACAATAACAGAAGCGTTCGAGATAGAAGGGATGGTATTGCATACCTGAGAGAATCGTTGGATAAAGGATCGCAACAACTCTCCCGATTTTTGCTGAACAGCAAACAGGTCCAGTTCAGTACTGGGTCGGGTGTAGGAGCTCCCAAAATTGGCGGTGAACTGTTGGCATAGCTCCACCCAACTGTTGATGGAGCCAGGCAGCAGACTCATGAACCAGGATCTGGCAGTCCAGGTCAGGACCATAGGGAAATAATTGTTCATCACGGCCTCATTGCCCCCCCCCCCCCCCGCCGCAAGGATAGCGGTGCAGTAGATTTGAAGGAATTCGGTGGGTTTGACAGTCCCATCGAATTTTTCCGGCAAATGAGGCTGGAACTTCTGTGGCCAAATGACCATGCATAGATGCATAGCTAGGGCAAAACAGCCTCCTCCTACTCCCAAAGGAGCAGGGCTGTCTCGACCTTCTCGCCTCTCGCGAGCACGCTCGACATGGACGCGACTGTCCTGCTGCCGCTAACAGCGATCGAGCTCCGGCCGCAGGTCATGCATTGAAAGCCTCGACGTAGTATGGGTGTGACGTGTCCCAGAGGGCAACGAAGTCACCTGCTGGGACACAACACGTCTCCTGTGTTGTGAAGCTTGCAGACCAAGTCTTCCTAACAAGATCCGACGTTGTGAAGGTGCCTGCCTCAAAGGAGCGGGATCTTGGTTGATGATGCCATCGGCTGCAGCCGTAACCAGATGTTGAACATCCGCCCTCCACTGCTCCATCGCACCCTGGGGTGCTCCTGGAGGTGGTGGACATTGGAGTAGAGTACTCGCAGCAACTAGCGCGTGCTCAGTGTTGTTATTCATTGATGATGTGATCGATGCAAGTACTCCATCCTGCTGTCCAGCATTGTTTGCCAGAATAGATGGTGGTGGTGGTGGTGCGACATCTGTCGGGACAACGGTGCACACTGGTTGCTGCATGTTGGAAGGATTCCCTCTAGCAGGTTGCGCAGCGTTATTACCGTTGGATGATCCTGCGGCGGAATTCACCATCTTGAGATCTCAGTTACCCTTACCTGGCGCGCCAAATGTCAAAGCGTACGAATGACACTTCCCCCGGTACTACTAAATTATAGCACGCAGAGGTTCTTTGATCGGTTTGGGCGCGCAGAGATTCTAGACAAAATGATGACACAGATGATTTACGTGGTTCGGGCCGCCTCAGCGTAATACCCTACTCCACGGGGTGTGTGTTATTGTATTCGAGATTCACTGGTGCTTGTATGTGTATGAGCTTAGTTGTCATGTATCGTGTGGCACAACCCTTTTATAGTCTAAGGACTGACCGTTACATCGCTTGTCTGGCCCGACATGTGGCCCTGACGTAGTTAATTGTCTAATACACGATCGACGAGTATTAAATGCGGTTAATAGAGTGATAACGTGTCTTAATGATGGTGTTACCCCTATTAACATTCCACTGATCGTGTGTCATTAATATAGCATTAATGACATGTAATCAGGTCTTGTAATTATCGCTTTAACTGTCCCTTGAAGGTCTGAGCCGTTGGAGATCTCTCTGTCTTCCATTGAAGTCCTAGGTCCGGAGGTTCGACACGTGGCGGCTCCGGAGGTTCCCATCGTGGGGAGGCAGGTCCGGAGCCACCACGTGGTAGCACCGGAACTTCCCTCTGCTGGAGGTTAGGTCCGAAGTCACTGGACACGTGGCAGGTCCAGAGCTTTCCTATGACGGTTGTTAGGTCCGGCCTTGTGATACACGTGTCAGTGTCGGAGCTACTCAAACGAGGGATGCGAGTCCAGTACTGTGTAACACGTGTGGCCTTCAGAGATCTTCAACTTGAATGGGTGGAACTCCTTAGCTTTTCTTGCGGTATCATGGGTACCCGGTACGCTGGGTACCGACAATTACTGTTTGAAAAACTTTTATTATTCTCTTCATCTCAAAATACCGCACTTAAGTAAATGTTAATTTTAAATTAAAATTCCTGTCTAAAGCAATAAATATTGCTGAATGAAACGAGTATCTGATTTACTTTGTTTGACCAAAATACCCCATTGATCATTCTCTTTGCTGAATTGGCAGAGGTGTTGTCCCTTAGTCCATTTGTTGAGCTTCAAGCCCGCGAGCCGCGAGGAGGGAATGCACGGGGGATGAAGGCACCGGGTGTTCATCACCGCCTGCATCGGATATGTGCCTGAGAGGCCCACCAGCTTCTCCCCGGGGGACGAGCTGACGGAGCAAATTTTTTTTCTATTTTAATATCAATTTATAATGAATTTACATCATTAGCTATTTAAAAACTTTTTTGCCATTCTAACCACCTACCGTGCAAGTCGTGCACAGTGAATGATTGGCCACGTGTCAGCCTCTCGGACATCTCAAAAATTCTGAGTCACATTCATTTTTAGACGGTTATTTTAAAATACTTAGAGACATTTTGTAAATGTAATTATTGAATAAATTGTAGTACAAAATGTGTACTACACTTTCTTCAATAACAAAATTCCCAAAATATTTATCTAGGTATTTTAAAATAGATGTACAAAAGTAAATAAAACTCAAGAAAATTGAGCAAAGGAAAATTTGCTGAGTTTAGTCACTTTTAAACAGCTATTTTAGGATATATAGAGACATCTTTCGGAAATGTTGTTATTTAAGTAAATGTAGAACACAATGTGTACTACATTTAATTCAATAAAGAAATTCACAAAATATGTATGTAAGTATTCTAAAATATCCGTTCAAAAGTGACTAAACTCAGAAAATTTGGGCTGTCACTGGAACGTCCAAATTTTCTGAGTTTTAGTCACTATTGAACTTTTATTTTAAAATACTTAGAGACATATTTTATAATTATTATTATTAGTATAAATGTAGTACACATTGTTTTCTACATTTACTTAAATAACAACATTTCTGAAAAATGTCTCTACATATCCAAAAATAGCCGTCTAAAAGTGACTAAACTCAGCAAATTTTGCTCTGCAGATCAAATTTCTTGAGTTTTATTTACTTTTGTACGGCTATTTTAAAATATCTATAGACATATTTTGGAATTTTGTTATTCAAAAAGTGTAGTATACATTTCTTACTATAGTTTCTTCAATAATTATTGTCGAAGGTCGTAAATGACACTTCCCTCGGACCTCCTTAGAGAGCAGCCCGCGGAGGTTCTTTGGATTCACGAGGGCTAGTCCCAGGAGATCAAACACAGCAGAATGATGAACGCAGGGGATTTACGTGGTTCGAGCCGCCGGAGCGTAATACCCTACGTCCACGGGTGTGACGCCCGGTTCCAAAAATGAACCAAGCTAACGCATATGTGTGCCCAGGATGTTCATCAAACATACACGAGTGAAATCACAAAAGGATATACAGGAAATTACCACAGCTCAAATTATTAAATAAGTACTCTTATTACACAATTCATTAAATCCTCGAATACAAGTTCTAATGAATATTAATGACAAGTTCAACTAATGCAGCGGAAATAAACTAATTAAACAACTAAGCAAACTAAGCAACTATGCAGCATAAGCGACAGGGTATGTATGCGCAGCTCCAATCAACACCACAGGCAAAGCTGACGGTAGACACGGCCTAGAACTCCGCATTATCGCCATAAAAATCCCAGTCCTGACCTGCAACTGTTGGGGTGGGGGATTGCAAGAGTGAGTACATGTCGTACTCAGCAAGTGTGGAAAGTATGACATGTGGCTGATTCAAATGACGACAATAATAATGGCAAAGTGCTGAAAAGTACATTAAAACATTTGAAAAGCAATATATTATAATTATATAAATCAAAACCATCATAATCATAAGTAATACCATAATACCAAACTGAATTCATTACCATCATCAATAAGTCCAGATTTCACCATTGCCAATAACCATATTCAATACCAGAAATTAATCCATAACCATCCATACCATTACCAAACCATAACCATCCCAAATTCCAATTTCCCCCTAATCATGGAAGTTGTCCAGGTGCTCATAACCGGGAGCACGGCTATCATGATAGTTTTAATTAACACTCTGCAGAGTTTGTACCTCTTTACCCACGTGTTCGTGATTTCATCACCTTTCGGCGACTAAGAACCTCCCTTATGCCCATGACCCGTCGGTCACATTACACACTTCCGTTGGTGTGTGGCCAAGAGATCACAAAATAGCCTTTACAAAGGGATTACTAGCCTATTTAGACCCCACTGAGGTTTCACCGGTGGCGATGCCTCCCGCAGAGCACATCTTCAACCAAGGGCCCCCTCTTGAGCCATTCGGATCCCAGGGTAGTCCCACCAATCATCAACAAACCCAATCCGACTACCCCTTCCCCGAGCATCCACAATGGTCCAAACAGCACTAGCAAAGCCCTAATTAATCAGCTACGCCGCACCCATACTTGGCCTCGTGGTGGCACTGTAGTCCTGGCTTATTCTCGCATGAACCGGTCCTTAGATCTAAAGCAAGCAAACCACCATAACATCCAACCCATCCACATACCAGGCTTGCTTAGATCACCCATTACCATACCATGTTTAACCAGTTCATGTTAACCATAATCTCATCCATGCATAATTAAATTGATTGGTATAGTTGTTTTCCATCCCAGTTGATTAAGCGAAGCAAAAAAGTAAAAACCCTTCCCGACTCTCTCTACCATAAATTCCAGGTGACAAGGGTGGTTTAGCAAATCTAGTAAACTTTCTACCATAGGATTCCCATCAAATTGACACAGCATGCAGTTTTGCAAACAAAACATTTATTTTAAAACAGGATCAATATGCTTCAAGGACACTTGCCTTGCTCTTGCTGTTGATTAGGGTCAAAGCCTTCCACCTCTTGATGCTGTAGATCCTCTGCGGCACTTTCTAGTGCAAATCCGTCTAATCCACACAATAAACATACAAGACAAGAAACACAATCAAAGAGTGCACAAATATTACTCAATATGTCATGACATGCATGATTGATGCAAATGCAAGGTAGAACTTGTTACTAGATTGCTTTTAATGATTACTAACTAGCTCTAATAGATTATAACAAGTTTATACAGGTTTGGGGTCGATTAGATCAAATTTAGAATTAATTCAACACAATTTAACCAGGAAGATCAGACTAGTCCGCTAGGGACCGGACAAGTCCGCACTTGACGAGATCAGCAGATTAGGGTTTTCTAGATCGACGTAAATTCGGAGATTAGGGGTTGATTTCATGTAAGGAAAAGATAATAGAAGGTATACCAGGTGTTTAGAACTCCAATGAACCAAGAAACTTGGAGGTAACACTTGGATCTTGATGATCTAGGGTTGGTGATGAACTTGGAGATGAATTGGTGGTGAAGGACGAAACTTGGTGGAGATCTTGATCCTCTTTTGTTTCCTCCTCTTCTTCTTCTTGTTTGGGATCTTCTCCTCCCTCCTTGATGGTGGCTCCCCACGAACTAGGGTTTGGGTTGGTGGAAAAGTGGCAAATAGATGTCAAACCAAGGGGTGGGGTTGTTTATATAGGGGTGGAGGCTAGGGTTAGATGGATTTCGAGTTTTGGGATGAGTAGAGGCCGGTTTAGAGTCCCACATGGGCTCTAAAAGAGTTGGGCACGACGTCCCTAGGCCCACTTAACATGAAACCCAAGAAACAAGTCGTAAAACACAAGGTCAATCTCGGAGTCACGAAATATCGGACAAGTCCGGACAGGACCGGACTAGTCCGAAGTCGTCCAGAGAGAAAATCGGACAAGTCTGGCCAAAAATCGGACAAGTCCGATCTTAGTCAGAAAGGAAAACGGACAAGTCCGCTGGAACACCGGACTAGTCCGGAAAAGTCCAGGGACTTAGCAAATTTTCAAGGATTCATGGAATATCGGACTAGTCCGCACAAAATCGGACAAGTCCGAAAGTTTCCAGAGCCAAAATCGGACTAGTCCGCAGCAAAAACGGACAAGTCCGTTTTTAGTCAGAGAGAAATCGGACTAGTCCTCAGTAAAATCGGACTAGTCCGCACTTTCCTGCGTTTTAAGTGCGGTTTTGCTCCAAATCAATTTTAAATGCTCCGAATCGATTTTAAACTCGTTCCTCTTGTTGTGGGCTAATGTTAAACATGTATATGAGTGCATGTAGGGCATGATGCATGAAATGAGGGTGTTACAAACCTACCCCCCTTAAAATGAATCTCGCCCTCGAGATTCGACGCGGAAGAGAAGAGATAGGGAAATTCCTTCTTGAGATCATCTTCTAGCTCCCAAGTTGCTTCTTTTTCGGTATGGTGCTTCCATTGGACTTTACACCATCGAATCACCTTGTTCCTTGTGACTCTCTCCTTGGTTTCCAAGATTTTGACCGGTTGCTCGGCATACGTCAAATCTTCCTCTAGTTCCAATTCTTCCATTGGCACTTGTTCTTCCGGTACTCTCAAACACTTCTTGAGCTGGGAAACATGAAACACATCATGTACGTCTGAAAGATGAGCTGGCATCTCCAACTTATATGCTACTTCTCCTCTTTTGTCCAAAATCTTGAATGGTCCAATATAACGAGGTGCGAGCTTGCCTCTTATGTTAAACCTCTTATGACCTCTCATTGGTGACACCTTGAGGTAAACAAAATCTCCTATTTCAAAGGCTAATTTCCTTCTCCTATTGTCCGCATAGCCTTTTTGTCTTGATTGGGCAGCCCTCAAGTTTCCACGAATTATTTGGACTTGCTTTTCGGCTTCTTGCAACACGTCCGGACCAAATACTTGAGTTTCTCCTACCTCATTCCAGAATAAAGGTGTCCTACACTTCCTCCCATAAAGCGCTTCATATGGTGACATTTTCAAGCTTGCTTGGTAACTATTGTTGTATGAAAATTCTGCGTATGGCAAGCTTTTGTCCCAACTTTTCCCATGCTTTAAAGCACAAGCTCTTAACATGTCCTCCAAAATCTGATTGGTCCTCTCGGTTTGTCCATCCGTTTGAGGATGATATGCTGAACTAAAATTCAACCTCGTTCCCAAAGCTTCATGCAATTTTTGCCAAAATCTGGAGGTAAATTGAGAACCTCTATCCGAGACTATCTTCTTAGGGACTCCATGTCGACACACAATATGCTCCATGTATTTTTCGGCCAATCGTGCAGCTGTATACTTGGTCTTCACAGGGACAAAATGAGCTGACTTGGTTAAGTGATCCATAATTACCCAAATTGAGTCATACCCGGACTGAGTACGCGGTAACCCAACTATGAAGTCCATACCAATTTCTTCCCACTTCCATTCCGGAATCTTCAACGGTTGCAATAATCCGGCTGGCCTTTGATGTTCCGCCTTGACTCGTTGGCACACATCACATAATGCTACATATTCAGCTATGTCCTTTTTCATGCTATTCCACCAATAGCAAGTCTTCAAGTCCTTGTACATCTTCATACAACCGGGGTGAATCGAGTAAGGCGAGTCATGTGCCTCCTTTAATATTGTCTCCCGAATATGCTTTACATTAGGCACAACGATTTTCTTTCCAAGCCATAAGGTACCATGTTCATCCTCGTCAAATCTGAATTCTCTCCCTTCTTCGATCCTTTCCTTGATTTCCTTGATATCCTCATCCGTGGTTTGTGCTTCTCGAATTTCTTGCTCCAAGGTTGGGTTTAACTCCATCATCTCCATCTCATTTACAAACCCGAGGTTCAACCTTTCAAACTCCTTACATAACTCGGACGGTAACTCTCGAACGGTAAGTTGATGGCTTACTCCTTTTCTACTCAAAGCATCGGCCACTACATTGGCTTTTCCCGGATGATAGTTGATCCCCACATCATAATCTTTGATGAGCTCTAACCATCTTCGTTGCCTCAAGTTCAAATCCCTTTGTGTGAAAATATACTTCAAACTCTTATGATCCGTGTAAATTTCACACCTATGTCCAAGAATATAGTGTCTCCAAATCTTCAATGCATGTACCACGACCGCGAGTTCCAAATCGTGTGTGGGGTAATTCTGCTCATGTTTCTTCAATTGTCTTGACGCATAGGCGACCACTTGATCTTCTTGCATCAATACACATCCAAGCCCTTGTCTTGATGCATCGCAATAAATGTCAAAACTCTTGCTTACATCCGGCAATACCAAAACTGGGGCTGTTGTCAACCGCTTCTTCAACTCCTCAAAACTCTCTTGACAAGCTTGAGTCCATTGGAATGCCTTTCCCTTCATTAGCAACTCCGTCATAGGCTTGGCTATCTTGGAAAAGTCCTTGATGAATCGACGGTAATATCCAGCCATCCCAAGAAAACTTCGAATTTCCTTGACACTCTGTGGCGGTTCCCACTTAAGCACATCTCTCACCTTCCCTGGGTCAACTGATACTCCTCCTCCTGAGATTATATGACCCAAAAATAGCACCTCTTTCAACCAAAACTGGCACTTGTTGAACATGGCATACAATTGATGCTCCCTCAATTTCTGCAACGTAACCCTCAAGTGTTCCTCATGTTCCTTCTCATTCCTCGAGTAGATCATAATATCATCAATAAATACCACAACGAACTTATCTAAGTACTCCATGAAGACTTTATTCATGAGGTACATAAAGTAGGCAGGCGCATTTGTCAATCCAAAAGACATCACAGTGTACTCATAAGATCCATACCGTGTCCTAAAAGCTGTCTTGGGTATGTCCGATGGTCTAATCTTCATTTGAAAGTAACCTGACCTCAAATCAATCTTGGAAAACACACAGGCACCTTTCATCTGATCAAACAAATCCTCTATATGGGGCAAGGTATACTTGTTCTTGATTGTTACCTCGTTGAGAGCTCGGTAATCCACGAACATCCTTTGGGATCCATCCTTCTTGTCCACGAATAGAACGGGCGCTCCCCAAGGTGAAGAGCTAGGGCGAATAAAACCCTTCTCTAATTGCTCTTGAATTTGTTTCTTGAGCTCCCCTAATTCCATAGGAGGCATCCTATACGGCCTCTTAGCTATAGGTGCAGTTCCAGGTATTAACTCGATAACAAACTCAATGTCTCGATCGGGTGGCATACCTGGCAACTCGTCCAGAAAAACATCCAAAAATTCACACACCACCAGAATCTCCTCAATTGCGACACCGTCCATATGATTCAGCTCTAATTGCTTCGGTGCATGTTGGGTCGCTTCAAATCCTACGGTGATCCCTTCTTCATTGGTCAACTTCACCGTCTTTGTGGCACATTCAATAACTCCATTGTGCTTCCTCAACCAGTCCATACCAAGTATAATATCCAACCCTTGAGAATCTAAAACAATGAGGTTGGCGGAGAAGTCTACCCCCCTTATTCTAAGACTTACTTTTGGACATACTATATTTGTCCTCATCTCTCCTCCAGGAGACTTAACCAACAGAGTAAACTTCATATGAGAGATAGGCAAACTATACTTGGCAACATACTTCGATGCAATGAATGAATGTGATGCTCCAGAATCAAATAACATAGTCGCGGGGTTGGAGTTGGCGAGAAACATACCAATGACCACATCATCCGCTTGTTGAGCATCCTCCGTAGAGACATGGTTCACGTTGCCACGAGCAAAATTCTGCTGTCCACGGCTTCCTTGTGGTTGTCCTCCATTAGGTCTTGGGTTTTGCCTCGGTGCATTGCTTCCTTGACCAAGGCCCGACTTAGGACATTGATGCGCAAAGTGTCCAGCCTCTCCACAGGTATAGCACTTCTTAACTCCACCAGAATTATTGGGACGAGCTTGGTTTTGAGCATTTGCAGCAGGAAAACTAGCACGAGGCTCATAAGGCATTGGAGGCCTAGGTGCTTGCATAACAGGGCGCTGCTGCACAAACTGAGTTGGGCGCGGTGCATAACCAGGGCGCTGAGCAGGAATAGAGGAGCTGTAATGAGGCGCATTGGGCGGCGCAAAGCGAGGGCACACATTACTTCCTTGTTGATGTCCTTGATATGGCGCCTTCCTCTTGATTTCTTGCTCCATCTCACGGATCTTGTTCTCAACCACAATTGCCTTGTCCACAAGCTTCTGGAAATTGACATAATCACAGTTGAGCAATTGTACTTGGATCGTATTGTTCAATCCCCTCATGAACAAGTATTGCTTCCGGCTGTCCCGGCTAACATCCTCAGGCGCATATCTTGAGAGTTGAGTGAACTTATTGGGATATTCACTCACGCTTGATCTTCCTTGCCTTAAATTCTCAAATTCTTGCCTCTTCAAGATCATAACACCCTCGGGCACGTAATGAGAACGAAAATTTTCCTTGAATTCGGCCCAAGTAATTCTCTCTTGGTTCTCATGAGCATTGCAATAAGAATCCCACCAATCCGCAGCTGCTCCAACTAGTTGATGTGAAGCAAACAAGACCTTCTCCCGGTCACTGCATTGGACAATAGCCAGCTTCTTCTCCACGGACTTGAGCCAATCGTCCGCATCCATAGGGTCTGCGGCTTGAGCAAAGGTTGGCGGCCTAGTCCTCATAAACTCTCCCAACCGGTTATAAGGAGGTGGGGGTGGCGGTGGAGGCATGTGGGGCTGATTGTTGATATTGCCAGCCTGCAGCTGTCCCATAGTCTGTATCATGGTCTGCATGAGATGGTTTTGCATGGCCAATAGCTGCTCGATGTTGATAGCTCCCTGAGTAGATCCTTGCCCATTGTTGTTCTGAGGTACTCCATTGTTCTCCTCCTCATCATTGCCATCCCTCTGGTTGCGAGTCCTCGCCATCTGAAGAAAAGCAATAGGTAAGAATTAGAAAACGTCCCCAACTATATGCATCAAGGGATATGAAACTAAACAGCTAGCTACACTAGCCTAGGTGGACATGGCAATGCTAAAGCATCCCAAAATCCTCTATTAAGCACACAAGCAACCAATATATATAGCAAACAGCACTCCAAGCAAAAAATACATCGATTCCTGAGTGCTCCTATGTGCTCTAAAGTGTCCATTCTATCTAGGCTGCATCCTACGGTCAACCTGGCTCTGATACCAATCTGTGACGCCCGGTTCCGAAAATGAACCAAGCTAACGCATATGTGTGCCCAGGATGTTCATCACACATACACGAGTGAAATCACAAAACAATATACAGGAAATTACCACAGCTCAAATTATTAAATAAGTACTCTTATTACACAATTCATTAAATCCTCGAATACAAGCTCTAATGAATATTAATGACAAGTTCAACTAATGCAGCGGAAATAAACTAATTAAACAACTAAGCAAACTAAGCAACTATGCAGCATAAGCGACAGGGTATGTATGCGCAGCTCCAATCAACACCACAGGCAAAGCTGACGGTAGACACGGCCTAGAACTCCGCATTATCGCCATTAAAATCCCAGTCCTGACCTGCAACTATTGGGGTGGGGGATTGCAAGAGTGAGTACATGTCGTACTCAGCAAGTGTGGAAAGTATGACATGTGGCTGATTCAAATGACGACAATAATAATGGCAAAGTACTGAAAAGTACATTAAAACATTTGAAAAGCAATATATTATAATTATATAAATCAAAACCATCATAATCATAAGTAATACCATAATACCAAACTGAATTCATTACCATCATCAATAAGTCCAGATTTCACCATTGCCAATAACCATATTCAATACCAGAAATTAATCCATAACCATCCATACCATTACCAAACCATAACCATCCCAAATTCCAATTTCCCCCTAATCATGGAAGTTGTCCAGGTGCTCATAACCGGGAGCACGGCTATCATGATAGTTTTAATTAACACTCTGCAGAGTTTGTACCTCTTTACCCACGTGTTCGTGATTTCATCACCTTTCGGCGACTAAGAACCTCCCTTATGCCCATGACCCGTCGGTCACATTACACACTTCCGTTGGTGTGTGGCCAAGAGATCACAAAATAGCCTTTACAAAGGGATTACTAGCCTATTTAGACCCCACTGAGGTTTCACCGGTGGCGATGTCTCCCGCAGAGCACATCTTCAACCAAGGGCCCCCTCTTGAGCCATTCGGATCCCAGGGTAGTCCCACCAATCATCAACAAACCCAATCCGACTACCCCTTCCCTGAGCATCCACAACGGTCCAAACAGCACTAGCAAAGCCCTAATTAATCAGCTACGCCGCACCCATACTTGGCCTCGTGGTGGCACTGTAGTCCTGGCTTATTCTCGCATGAACCGGTCCTTAGATCTAAAGCAAGCAAACCACCATAACATCCAACCCATCCACATACCAGGCTTGCTTAGATCACCCATTACCATACCATGTTTAACCAGTTCATGTTAACCATAATCTCATCCATGCATAATTAAATTGATTGGTATAGTTGTTTTCCATCTCAGTTGATTAAGCGAAGCAAAAAGTAAAAACCCTTCCCGACTCTCTCTACCATAAATTCCAGGTGACAAGGGTGGTTTAGCAAATCTAGTAAACTTCCTATCATAGGATTCCCATCAAATTGACACAGCATGCAGTTTTGCAAACAAAACATTTATTTTAAAACAAGATCAATATGCTTCAAGGACACTTGCCTTGCTCTTGCTGTTGATTAGGGTCAAAGCCTTCAACCTCTTGATGTTGTAGATCCTCCGCGGCACTTTCTAACGCAAATCCGTCTAATCCACACAATAAACATACAAGACAAGAAACACAATCAAAGAGTGCACAAATATTACTCAATATGTCATGACATGCATGATTGATGCAAATGCAAGGTAGAACTTGTTACTAGATTGCTTTTAATGATTACTAACTAGCTCTAATAGATTATAACAAGTTTATACAGGTTTGGGGTCGATTAGATCAAATTTTAGAATTAATTCAACACAATTTAACCAGGAAGATCGGACTAGTCCGCTAGGGACCGGACAAGTCCGCACTTGACGAGATCAGCAGATTAGGGTTTTCTAGATCGACGTAAATTCGGAGATTAGGGGTTGATTTCATGTAAGGAAAAGAGAATAGAAGGTATACCAGGTGTTTAGAACTCCAATGAACCAAGAAACTTGGAGGTAACACTTGGATCTTGATGATCTAGGGTTGGTGATGAACTTGGAGATGAATTGGTGGTGAAGGACGAAACTTGGTGGAGATCTTGATCCTCCTTTGTTTCCTCCTCTTCTTCTTCTTGTTTGGGATCTTCTCCTCCCTCCTTGATGGTGGCTCCCCACGAACTAGGGTTTGGGTGGGTGGAAAAGTGGCAAATAGATGTCAAACCAAGGGGTGGGGTTGTTTATATAGGGGTGGAGGCTAGGGTTAGATGGATTTCGAGTTTTGGGATGAGTAGAGGCCGGTTTAGAGTCCCACATGGGCTCTAAAAGAGTTGGGCACGACGTCCCTAGGCCCACTTAACGTGAAACCCAAGAAACAAGTCGTAAAACAAAAGGTCAATCTCGGAGTCACGAAATATCGGACAAGTCCGGACAGGACCGGACTAGTCCGAAGTCGTCCAGAGAGAAAATCGGACAAGTCTGGCCAAAAATTGGACAAGTCCGATTTTAGTCAGAAAGGAAAACGGACAAGTCCGCTGGAACACCGGACTAGTCCGGAAAAGTCCAGGGACTTAGCAAATTTTCAAGGATTCATGGAATATCGGACTAGTCCGCACAAAATCGGACAAGTCCGAAAGTTTCCAGAGCCAAAATCGGACTAGTCCGCAGCAAAAACGGACAAGTCCGTTTTTAGTCAGAGAGAAATCGGACTAGTCCTCAGTAAAATCGGACTAGTCCGCACTTTCCTGCGTTTTAAGTGCGGTTTTGCTCCAAATCAATTTTAAATGCTCCGAATCAATTTTAAACTCGTTCCTCTTGTTGTGGGCTAATGTTAAACATGTATATGAGTGCATGTAGGGCATTATGCATGAAAATGAGGGTGTTACAACGGGAGTGTTGTGTATTGCCTTGCTCGAGCGTGTATGAGCCTTGGTCTAATTTTTTGTCCGTCCCTTGTGAAGGTCATCTGCAGAGCCCTTTTATAGTTCAAGGACTCTGTAGTCATAAGGTGGGTCCCAGTACCCGACAGGTGGTCCTGGGGAGAGCCAAATCCTATACAAGATCTAGGATTAATTGCTATCTACTTCCCTTTGTCAGGGGTGTCAATGCGCTGTCCCGCCGCGTCGTGCGCCAGGGCTACACATAGTTGGTGATGATGGCGGTGCACGTCTCGTCCGTCTTGTCCTCGCAGCCCATTCGTCCGTCTTGCGGTGTGGGTCTGTACCGGCTACTTGGACAAGACAGGACACTGGAGCCTTGACTTTCGTAAGTGCGGCTTAGCCTGCCTGGGGAAGGCGCGCGTACTTAATGCCTATCTAAGCACTGCACGCATTCCTTTACAGCAGCTTCCTACTTCATTGAGTTGGGCGTCCGCCACGTGGTTACGCCGGAGACTGCCTCTGCGGGAAGTAAAGCACTTGACAGAACAGGCCACATGGCGCATTTGGAGCCCACCCCTATGGAGGGGTGGGGGCTCAGCCCTGCAGGCCACGTGGTAGCTCCGGTGCCTTTCCCTGTGCGGGCGCGAACTTGGCCCTGAGGTCCCGATTGGCCACGTGGCGGCTCCGGAGCCCTCCTCAGCGGGGAGGCGTGGGCTTCGCCCTGCCGGCCACGTGGTAGCGTGGGAGCCTCCACCGACGGGGAGGTAGGATCAGGTCCTTCCCTCCTCTACGTGGCATCCTCGGATTCGGCTTCTTAGGCAGAGGCGGAGTCCTTAGCAGTTTTCTCCTGTGCGCGGGGGTGCCCGGTTTGCAGGGTACCGACAGTGGCCCCCGAGCCTACCTCGGGAGAGTTGTCGATACCGCAGGTGGGGTCTTCTCCCTTTTCTTCCCGCGCAACTCTTCCGATTCCACTTCAAGGCAGTTCCCCATGCGACACGCCCCTGCCATTGAGGCGACGTGTCTCCTTCCGGTAAGCGAAGGTGCTGAACAGGCGCCACGCGACGTGACTCCTACCTTCAATCGTGCTTTAACTGCGGTGGTTCCCAAGGTGGCTCCTGCACTTCTGCTACTTTTTCCCTTTCGTAAACTGCCGAGTTACCTCCCGCATGGCTAGCTGCCCGGCTCGCCTTCTTTGTCGAGCGACTCGGGCCCTCATGCCATTGCCCATACGGGTTCATTACTCTTCTACTAGGGCTGCAGCGATCCATACTTTTGCGCCTGTTGGCCTGCAGGGGTGCATAAAAAGAGAACTTTCCCCCTGAGGGTTCTTTCTCCCGCCTCTGCATCCCTGCGCTCGTGTTTTCGCCTCAAGCCCAGTTCTTGCACTCTAGTTCCCAGTCTCCCCGTCCAGAGCTTACAACCTCAGCCCTCATGGCGAGCATCTTGCCCAAGTCCAGGCTGTCCAGGCCCGCCGACCTGGCGGCTCCGGAGCCCTCCTCAGTGGGGAGGCGTGGGCTTGGCCCTGCCGGCCACGTGGTAGCTTGGGAGCCTCCACCAACGGGGAGGTAGGATCAGGTCCTTCCTTCCTCTACGTGGCATCCTCGGATTCGGCTTCTTAGGCAGAGGCGGAGTCCTTAGCGGTTTTCTCCTGTGCGCGGGGGTACCCAGTTTGCAGGGTACCGACAGTGGCCCCCGAGCCTACCTCGGGAGAGTCGTCAATACCGCAGGTGGGGTCTTCTCCCTTTTCTTCCCGCGCAACTCTTCCGATTCCACTTCAAGGCAGTTCCCCATGCGACACGCCCCTGCCGTTGAGGCGACGTGTCTCCTTCCGGTAAGCGAAGGTGCTGAACAGGCGCCACACGACGTGACTCCTACCTTCAATCGTGCTTTAACTGCGGTGGTTCCCAAGGTGGCTCCTGCACTTCTGCTACTTTTGCCCTTTCGGAAACTGCCGAGTTACCTCCTGCATGGCTAGCTGCCCGGCTCGCCTTCTTTGTCGAGCGACTCGGGCCCTCATGTCATTGCCCATACGGGTTCATTACTCTTCTACTGGTGCTGCGGCAATCCATACTTTTGCGCCTGTTAGCCAGCAGGGGTGCATAAAAAGAGAACTTTCCCCCTGAGGGTTCTTTCTCCCGCCTCTGCATCCCTACGCTCGTGTTTTCGCCTCAAGCCCAGTTCTTGCGCTCTAGTTCCCAGTCTCCCCATCCAGAGCTTCCAACCTCAGCCCTCATGGCGAGCATCTTGCCCAAGTCCAGGTTGTCCAGGCCCGCCGACCTGGCCCCTATGCGCCGGCTTCTTGGCTGGCATACTCCTGAGCGGGAGTCGTGGCTCCGTCCTGGGAGGCTCCCGCTGAGCCTCTCCGCCGGGGAGATGGTCCTCTTCTCATCATACGTGCTGGCCGGCTTTGTCCCGCCAGCATCCGCCTTCTTGGTCATGCTCCTGGAGACCTTCGGCCTCCAACTCAACCACCTCGCGCCGAACTCGATCGCCATGCTGGCGGTCTTCGCTCACCTCTACGAGATATTCGTGGGGGTGATGCCGTCGGTAAAGCTCTTCTAGTACTTTTTTGTACTGAGGGCCACAGGCAGGAGTTCGAAGGAGCACCTCAGCGCCTACTACTTCCAGCGCCGGACAAAGGTCCCCACGAGGTACATTGCTTCCTTCAACTCAGCAAGGTGGGAGATGTGGCGCGAAGATTGGATGATCGCCAAGGTCGAGGCCCACGATCGGATGTGCCTCCCCACCGGGATCCCCTACTCCGAGCGATCATTCTGGGAGGAGCGCCCAGAGCTGGAGGAGGCGTTCAACCCGGTGCTGGAGAGGATCCAGATGCTGGCGGACCACGGGCTGTCGTCTGCCATGGTGTTGAGGGACTTCATGTCCCGCCGCATAGCTTCGCTTCAGCACCGTGTCCGCCCGGCGTCGATGTTCACCGGCCTGTCGGACTGCACTCGGCTCGAGACCGGCCCCGGCTCCAACCTGGGCGAGCAGCAGCTGCTCGACATGCTGGCCCGAGTCTGCCCCGACGACATCTCCACTGAGGCACTTGCTCTTCCGTCGGCATGCCGCCCCTTGTGCTCGGACTCCGAGTTGAGGAGGCAGCTGCTGAAGATGATGTCGACCCTTGACGAGTCCGGGCTAGCGCAGCGCCAGATCGGGGACCCGTTCCGGGGGGTTAGCATTGCTGACGACGCTGAGGGAGGCGAGGCTCCCTTAAGCGGTGTTGGTTCTTCAAGCGGCGACTCCTCGAGCGGCCCCCAGCACCATCCATGGGGTCGCGTTGTCGCCCCCGGCAACAAGGGGAAGGGGAAGGTGCCGGTTCCGGTGCTGGACCCGTCCCCTAAGAAGCGCGCCCGATCGCCGCCGCCGGCCCCTTCTGCCCTTCGTCAGGACTCCGGAGCCCTGCCGCGCTCATCGCCAGGGGGCGCCGATGGCGCCACCTTGCCGCCCGAGTCTTCCACACGCAAGAGGGGGAGGCTCCTCAACGCCGACGGGACCCCAGCGTTCCCTCTCCGTTTGGAGGGGCGCCAGACCTCGGGGGTGCCGCCGACACCATCACCACAGGGGCCCCCACTACGGGTTCGGGGGGTCCGAACCCCCCCAACCCTTTCGAGAAGCGGTGGAACTTCAGCGTCCCCTGGTAAGCCTGCTCAGATTTTACCTTGGGTGTTCTTTGCTGTGTGCCTACCCTGTCAATCTCTTATGGTCTGAGCTTGCTTGGTTTCAGCGCTTCCACAGCTACTCCACCACCCGCGGGCACTTCTGCTGGAGGGTCTGCCGCTCCAGTCGGCTCACGGGGATCGTCTTCTGGCTCGGGCCCTGCTCCGGTGCCCCAGGCTGTTGCCGCTGGGGTACCTCGGTCCCCCGTGTTTGAGAACCCCGCAGCGGCTGCCAGAGCCCAGCCGCGCGCGCTGATGACTGCCGCCGCGCCTACCAGCGACACCGCATCCACCGGCCACTCCGTGCCGGCCGACGCCGCCGCGCCCTCTGACACTGCTGTGTCGGCTGATGCCACCGCCCCGGGTGCTGCCATCCGGGAGGGGGCTCTGGTCCCCGCCTCCCCAGTGGTCCTCCAAATGGAGGACGATATTGAGGATGTGGGGAGGCAGGGGTCTGCTGCTACGATGGAGCCCCTCCCCATGTCCGAGGCTATGGCCGTGGCCTACTCCGGCTTCCGGCAGGCCCAGGCGGCCCTTGCCCGGGAGAAAGGGCGGCTCGAGGACGAGGACGACCGGCTCCGGGAGTGGGCGAGGGCCCTGGAGGCCCGGACTCGGCTGGCAAAGAGCCGAGCGGCCCAGCGGGAGGCGGTCGTTCGGGAGGAGATGAAGATCCTCGAGCAGGAGCGCGACCTCATCGCCCAGCTGGACGCCATCACCCAGAAGCTGAAGGCAGACACCGAGGCTATCCACGCTGAGGCCAGCTCGCGCCTCCAGGCCTGCGAGGACCTTCAGCACCTGCTGTCCCTCCGGGAGGCTGCTCTAGCCGAACGGGAGCAGGAGCTGGCGGCGAAGCGGGCCGAGGTGGAGGCGACCTGCCGCGGGCTCATCCTCCAGCAGGAAGGGGCGAGAGTCCGCGCCGCCGAGCTGGACCGCCAGGAAGCCACCGTAGTTGAGGCGTAGCAGGCCCAGTCCGGTGAGCGTCAGGCCCTTCTAGACCGTGAGTTCAACGTCGCCCTCAAGGAGGGTGACTTGAACCGCCGTGAGGCGAGGGTCGGCAAGCGCGAAAGGGCCCTGGTGGCCAGGGAGAAGCGGTTCCTGGACGGCGGCCCCCGGGCACTGGTGGCAGCCCAGCAGGAGGTGGCAGAGCTCCGGGCGGCGCGCTCCGCTGAGGCCCAGAAGGTCTGGGAGTTCCTCGGCGGTGCCGACTCGGCTCTGGTGCCACTCGGCTTTAGCCCGACGCGCGTGGGGGAGCCGGCGCAGGAGGTGAGTCAGGTGTTCCCAGCGCTCGACTCCACCAGCTCGAGGATGCGCTCGCTGGGGGCCATCCTTCACAACTAGCTGGAGGCTGAGGGATGGATGCTGGTGAAGGAGGTGGCGACGCACATCCTGTCCTGCTACCAGAGTTGGTACCTCGACGTCTCCCTGCAGTCGGTCCTCGAGGGGCCCTTCACCGAGAGGGAAGAGGCCGCCAAGTCTAAAGTTTCGGATGCGGTGGCACTCATCGCCTCAAGGTTCCAGCGGAGCAGCTGAGGGCTCCCCGGGCGTCTGTTTAAGTTTTTGTCTTTCTGTCTTTTGTCTTGTGGTTGGCTGTGATGACAAACTCTTTATTTGTGCGATAAAAAATATGTCTGTGGTGCCCTTTTATACTCAGCTTGCTTTTATTTCCAGCAGTGTCTTCTGGCTGCTTGTTGTTCCTTAGCTTCCAGGACCTGCCGTCCCCCAAAGTATGGCCCCCTGACAGGCGTGGCCAGTTGTTATGGGCACTCCTATCATACACTTAGGGTTTAGGGTGGACCGGTGCAGGAGGAGCCTAGGATTCGTAGGTAGCATTTCCGTAGCTGAGTATGCAGGTATGTCGACAGTGGCCCCCCTGGGGGTGCCACCGGAGCTTCAGTTCCGCGGTGCTTGCCATCTTCGGCGAGAGGTCGACAGCGGGCCCCCTGGGGGTGCCACCGGAGCTTCAGGCCGGCGGTGCCCACTGTCTTCGCGGGTACTCTGACGGTGGTTGCTGGAATAACTTCCTCAAAGATCTGTACATAGATCAAAAAAGAGAAGTAATTTTGTCCGTTGGTCACTTTACCCCTGCTCTTTTTGTAGTGTCGCTTGACTTACGATCCTGGGCTGACTCGTGGGGATTGGGTAATTCAGTGCTTCTGCACCCAGGGCTCGTTGTCCAGAATACCCAAGGGTGGTCCATCTGGCCCCCAACACTTGGCTGTAGCGCTGGGGAGGCAGAACGCACAGGCTTAGGGTATGGGACCAGGCTAAGCAGGTTGTGGCTCTGGACCTCCCGCTCGGCGTAAGCCTTTTCCGGGGGGGCATCTGGAGACACAGGCCCCCAAGTATTGGAACAACCGAGGCCCCAGGTGCATCGCAGGTACCTCAAGCAACCCCACCTGCAGTCCAGACAGCAAGGCTCCCACTATTGTTAAAGCAGGGGAAAAACGACAGCGCTCATGATAGATCACGAGCTATGGCGGGCTTACAGCAACATCAT
Organism: Tuctoria greenei; assembly: GCA_036927565.1. Lineage (NCBI taxonomy): Eukaryota > Viridiplantae > Streptophyta > Magnoliopsida > Poales > Poaceae > Tuctoria > Tuctoria greenei. Next base: position 3,073 of record JAYESD010000090.1, on the reverse strand, counting down.
AAAAATTAAAGATAATTTTTGAATTGACAAACCCTATACCAGGCAGGACAACATTCTTTCATTGTACTTTCTCATAAGATGAAGCAGACTTTACAAGGGGAATAACCCGGCCTGGGTGTTAGATGGAGCCGAGTGCACCTACTTAGGGTTCTGGACCAGGCTAAGCGGAATGTGCACTCGGAGCCCCATCCCCCTATACTAAGTGCTGTCCTGAGATAATGTGTAACCTTTACAATGAAATAGCATTGCCCCGACCCTGGTCTAGGGGTAGAACTTACGGAGGTGTTCGATGTTCCATGGGTTGGGTAACCGCTGTCCATCCTCTGTAGCTAGGCGGACGCATCCTGGGCGGCAAACCTCTATTACCCGGAAGAGACCCTCCCAGCTGGGGGAGAGTTTGTTAGACCCTTCTCGGGAGAGTATGCGGCGCAACACCAGGTCGTCTACCTTTAGCTCTCTACTCCGCACGGTCCTCTGATGGTAGCGCTGGAGCGCCTGCCTGTACCGTGCATTTCGGAGAGCTGCTCGCACTCGTCCCTCGTCGACGAGGTCCAGGTCTTCACGCCAGAGCTGGTCCTGCATGGCTTCGTCGTACATCCGGGCACGGGGAGAGCCCATGGTAATTTCTAGCGGGAGGACGGCCTCTGCCCCGTACACCAAGAAGAAAGGCGTTTCCCCCGTGGCCCGGCTGGTTGATGTCTGGCTAGCCCACAGCGCACACGGAAGCTCATCCACCCAATTTGCACCATGCTTCTCAAGGTGTGAGAATATGCGAGTCTTGAGGCCCCTGAGGATCTCTGCATTGGCTCTCTCGACCTGCCCATTGCTCTCTGTATGAGCAACAGATGCATAGCACACTTGGATCCCCAGGTCCTCGCAGTATTCTTGGAACGCTGCACTTGTGAACTGGGTCCTGTTATCAGTGATGATTCTGTTCGGGACCCTGAACCGGCAGACGATCGACTTAATGAACTTTACTGCTGACTGCTTGTTGATGGTGACAACTGGGGCGGCCTCCGGCCACTTGGTGAACTTATCTACGGCGACGTAGAGATGCCGGAATCCTCCAACGGCTCTGGGAAAAGGTCCCAGGATGTCCAACCCCCATACAGCGAATGGCCATGAGGGAGGGATCATCTGCAGCGCCTGAGCTGGTGTGTGGATCTGCTTTGCATGGAACTGGCACGCCTTGCATATCTTTACCATCTCGGCGGCATCCTGAAGTGTTGTCGGCCAGTAGAAGCCATGCCGAAAGGCTTTACCGACCAGCGTGCGGGAGGACGCGTGGTTCCCGCACTCGCCTCCATGGATCTCTACGAGCAGGTCACAGTCCTCCTCATGGGTAATGCATCGCAGTAGGATGTCGTTGGCGCCACGCCGGTAGAGATCCCCTTCCATCAGCGTGTACCTTTTAGCCATGCAAACAATCCTTTATGCCAGGGCATGTTCTTCGGGAAGGATATTGTCCTTCAAGTAGTCCCGGACCTCTGAGATCCATGCATCGGGACTTGCTTGAGCTTCTGGATCTTGGGCGCCTGGTAGCTCGGAGCCCTCGGTGGCGCATACGATCCTTGGCGGACTCCATGGTAGCAGGGTCGCCGGGACTGCCAGCTTCGAGGTGCTGGGCCCGCCCCCTTCGCCCGGCTCGGCTGCTCGGGCGGTTGGTCGCGGTAACGTCCTTGCAAAGACTCCTTGGGGCATTGGGACCCCTGTGGAGGCCTTCGTTGATAGGTCGTCTGCGACTGAGTTGTCGGCTCGGGGTACATGGCACAAGTCCAAGACTTCAAAGTCCCTTTCCAGCTTCCGAACGTGCAGCAGGTATGTAGCTAATTGAGGGTCGTTGCAGCTGCACTCTCCTCTGGCTTGCTTGATGATCAGTTGAGAATCACCTTTAGCCAGGAGTTGTCGGACATTGAGGGTCAGAGCAGTCTTCAGCCCAAAGATTAGGGCTTCATACTCCACCATGTTGTTTTTCGCCTTGAAGTCGAGGCGCACCATGTACTTGAACTGCTCCCCAGTCGGGGTGAGAAGCAGGACCCCAGCGCCGGCCCCTTGCTTCCGCGAGGAACCGTCGAAGTAGAGCGTCCAGGGGGTCTCGGTGAAAACCGGAGCCTTCGGCACCATTTCTCCATTGTCCGGGCCCCCCCTGGTTGCTTGGTGGTGGGGTCCATTTGGCCAAGAAGTCCGCCAGTGCTTGGCTTTTGACTGCATGTCGAGGTAAGAACTCCATCTCGAACTCAACCAGCTCTGCTGCCCACTTGGCAATGTTGCCAGTCGAATTGGGGCTGTGGAGTATGGTTTTCAGTGGGAAGGAGGTGACCACTGAAACCCGGTGAGCCTGGAAGTAATGTCGGAGCTTCCTCGACGCTATGAGCACTGCATACAGCAGTTTGTGTACCTCCAAGTATCTTGTCTTTGCTTCATGGAGGACCTCACTGACGTAGTAGACTGGTCGTTGGCAGGTCCGAACCCTCCCTGGGGGGTCCGGGGCTCCTTGCAATGCGTCTGCCTCCTGGGGAATGTGGCTCCTAGGGTCTAGCTTGGCCTCCGGGGGCTGGGACCCGTAAGGCACTTGGTCACTGAAACTCACAGCGGGGGGGGGGGGGGGGGGGGGGGGGGGGGGCGCTCTTCTGGGTTCGGGCCTTCAGGCTCGGCCTCCCCCTCTGGGGCTCCTTCTGGTACTTGTTGCGGTAGTAGCTCCGGCCGCTCTGCAACCAAGACCATGCTGACCACTTCCATTGTTGCGGTGATGTACAGCAGGAGCGGTTCACCGGGTTCTGGCGCCACCATAATGGGTAGCGTCATCAGGTGTTTCTTAAGCTCCTGAAAGGACGCTTCAGCTTCCTCAGTCCACTCAAAGGGGCCTGACTTCCGCAGAATCTTGAAGAAGGGCAGGGCTCGCTCAGCCAGTCATGAGATGAACCGATTGAGGGCTGCCAAACATCCCGCAAGCTTCTGCACGTCCTTGATGCGGGCCGGTGGCCGCATCAGCTCTATCGCCTTGATCTTGTCAAGGTTAGCTTCGATCCCTCAGTGCGATACCAAGAACCAAGGAGCTTCCCTGCAGAGACCC